>SJYO01018757.1:36816122-37362174 GCA_006410555.1 Capra ibex | reverse complement strand
TTATATGTCGGAACTGCATGAGGAAAAGGCTAAACCTTGGTCAGACAACAAGGTACAGGTCAAGATTGACAACGAAGGACTGGACGTATGTCTAAAGAGTTCTCCGTCCAGTCCACCAGACCATAAGGGTAGAGAAAGTCTTAAAAGGTGTCAAAGAACACTAGGTGTGTCAGTTTCCGAAACCGTATCAGTTATTTCGTCTTTATCTACAAAAAGACCTTGAGACAACGAAAAAGGTACTAGGTCGCCTACAACCGTTAAACTAGAGACCAAGGAGACGGAAAAGATTTTGGTCGAACTTGTAGGCATTCAAGTGCCAAGTACATAACGACTTCGGACGGAACCTCTTAAAACTCGTAATGAAATGATCGTATACTCTACTCACGTTAACACGTCATCAAACTCGTAAGAAACCGTAACGGAAAGAAACCGTAACCTTACTTTTGACTGGAAAAGGTCAGGACACCGGTGACGACTCAAAAGGTTTAAACGACCGTATAACTCACATCGTGAAAGTGTCGTAGTAGAAAGTCCTAAACTTTATCGAGTTGACCTTAAGGTAGTGGAGGTGATCGAAACAAGTATCACTACAAAAGATTCCGGGTGAACTGAAGTGGAAGGTTCTACAGACCGAGATCTAATCACTAGTGTAGTAGTACTAATAGAACCAGCACTTCTAGAAAAAACATGTCAAGAAGGTACATAAGAACGGTGGAGAAGAATTATAGAAGACGACGACAATCCAGGTATGGTAAAGACAGGAAATAGTTCGGGTAGAAACGTACTTTATAAGGGAACCATAGAGATTAAAAGAACTTCTCTAGAGATCAGAAAGGGTAAGACAACAAAAGGAGATAAAGAAACGTAACTAGCGACTTCTTCCGAAAGAATAGAGAAGAACGATAAGAAACCTTGAGACGTAAGTCTACGAATATAGAAAGGAAAAGAGGAAACGAAAAGCGGAGCGAATAAAAGTATCGATAAACATTCCGGAGGAGTCTGTCGGTAAAACGAAAAAACGGAAAGAAAAGGTACCCCTACCAGAACTAGGGACAGAGGACATGTTAAAGTACTTGGAGTAAGGTATCAAGTAGTCCGTGAGATAGATAGTCTAGATCCGGGAATTTAGTTAAAGAGTGAAGGTGACATATTAGTATTCCCTAAACTAAATCCAGTATGGACTTACCAGATCGCCAAAAGGGATGAAAGAAGTTAAAGTCAGACTTAAACCGTTCTTCCTCAATTACTAGACTCGGTGTCAGTCGAGAACCAGAACAAAAACAACTGACATATCTCGAAGAGGTAGAAACCGGGTCCAGTAATCCACGGGTTATACGATGACCTCTAGTCACCTCTTTATTGAGGTCTTTCTTACTTCCCTACCTCGGTTTCGATTTGTTATGGGTCAACACCTACACTGACCACTATCTTCGTTCCACGCTACGACATTTCTCGTTATAACGTATCCTTGGACCTTACAGTCCAGGTACTTAGTTCCGTTTAACCTTCACCAGTTTGTTCTCTACCGTTCCCACTTGCAGCTGTAAGATCCTTAGTCGTTTGATTTTACCTGACCTTACCCACTTAAATTGAGTCTACTGGTAATATAGATGATGACGTCCGTCCTTAGGGAGTCTTCTTTACCTCATCGGTAGTACCAGTTGTTTTCTCAGGTTTTACGTCATGAACCTACGTCAGAGTTTTTGTTGTCTTACTAGAGACAAGCAGAGGTTCCGTTTGGTAAGTTATAATGTCAATAGGTTCAGATACGGGGTTGGTCATTACGACTTCTTTGACTTCAACTTACCAAAACACTTCTGGATGTTCTGGAAAATATTGATTGTGGGGTTTTTCTGTAGGAAAAGTAATATCCCCTGACCTTACGTTTTCATCCTTCAGTTCTTTGTGGACCTCATTGTCCGTTTAAACCGGAACCTTACGCCTTACTTCGTCCCGTTTCTGCTTCTCTCAAAACGGTTCTTTTACGTGACCAGTATCGTTTGTGGGAGAAGGTTGTTGTGTTCTCTTCTGAGATGGGTACCTGTAGTGGTCTACCAGTTGTGGTTTTAGTCTAACTAATATCAGAAACGTCGGTTTCTACCTCTTCAGTAGGGTGGAGCGTCGAAAGGATTTCCATCAGGGTCCCGGTCGTCGTGAAAGAGACAGGTCGGAGGTAGTGAACGTATCTATACTACGACGAAGACGAACTCAACAGGAGAGAGTGGAGGAGGTCACGGTTAACGGATTAAGGATCTGGTGTAGTGGAGTTCATGGTGGAGGGGATCCTCGAAAGGAACCGAAAGTTTCCGACGGAATCCTAGACAGGACTGGGGGTGAGGTACGACGACACCGCAAACGGTGTGACACAACACATCGAGTAAAGAATAGGCAAAGAGTGCGACTCCCGTTTCTGACCAGGAGATACTGACACATGACTTGACAGGTTGTCCGGACCCCTTACTTCATGTACTTGTAAACAACGTACCGACTTTCTTACACCTGTTCGTACGTCTCAGTCAGGGACGTTTAATCAACTGAGACTGCGATCTCTGACACCGAAGATCCAGTGGAGACCTACGGTAATCCTTTCGATCCAGGGACAATGGGAGATCATCCAAATTAGGACCGTAGTCGTGTGTTTTGTAAAAAATATTACTACTACATCCGACGACATAGGAACCGATCTTCTTCTTGATGGACATCTCGGGGTGAGTTACAAAGGGAGGTCCAAGAACGGACCTGTGATGAAAGTGTCTATTTCAATGAAGTATTATTCCGGGGAATTCATAAAGTATTACATTCTACGGAGAACTTACCCAAAGTAATGATCTGATGACAAATCTCTTCAGATAATCGACCACTTATCTCAATATCTTCAAGAATAGATCCACAACACTAGACCGACTTTCTTTGGAAAACCGCTCTAAATGTAACCTTTTGTCACACCCTCAAGGAGTCTTTAATATGTCTTGATGGTATATAGGGCCGTTAAGGAGAGGATCCTTACCTTTGTCTACTTATCTATTTTGCACCCGAAGGCTGGTCACTTTATAAGTTGTTATTCATTACAAGACTATACACGATGTTATACCTATCTGGAACTTTCCTCGATTTGTGTTTTCCGGTGTATAATATACTGAGACAGTTTTGTTTTACAGGTTTTATCTGTTTAGACATCCTTGTCTTTCATCTAATCACTAAAGGTCCCCGATCTCCTTCTTCCTTTACCCGTTACCGACGATTGTCCATCTCCCGAACAAGAACCCTACTGTCTTTACAAGACGTTAATCTATTATCACTGATGACACGTTACAATACTAATATGATTTTTAGTAAATTAAAATAAAAAATTAAACATAAACAAAAAAACCGGTGTGGTACGTCGAAAACCCTCCCTAGTATTAAGGGGTTGGTCCCTAACTTGCACCCGGGAGTCGTAAATTTCGTGGTTTAGATTGGGGACCTTGAGGTACTTTAAGGGACTTGAAAGATGAGAAATTTTACCACTTAAAAATAACTGTATATCAACTAAATGTTACAATACAATCTCGTTTGTGTCGTTTCACAAACGTTTCACTGAGACAATATATAAGAAAAAGTGCAAGAAAGGGTAATATAGTTATCACACGGTGTCCCACAACTCATATCAGGGGACACGATGTGTCATCCTGGAACAACGAGTAGGTACGACATATATTGTCGAACACAGACGATTGGGGTTTGAGGGCTGGGAAGGGACGGAATGGGGGAGGAGGTGACCGGTGGTGCTCAGACAAGAGACACATACGTTCAGACAGAGAGAAAACATCTATACAAGTAAACATAACATAAAATCTAAGGTCTATATTTACTATATTATACTATAAACAGACGAAGAGTGAACCGAATCACACTAGTAGAGATCTAGGTTGGTACAACGACGTTTACCGTAGTAAAGTAATAAAAAATACTGACTCATTATAAGGTACAAAAAAAAAAAAAATCTTTAATTCAGAAATAACTTAAACATGTTATAACGAATACAACAAATATAGGACCAAAGAACCGGTATCCCGTATACCCTAGAATCGAGGGACTGGTCCCTAGTTTGGATGTCGGAGACGTAACCTTCCACTTCACAATTGGTGACCTGGTCGTCCCTTCAGGGATAAGGTACATAAAAATATGGTGTAAAAGAAATAGGTAAGTAGGTAGACACCTGCAAATCCAATAAAGGTAAAGAACCAATAACATTTATCACGACGATATTTGTATCCCCACGTACATAGAAAAGTTTAATCTCAACATAGACCCGTACACGGGTCCTCACTCTAACGACCTAGTATACCGTTGAGACAAAAATCACAAAACTCCTTAAAGGTATGACGAGAGGTATCACGGACGTGGTTAAATGTAAGGGTGGTTGTCATATTCTTTCATTCTTTTCATAAGGAAAAACAGGTGTTGGAGAGGTCGTAAATAATAGACCTCTGATCTGAGAATGACTACCGGTAAGACTGGACACACTCCACTGTGGAGTAACATCCCGACCAAACGTCACCGGTAGAGAGACAGAAGAAACCTCTTTACAGAGAAATCTAGACGGGTGAAAAACCAACTCAACAAACAAAAAACAACAACCTAAAATACTCGATATATACATAAAACCTTTAATTCGGGAACAGAGCCTCTTCCGTTACCGTGGGGTGAGGTTATGAGAACGGACCTTTTAGGGTACCTACCTCCTCGGACCTTCCGACGTCAGGCACCCCAGCGACTCCCAGTCTGTGCTGACTCACTTAAGTAAAAGTGAAAAGTGAAAGTACGTAATCTCTTCCTTTACCGTTGGGTGAGGTCACAAGAACGGACCTCTTAGGGTCCCGGCCCCCTCGGACCGCTCGACGGCAGATACCCCAGCGTGTCTCAGCCTGTGCTGACTTCGCTGAATCGTCGTCGTCGTCGTCGTCGTCGTCGTTCGGGAACAGATGACTGTAGTAAACGTTTATAAAAGACTCAGTCATCTAACAGAAAAGTAAAACAACTACCAAAGGAAACGACACGTATTCGACCATTCAAACCAATCCAGGGTAAACAAATAAAGAATAAAATAAAGATAACGGAACCCTCTGATTTGATTCTTTTGTAACGATGTTAAATACAAAACGGATAAAAGTCTCTTACAAAACGAATACAAGAGACTCAAAATACCACAGTACAGAATAATATATATATATAAATTAATAAATTCGGTATTCACCACTTAAAATATGATACACTTAAAATATGATACACTTAAAATAGAGTTAAA
Organism: Capra ibex; assembly: GCA_006410555.1. NCBI lineage: Eukaryota > Metazoa > Chordata > Mammalia > Artiodactyla > Bovidae > Capra > Capra ibex. The sequence continues at coordinate 37,356,887 of SJYO01018757.1, read as the reverse complement.
AATTTAACGCTTTCACTGCAACTATCATCAGATTAGACAGAAGCACTTTACATAAGTGACCATAGTACAGACCTAAAGTCTCTTCAGGCCCACAAATATTTACCGAGTCGTATGGTGATACTTTCTTATCCGGGATGTGTTCGTGCACAGAGGTAACGAGGCGTAGTCTATGACCCAAAACCCACCCTCCGAATTTAAAGGCACACGGGTAGTCTACCTGTAAATGCACGGAGATTAGTTCTTGGAGGACGTGAAAGAGAAAGTCTCCCATTTATGTATACAGTAAGAATGACGGTTCTGGACCATGTAGACCTAATAGGTGTTTTACCCTTTAATGGTTTGCCATACGGGTAAACACTTCATTCTGTGAGTTCGGTTTTGTTGGGAGTCCATCCACGATGTGTCAAGAACATCACAAGACTTGACCCCGACACGGTAGTGAACTTACGGTTCTCTTACCCGAGGAATGGGGGTACCGAATGGACACACGGAAGAAAAAAAAAAAAAAAATTATTTCAAAATAAAAAGTTTTACACGTCGACCACCCTGGACAAGTACGTAGAAGTGGTCGTCGACCCCGTAGAGGTGGGAACCACAAAGACCACATTTGGTGAACTCGAGACACGAAACTTTGGTCAAATTATTCAGGAAATGATTCCTCAAGGACTTCCCGACGAGACCGGTCCCTTGGTGCTTAGAAGTCAGAGAGTCTCTGGTGTCGACCTCAATATTCGAATATCAACCCTTGAAGAAATGTCTCAAACAGTATACAACGAAACAGTTTGTTCTGATCCAATAACTCGAACAGGGCTTGAAACGGAAACCTGGTGAAGAAGAAAAACCGGAACGGGGGTCTAAACAAGTGACCTAGAAACACAAAGAACCGGATGAAAGGCCGTAGAAAGAAGAAGAACAGCAGGAACCCGTCGTATCGCTTCGGGCCTCTCGTCGACGTTGGTGACGGCGGAGCGATTCTACAGCCTGTTTTTTTCGGGACACACAGAAGAATTCACGATTGAGCACAAATAAGAAACGGTACTGAGGAAAGAAGACAACGTAGTCTTCGAATTGGCACCCAACACTAGGATCTTTATTATCCTATCTTACACGATTATCAAATAGGTTGTCTAAAACCTTTTCTACGTTCCGTAGTGAGACATGGTAACAGTCAGGTGCAAATCCTACTCCAGACCGACTGTCCACATGAGCGAGGGCTGACTGCTACCCTGAACTTGAAACTTACTCGCACAACCAACAGAGATGTAGACTATTCCTCGGAGTCGCACTTGTGAGATAAGTCCTTAGGTAGTAAAAAATGACCAAGGCAATTTCGGTCCTAGAGGTCGATCGACCAGCTCTAGATGAAAAACTGTCCAGGAGTCGGACCAAAGACCGTCTGGAGGGAGGAGTAACAAAAGGGACCAAACGACTCTAAAGGTCTTCTTTCCCCCATGGTGGTCGTCACTTCGGATGAGGAGACGATGGAACTGATAAAGATCGTAGAAGAGAGGACTGGAAAGTTCTAAAAAGAAATTTTCAGTAGAAAGGAGGGGTGGGGTCTTTCAACCCCCGTCACCGTACTTTACTAGAAATTCACAGAACAACTAAAGACCCTCAAGTAAACGTACAGACTTATCCTAATGACTTCAGTCCGGTGTCATATGTACACAGAGAAAGGAAATGTACACAGACTTCAATAATAAGTCAGACCCCGGTTCTCTGCCTAAGACATGTCGGGGGACTGGTTACGACTCGTGTTTTCTTGTCTAGCCACTAAAAACGGTGAACGAAAAGGGGATTGTTTTAACAGAACTAGTCTCGTGAGTATCGACGACACTACTCAAACAAGTCGTACACACCGAGAGTGTAGACAATTTAAAGATAAGTTAAATTAATGTGAACCGTCCCCGTATTCCTTACTTACCCCTCAGTCATTTCCCATACTTATTATCGAACAGACCGTTTGACTACCGAAGTAAAATTGATCTCTGACTACCCTGAAAATGTTCCCTCAGCTAACCTCAAGGACGTCTCAACGTGGTCGAAATTTTGATTAAATTCTTTTACGGAAGTAGAGGTTTTCTTTTCGAACCTAATCCTTCCGTCAAACATTAAATTATCCTACTGAAACCTCACTCGTCTCTCTTATTATCTCCATAACACTCTCCGAGATCCCTCTTGTTTATATATGAACAAGCCGAACTTTTTTTTTTACATCTCAAGTTCACATTCCAAATTTGTCTAAGAAATCCTTCAAAGAGTTTTCCATGGACTTGATGGTTACGACTTATTAAGTATATGAAGAATATATGTAAAGATTTTTCATTGTGACTCGTTAGGATGCACCGAGATTTTCGAAATGTATTAATATTTCATTAAACTATAAACTAAAATCAAATTAATTTTTTTAAAAATACCTGGTAAAAATTTCAGAAAGAACTTAAACAATGTTATAACAAAGACAAAACATAAAAAACCCAAAAACCGGTATTTCGTACACTCTAGAGTCGAGTGGTTCGTCCCTAGTTTGGACGTGGGGTCGTAACCTTCCATTTCAGAATTGGTAACCTGGCGATCCCTTCAGGGATCAAGTGAATCAAAATTTGACATCTTAAATTCTAAATTTTCAACTGCAAGACCCCTCAAGGTCTAAACCAAACGACCTATCTCGGTTTCGTCTTCTACACTTTTTACCGGAGGGTTGTCCGATTCATATTTTAAAGAGATATAATTTCATTCTTACGGGGGTCGACCCTTATGGTGGATCGTATAGTAAAGGACGTATATGTAGATCCCCTATTACATATGAAGTGTCCTCCACTACTCTTAATTTAAGTTAAAACTTATAAAAAAGAAAAGTCTTCCGTATAGGTTATATTATCTAACAAAATTTTAAGATGGATTGGTTAGATAAGGACACTAGACTTAACCCCAAACTATGATATAAATCGAAAAGAGTACTCAAAAAAAAGAAATTCCAAAAAAATTACACCTGGTAAAATCTTCAAGAATAACTTAAACAACGTTATAACAAAAACAAAACAAAACAAAACCCCATACTCCGTACACTCTAGAATCAAGGGACTAGTCCCTAACTTGACCATGGGTCACGTAACCTTCTGTATCCAGAATTGTTGGGGACCTGAAGGTCCCTTAAGGGAGAGTCCCCAAAATTTGGACGATTTACTAGTTACACTACCAAAGTTTCAGTAAATGTCCTAAGACTCAAGACTGTTAGAGAGTCCTATAATTGGAAAGCCTTCCACTACGATATTAGAAACCTGTGACGATCTCCCTATTTCAGTTCACCCGGAATCTTTCGTAGTGATACTTGTTTCGATGACCTCCACTACCGTAAGGTCAACTTTACAAAGTTTGGGACTTTCTACTACGACAGTTTCACGACGTGAGTTATACTGTCGTTTAAACCTTTTGAGTCGTTACCGGTGTCCGGACCTTTTCCAGTCAAAAGTAAGGTTAGGGTTTCTTTCCGTTACGGTTTCTTACGAGTTTGATGGCGTGTTAACGTGAGTAGAGTATACGATCATTTCATTACGAGTTTTAAGAGGTTCGGCCCGAAGTCGTTATGTACTTGGCACTTGAAGGACTACAAGTTCGACCAAAATCTTTTCCGTCTCCTTGGTCTCTAGTTTAACGGTTGTAGACGAACGTAGAGAATTTTTCGTTCTCTTAAGGTCTTTTTGTAGATAAAGACGAAATAACTGATACGGTTTCGGAAACTGACACACCTAGTGTTATTTGACACCTTTTAAGACTTTCTCTACCCTTATGGTCTGGTGGACTGGACGGAGAACTCTTTAGACATACGTCCAGTCCTTCGTTGTCAATCTTGACCTGTACCTTGTTGCCTGACCAAGGTTTATCCTTTTCCTCATGCAGTTCCGACATATAGCAGTGGGACGAATAAATTGAATATACGTCTCATGTAGTACTCTTTGTGACCTGACTTTCTTTGTGTTCGACCTTAGTTCTAACGGCCCTCTTTATAGTTATTGGAGTCTATACGTCTACTGTGGTAGGAATACCGTCTTTCACTTCTCCTTGATTTTTCGGGGAACTACTTTCATTTTCTCCTCTCACTTTTTCAACCGAATTTCAAGTTGTAAGTCTTTTACTTCTAGTACCGTAGACCAGGGTAGTGAAGTACCCTTTATCTACTCCTTTGTCACCTTTGTCACAGTCTGAAATAAAAAACCCGAGGTTTTAGTGACGTCTACCACTAACGTCGGTACTTTAATTTTCTACGAATGAGGAACCTTCTTGTCAATAATGGTTGGATCTATCATATAAGTTTTCGTCTCTGTAATGAAACGACTGATTCCAGGCAGATGAGTTCCGATACCAAAAAGGACACCAGTACACACCTACACTCTCAACCTGACACTTCTTCCGACTCGTGGCTTCTTAACTACGCGAACTTGACACCACAACCTCTTCTGAGAACTCTCAGGGAACCTGACATTCCTCTAGGTTGGTCAGGTAAGACTTCCTCTAGTTAGGACCCTAAAGAAACCTCCCTTACTACGATTTCGACTTTGAGGTCATAAAACCGGTGGAGTACGCTTCTCAACTAAGTAACCTTTTCTGAAACTACGACCCTTCCTAATCCCCGTCCTCCTCTTCCCCTGCTGGGTCCTACTCTACCGACCTACCGTAGTACCTGAGCTACCTGCACTCAGACTCACTTGAGACCCTCAACCACTACCTGTCCCTCCGGTCCCCACGACGCTAAGTACCCCAACGCTTCTCAACCTGTGCTAACTCGCTGACTTGACTTCACTTGACTCCCTATTTGAAGTCTTACCAAAGTTAAGACACCTCTGGGAATTCTTTTAATAAAGTTCGTTTTAATGGATTTTCGATATCTTAAACCGGGTCTTGGTTATATTAATAAGGGAGTGAGTGAGAATAGAACGTTGACGAAAAACTATACGACTCCCGAAACTTTCTACCACCCACCTTGTCTGGGTTGGTCTGTTCGTAAAAAGGTAGAGTGAGTGGTTTAGAATTCCCTCAGTCGGAAATGTTTGTGGTTCTTGTTTAAAACTTGCGTTATATTACCCGTCCTCTGACGCATTTGAAACTCTAAACCACTCACTGAACCCCTTTACTAACTTACCGGCTTGGAGAAGGTCCAAAGGTTTTGACATTAATCATTTCAGTCCTGAGTCTCTTCATCACTAAGACACTAGAGGGTGGGGACTATAGACCAGTAAGAGTCTTCCCAATGTGTCTTCTACATCCGAAGTGTCGGTGAACAGGGGAACTCCGAGACTTTCACATAGAAAAGGGTTTCATCCCCTTCTTTGCCTTCCAGACTCACTTGATCGTCCTTTCACCCCATGTCGTCGGGTGGTGGTGGACACGAAGACTACGTCCATTCCTACCCTAAATTCTTACTTGCTCCGATCTTGTAAAAATCCCGAAGTCATTTTGTCGGGTAGTAATTTTAGGGACTCCTCTCCAACAGACAAGGAGAAAGTCGAGATCGAAGGTGTCCCGCGTTGCGGTAAGAATTTCAACGACACAGAGCAAAGGAAACAAAAGTCGTAAAATTTACTATGTGAGACTAAAACTTAATGAGGGGGAGACAACAAGTCAGTCATTCAACACTGGGGTAACTGACGTCGTGCGGTCCGAAGGGACAGGAAGTGATAGAGGGACTCAAACGAGTGCAGGTAACACAACCACTACGGTAGGTTGGTAGAGTAGGAGACAGTGGGGAAGAGGAGGACGGGAGTAAGACAGGGTCGTAGGTCCAGAAAAGGTTACTCAACCGAGAAGGGAAGTCCACCTGTCACAGGAAGGTGACTTATAAGTCCTAACTAGAGGAAATCCTACCGGACCAACCTAGAGGAACGTCCGGTTCCCTGAGAGTTCTCAGAAGAGGTTTGGTGTCAAGTTTTCGTGGTTAAGAATCACAAGTCAGAAGAAACACCAGGTAGAGAGTGTAGGTATGTACTGGTGATCTTTCTGGTGTCGGAACTGATCTGTCTGGAAACAGTCGTTTTACTACAGAGACGAGAAATTATGTGACAACTCCAAACAGTATCGAAAAAAAGGGTGTCTCGTTCTCAGAAAATTAAAGTACCGACGGAAGTGGTAGACGTCACTAAAACCTCGAGTTCTTTTATTTTAGACATTGACGAAGGTGAAAAGGGATAGATAAACAGGAATTAATTACCCTGATAGCCCTTTCCTCATGTAGTTCCGAGATATAACAGTGGGACGAATAAATTGAAAATACGTCTCCTGTAGTACTCTTTACCACCCGACCTTCTTCGTGTTCGACCTTAGTTCTAACGGCCCTCTTTATAGTTATTGGAGACTATACGTCTATTGTGGTGGAATTACCGTCTTTCGTTTCTTCTTGATTTCTCGGAGAACTACTTTCACTATATCCTCTCACTTTTTCAACCGACTTTCGAGTTGTAAGTCTTTTGATTCTAGTACCGTAGGTCGGGGTAGTGAAGTACTGTTTATCTACCCCTTTGTTACCTTTGCTACTCTCTGAAAGAAAAACCCCCGAGGTTTTAGTGACGTCTACCACTGACGTCGGTACTTTAATTTTCTACGAACGAGGAACCTCCTTTTCGATACTGGTTGGATCTCTCGTATAATTTTTCGTCTCTGTAATAAATGATTGTTTCTAGACAGATCAGTTTCGATATTAAAAAGGTCATCAGTACATATCTATACTCTCAACCTGAAATTTCTTTCGACTTACGGCTTCTTAACTACGAAAACTTGAAACCACAACCTCTTCTGAGAACTCTCAGAGAACCTGACGTTCCTCTAAGTCGGTCAGTTAGGATTTCCTTTAGTCAGGACTTACAAGTAACCCTCCTGACTACGACTTCGACTTTGAGGTTATGAAGTCGGTGGACTGAGCTTCTTGGCTGAGTAACCCTTTCTGGGACTACGACCCTTTCTAACTCCCGTCCTCCTCTTCCCCTGCTGTCTCCTACTCTACCAAGATACTGTAGTGGCTGCGTTACCCGTGTTGAAACTTATTCGGGGTCCTCAACCACTACCTGTCCCTTCGGACCGTACGACGTCAGGTACCCCAGCGTTTCTCAGTCTGTACTGACTCGCTGACTTGACTTGACTTGAATACCCTGACCTACGGTACTAGAAGCAAAAAACTTACAACTCAAAATTCGGTCAGAAAAGTGAGAGGAGAAAGTAGAAGTAGTTCTCCGAGAAATCCCTGAAGAGACCACCAGGTCGCCGATTTTGAAACTCGAGGGTTCCATCCCCCGATCCCAACTAGGGACCAGTCTTTGATCTAGGGTGTACCATGTTGATTCTAGGTCACGTCGACTCATTTATAAACTTTCTTTTTTTCTTTTGTCCGAGAAATCAAAGAGAAGTGAAAGAAGATAATTTCACCAAAGTAGACGTATAGACTCCAACAACGATAAAGACGACCGTTAGAACTAAGGTGGAACACTCAGTGGGTCAGGTCGCAAAGTGTACTCCATAAGACGGATATTCAATTTATTCGTCTCACTGTTAATGTCGGAACTACATGGGAACGGGTTACACCTTGGTCAGCGAATAAGGTACAAGTCAAGATTGACAACGAAGAACTAGAGGTATGAGGGGTAGATCGTCATACTAATCCACGTCAGTGTCCTTTATCCTGTAAAGACATCTAATATTTACCGGCTTATCGTCGATTAAAGTATTCCGAGTTTGAGTCTGATTCCCTTAATAAGAATTAGTAATACTCGTCTACCACTGAAATTGAATTTATATCAACCGAAGGCACCACCAAATGTTACAACCCAGTCAAAGTCCACATACCGTATGCTACGTCATAAGAACGTGCAATTACCATGGCAAAAGATTACCTTCGCGGACGTCGTCGTACCTGAGACGGGACGAGGGGAGGAAAGCCACGGACCTCCGCCCAGTTGTCGTTCATTCCGGCTCGGAAGGCCAGGGCCGGGAATCTCCGGTTCCAGCCATATCATCCAAAACGAACACTATAATCTCGGTGGTCTCCCGCGAGATTGTGACCGATGGTATACAAACGCGCAAACGGAACCTGTATCCTCGGACACTCGATGTCAGGTGCCCTAGGGTTCAGCTGCGCTGAATCGTTGATTTAGTGGTGGCGGTGGTGGTTACTTTTTTCGTTATTTATATGGTTCTGCCATAAATATCTCGTGCGTACCTGTCTTAAATCCAAATCTATATAGTAATAATACAAATAACGTTGTAATCAATTCGTAGACACACGAACAGTGCATAAAGTAAAATACGAATGATGTTAAGGTAGTCGTTCTATAAAAGTAAAAATGTCTACCCCCCTAGTTCCGAATGTCTGCAATTCATTAAAATGTTTACTCTTTTGCTTTTGTCTAAAATAGATCTCCGAGTCGAGCGACTATTTTCAGAGAACGAAAGGGCAGGAGAGAAAACGAAAAATTTTTTAAGAAAGAAATTTTCTTTTTCCTTAGTTAATATGAAGTTAAAAAAATTGATAAAAATTAAAATTTTTAATTTTTCAACAATTTATTTATTTCTTCTTCTTCGGCCTCTCTCTCTCTTTCTGTTTCTTCGTCTTCGAGCACAGGTCATCCAGTCACTGGAGAGACCAGGACTGACGGACGTGTCGTCCTATGTCATAGGACGCGTCCTGACGGGACGAGGGCTTTTAGAGACAGACGATAAAGATACTGAGAGGGGTGGGGGATCGAACGGGATCTTCTGACTAGAACGAAGGTGGGAATAAACTTAAGTTCGTCATCCTCTTCTGTTCTCCTCTTACAATCCGTGGAGGTGTCAGAGTTTCCATCGTCGAGATGAAGATATCGGGAAATATCAGACAAGTACTGGGTGTCGCTGGTTCCCGTTCCTCTATTAGTACGCCGGGGGATGATCGACCCACCGGAACCAATGGTTCAGTACATTACACCGGTTTTTTAATATACATTTTTTTACATCATTATAGAATAAGAATCCCTACAACATCTCTAAATTTGTCACGTATCCTTTTGTGAATCAGGTCACGAACCGTCCTTGACCAAATTAATTACAACGAACCTTCCTGATTAAGACTCTGACTTTGAGGTTATGAAACCGGTGGAGTACGCTTCTCAACTGAGTAACCTTTTCTGGGACTACGACCCTCCCTAACCCTCGTCCTTCTCTTCCCCTACTGTCTCCTACTCTACCGACCTACCGTAGTGGTTGAGCTACGTGTACCCAAACCCACTTGAGCCCCTCAACCACTACCTGTCCCTCCGGACCGCACGACGTCAAGTGCCCCAACGTTTCTCAGCCTGTGCTGACTCGTTGACTTGACTTGACTTATAACGGTTGTTTCAAGACAGATCAGTTTTGATACCAAAAGGGTCACCAGTACATACCTACACTCTCAACCTGATATTTCTTTCGACTCACGACTTCTTAACTACGAAAACTTGACACCACAACCTCTTCTGAGAACTCTCAGGGAACCTGACGTTCCTCTAGGTTGGTCAGGTAGGATTTCCTCTAGTCAGGACTTATCAGTAACCTTCCTGACTACGACTTTGACTTTGAGGTGATGAAGCCGGTGGACTACGTTTCTTGACTGAGTAACCTTTTCTGGGACTACGACCCTTTCTGACTTCCACCCTCTTCCCCTGCCGTCTCCTACTCTACCAACCTACTGTAGTGGCTGACTTACCTGTATTCAAACTCACTTGAGGCCCTTAACCACTACCTGTCCCTCCGGACCGCACGACGTCAGGTACCCCAGTGTTTCTCAGCCTGTACTGACTCACTGACTTGATTTGACTTATAACGAGAAAATAAATTAAGAGGGTTGTTAGGATATTCCAAACACAAAGTGTCTCTTGGACCGAATCCGGTGCTAGAAACTCAAGAACACCAAATGTCTTCTCCTTTAAACACAAGGGGTCCCCGATTCACTGCACGGTTTCCAGGTGTCGATGACAATGTTGATATTTTAGAAAAGTTTTAAAAAAGTAACAAAAGTCAAAAAGTCGTCCGCTTTGACTCGTTATAGTAAAAGTGTACACGTGGAATAGTGTACACGTGTTCTACATGCGGAATGTATTCACGAATTCCGGAAGGTAGTCGGAAGCCTTTTAGGGACTACAACCAATTATCCCTTTGTCGTGGGGTTCAAATCCCCTTGGAACTTTACCTAGATTAAATTTGTAACATCATACTAAGAGACTTGTCAATTGAAAAAGAAACACGAAACTAACAACAATTTTCTTGCACTTTCGCAATCAACGAGTCAATACAGACTGACAAACGCTGGAGTACCTGAAGAGGTACCTTTAGAGGTCCGATCTTATGACCTCACCCAACGGTAAGAGAAGAGGTCTCCTAGAAGGGTTGGGTCCCTAGCTTAGGCCCAGAGGGTGTACCGTCCGTCTAACGAATGGTAGACTCGGTGGCCCTACGGCGAATCTTCCCACACCCTCTTATATTAAAACCTCCGACCCCTTGATCCATCTCCGCCTCCCTCTTTCTCTTTATTTGACACCACCCTCGTGTCTTCTCGATTCCGAGTCTTCTGGGACTTGTTCTTGCGACTTGGGGTCCGAAGTAACAGGAAAGGAAGGTTTTACTCGTCGAACCTAAGATGGAGATTCAGACACTAAACTTATATAAGAAAGAGGGAAATAGAACGTCTAGAAAGGTGTAAGAGATAATCTATAGTGTGTTACGAAATACAAGAGTCCTAGTCCCAATTTTCACACTTTCTCTAAGCGAAAAAAAGAGGGTTGTTGAAATAATAATATGAGAAATTTCCCGATGAGTTATTACTATGGTCCAAGTCAGCAATTGACTTCTCTTCTCCATTCAAGCAAAACATCTAGTGTTGACCAATGCGTCATTTATCCTTCATTTGTTCGACATACAGATTACTAAGACCCCATGACTTAGTGGTCCGTCACTCCGACCTGGTCTCACAATTTATCGGGACTGGAACCCAATCCCTCCCACCTATCCCGTCACAAACATTTCATCATTCAATGACGGTCCTTTAAACGTGAAAATTAGTTCTTAATGTCATTTTATACGCCTGTCAGTAACGGGAAGACGGACGTCACACCCTCTGTTCCCAAGTTAGGGACCCACCCCTTCTAGGGGAGCTCCTCTAGTACCGTGGGGTGACGTCATAAGAACGGACCTCTTCGGGGTACCTGTCTCCTCGGAACACCCGAAGTCAGGTACCTCAGTGTTTCTTACCCTGTCCTCACTCACTGATGTACTACTACCACTCCCCGGAAGGGACCACCAGGCTCCCAATTCATTCTGAGATATGAAGGTTACGTCCCCGATACCCAAGTTAGGGACCAGTCCCTCAATTCTGGGGTACACGGTACACCGAACCGGTTTTTTATTTAAATTTCTTCTTAATGTCATTTTATCTGTGACCATTATTCAGGAAGTGTTTCTCTTTATATGATGGATTCCAGTGTTTGTAGACTACGAGAGAGTCGCGGTGTCTTGGTGGTGTAGGGACTCCCTCTGACCTGGACCCCACAGTTATGCGGACTCTCGGAAGGATCGGATAGATCAGAGACGAATTTGTAAAGGGAATTTCTCTACGAACGATTAAATTCTTCAGTAAAAGATGTACTAGTCCCGAAATCCGAAGAACTACGACTTGTATTATACAGAGGGAAGTCAAAATCGTACAACCGGGTAAAAAAAAATTCTTAATTTTTTTAAAAAATTTAATTAAATAAATCGAAGTGGACCAAAATCAACACTGTACACCCTAGATCAAGGGACTGGTCCCTAGTTTGGGTCAGGGGGACGTGACCTTCGTATCTCAGTATCGGTAGCCTGGTGGTCCCTTCAGGTGCCCGGGCTCGAGACTAGGTTCCTTGTTATGTCTTGTGTAGGAAGGAGAGGAAAGTCTGAAGACTGGGATGGGGACAAAAGACCCAGTATCAAGGGGAATTGTACACTGACGTCTCCAAGTCCCCGTCACGACAGTCTTTCGCCTCCCTAGACCACATCTCCAAAAGAATTCTCACTTTAAGACCGTCCATCTCTTTGTCTGTCCTCGTCTAAGGACCTCCGTAGTACGGGTTCGTTCACCATTCTCCCCGGTTATTTACCAGTGAAGGAAATCCTGGTAGGATCCCTCTACGGATCAAAACGGAGACCGAGTTAAGTTGATTGCTCTAAGTTGTTCCTAAGTTGACAGAGGTGAGACTTATCGTGTGACTAAGGTTGTACCGGGATGGAAGTTCCGTAAATACCAGGTCCCTCGTTAGGGTAGAGGGACCGAAGTTCCGTCCTAACAGAAGTAAGCCCTTTATAAGTAACTTATGGTTGGTACATCTGTTTTATCTGTTGTTATCGATGGAAACACGCCGAATGTAAGACCACTCTTTTTTTTTTTTGGGTAGTTGTCATTTGTTTTGTATATTAATATATCATATTATTTACGACTATTCACGAAACCTTTTTCTTTTTCATCCTTTTTTCTATTTCCTTAGACCCCGCGGTTCCCCATTCGACAAAAGTTTACAAAATCATACCCTTGAATGGCGGACCAGGTCACCGATTCTGGAGTACGAGGTTACGTCCTCTGTACGCAGACTGGGGGCCAGTCCCTTGATCTAGGGTGGACGGTTCTGCTTTCTAGGAAACGTGATGTCGGTTCTGGACCGTGTCGGTTTATTTATTTGTCTATTTATAAAAAAAATTACAAAATCCCTTAAGGGACCACCAGGTCATCAATTCTTAGACGGGAGGTAACATCCCCTGTGTCCAAACTAGGGACCAGTCCCTTAATTCTTAATTGTACGGCACCTCGTCGATCTCTTCGACGCGCGGCGTTGCTTCCACAGAGTGCAGTGTTAATTCTGGGCAGTGTCGGTTTAATTATTTATAACAATTTCAACAAAATTTTTTACAAAATCACACCAGTCTCATCCAGAGTGACTCTTCTTCGGTAGATCTTTCTGAACTTCTTCTACTTCTCGCTCGGAATGTCTATTGACCCCTTTCTCGTAAGGTCTACAGCCATGTTTCCGGGACCCGTCCTCACCCGGACCATACAACTTTCGGTCACACTCACTCCTGTTCATTCCCTCCCCCACGTCCACTACCACCCATCAGTGCATCGAAACTAAAAATAAGACTCACTTTACTCCTTGCTAGTGTACCGAAACTAATCTCTCACTACACAAGATTAAAGAAAATTTTCCTAGTGACCCTAAAGACCCAAGTCTTATTTAATATCCACCCCCGTCCCCATCTTAACTCCTCTGAGTGACTCTCCAATAACGTCTTTGGGGTCGTCCTCAAATACCACCGAGTCGGTTCGTTGTCATTTTCCCTCCTCTACCTCAGACTAAGACCTCGTAGTCTGAGTGTGACTACTCGACCTTTCACACCGACTGTGATTGTTCGTTGACCTTCCTACCTCAAAGGCAGTCAACTCTGTCCCTCTGGTTCACTCTGTATTTGTCAACTTGCACTCTCCGACAGAGGAGGTGATCTTATAATCCCTCCCTCCACCCCAAAACACATAGGGTCTACACGAGTGTAGACGGAGGAATGTCCTTCGTCATCTGAAAGTAAGGTAGCGCTGTCCAGAAACAGAGGGGACAGGGACGCTAGAGTCACACACCGGGCACCGCCTCCAAGTCACTTATAAACAACCTACTTACTTATTACTTAAAACTATATGATGTTGATATTAACTTTTGACCTTCTTAGACCGAGAGTTTCAAAATTTGTTCTCTAAATATAGAGAAATTGAGAAACTATTCTGATAGAAACAGTATGGAAGTTTTCAGAAGTAGAATTTCATCTAATTACTCTAAAGTACCATACGAGGACACAATCAAATGTTGAATTTCTTCGTTTTCAGTCCTACCCTAACAGGTCCATTCTCTGACTGACACTCAGGTAGACGCTACCCATTTCCTCTCCCTCGGCCCCTTTCACTCCTCTCTGAGGTCCGTCGTTGCCCAGACTGTGGACTTATCCTTCTTCCTTTCTAGAACCCATCTTCTCAGTCTCCGACGTCGTCAAGACTTTTTAGGAACTCACCTCCTTGGAACTCAGGTAAAAATTTTACCTGATTTTTTTTTAGAACGAGAGACACTGTTGTACCTACTTGGACCTACTGCAATACGATTTACTTTATTTGGTCTGTGTCCTCCTCTTTGTGACGTACTAAGGTGAACATACTCCCAACATTTTATGAGTGTCTTCGTTTCTCACATTTCCACCAACAGTACCTGACCTCCCACGCCCTCCACCCCTCCATAATCGGTTTCCCGTTTCTCAAAGTCAATACGTTCTACTAATTCAGAATCTCTCGGTCCATGTCATCTCACGGACAACAAGTGTTATGACAAACCTGAAGGAACCACCGAGTCTACCATTTCGTAGACGGACGTTACGTCCTCTGGACCCGAGCTAGGGACCCAACCCTTCTAGGGGACCTCTTCCCTTACCGTTGGGTGAGGTCATAAGAACGGACCTCTTAAGGTACATGTCTCTCCTCGGACCGCCCGATGTCACGGACCCCAACGTTTCTTAACCTGTGTTGACTCGTCGATTGTGTACCTGTGAATCCACTTTCACTTTCAGCGAGTCAGCACAGGCTGAGAAACGTTGGGGTACCTGATATGACAGGTACCTTAGGAGGTCCGGTCTTATAATCTCACCCATTGGAAAGGGAAGAGGTCCCCTAGAAGGGTTGGATCCCTAACTTAGGTCCAGAGGGTGTAACGTCCGTCTAAGAAATGGTCGACTCGGTGTCCCTTCGTGTTCTTATGACCTCACCCATCGGATGGGGAAGAGGTCACCTAGAAGGGACCGGTCCTTAACTTGGTCCCAGAGGACGTAACGTCCACCTAAGATATGGTTGACTCGATATTCCCTAATTTTAAAACGGTCTTCTGACCTAAAATACAATCCACAAATATAGTGTTTTATTATTATTTTTCCTTTTAAAACCTCCACTATCAATACTAACCCGTATCCAACACCACATCAAAGAGTCCATATATGAATGGAGGTTTGAGTAGTTCAACATATTGAAGCTATATACGTCGAAAAAAAAAAAAAAGCTAAAAGAAGACTACACCTAATAAAAATTTCAGAAATAACTTAAACATTGTTAGAACAAAGACAAAATACGAAACCAAAAAACCGGTACTCCGTACACCCTAGAATTAAGGGACCGGTCCCTAACTTGGGTGTGTGGGGACGTAACCTTCCACTTCAGAATTGGCGACCTGGAGGTCCCTTCAGGGATACATTGAAAAAAAAAAAAAGGATACATTGAAAAATTATTCAGTTAGTATGGAGTTATCACCAAAAATTTGTTTACATTTCCTACCACTGAACCCCTCTTTTTAACTAGTACTTTCCTCAAACGTAGAACGTCCTTACCCGGGTATAGTCAGGGAGTAGAAACGAGCCAGTAACTGACCTTCGTCGGTCACCCTTCTCCCCGACACTAGGTCTTAGAATCGGCGAGACCGAGAGTCAGGGCGTTCGCGGGGCGACGGTCTTTCGACTCGTCACGTAACAGCACCGGTGGTGTTGGAGGGTAGTTCAGGAATTTCGGATGAATGTGGTGACAACGAGTACATAGAACACTCAGTGACTTATTCCTTCGACAGAGATTGGAGTCTTTACCAAAGTAGATTACAGAAGTAAAATTCCTACTTCTTTCTTTCTCCCTGAAGGGACCACCAGGTCACCAATTCTGAGATTACATCTCCCCTACATCCAAGTTAGGAACCAGTCCCTCGATTCTAAGACGTACGGTCCGTCGTACCGAGGGGGGTGGAGGTTTTTATTTTATTTCTACTTCTTTCTCTCTCCGTCCTTAAAATTTATTTAAAAGGGTTACATGTCTTTAAAACCTGACCTGTAAACAAGAATACGTTTCTGGTAGGACCGGGGTCTCTGACCTACGGTCAGCTGAGGGGTAGGACTGTTTATTGTGACGAGGAAGGAAAAGACATTCCAGGAACCTCCGTCAACTCAGGGTTCGTCATGGTGAGTTGTTGAGTAATAACTATGGACTATGGGTTCTGTCTTAATGATACGTCTATTGTGGTGATGTGTTACGTGAAGACACTGTGGTTCTCGTATACATTGTTTTTTACGGGGTTCCTCGGAGGGGGTAAGGACGAAGACGTAGAACTATCGTAAAATACCACCACCAAATCAACGATTCATTACAGACTATGAAAACGTTGGGGCACCTGACGTCGGACGGTCCGAGGAGACAGGCTCCCTAAAGGGTCCGTTCTGATAACATCACCCAACGGTTAAGGAAGAGGTCCTTTAGAAGGACTGGGTCCCTAACTTGGACGCAGAGGACGTAACGTCCGGTTAAGAAATGGTGACTCGGTGGTCCCTTTGGAACTATCGTAAACAGAAAATGTATTTACGAGGAATCTGAACGACCACTCCTCCTGGTAAGATCCGTTACGACACGAATCAAGTCGAACGTAAGAAGTATAACGAAGTGTTCACTCACTTTTCATGGAGTTTCGGTTTGACACCGAAAAGGTAGGAAAGGGGCATTCCGAGGTAGGAAGGGTGGAGAAGAGAGTAGAAAGGGAAGATTCACACACTGTGAAGGGACGTCGATCAACAAGTTCAATTTTCGGACCGTTGGAAGGAGTTAAGAAGAGAAGGAGGGGTGTAGGTTTCTTGTCTAAGTCAACCGAGACAGAGGTCTTGTATTGTTTACAGGCAGACGAGAGGAGATGCAGGGGACGGCGGTGGGACAGGTTCGGTAGTAGTGGACAAAACGTCGTGATACTATGGAGTAGGCAAGAGACGACCCCTTGTATCGTTTTACCTTTGGTCCAAATAAGAAGTAATGTGAAAAGAAATTAAACCTTATATCAAATAAACGTTACAATATAATCAAAGTCCATATGTCGTTTCACTAGGTCAATGTGTAGATAGGCAAGAAAAATCCAAGAAAGGGGTACATCCAATAGTGTCTTATAACTCATCTCAAGGGAGACGATACACCGTCCAGGAACAATTAGTTAGACAAAATATATATCATCATGCAAATACAATTAAGGTTTGAAGATTGAACAGGGAGCGGGTGTGGAAAGGGGAAACCATCGGCATTCAAATAAAAGAGACACACGCTCAGACAAAGACAAAACATTTATTCAAGTAAACATGGAAAAAACAAAAAAATCTAAGGTGTATATTCACTACAGTATACCATAAACAGAAAGAGACAGACTCCATGAAGTGAATCTCATTAGCACAGACCCAGGTAGGTACAACAACGTTTACCTTAAGAAAGTAGGAGAAAGTGTCAGCTCAGTATAAAGTAACACACCCATGGTGTAGAAGGAATAGGGTACGTGTAAATCCAACGAAGGTAACGGAATCGATAACATTTGTCACAACGTTACTTGTGACCCCACGTACATACAAAAGCTTAATACCAAAAGAGATCTATATAAGGGTCTTTACCCTAACGACCTAGTGTACCATCAAAATCAAAAATTCCTTGGAGGTACTGACAAGAGGTATCACCAACATGGTTAAATGTAAGGGTGGTCACCACACCCTCCCAAGGGAAAAGAGATGTGGTAGAGGTCGTAAATAACGAATATCTAAAAAACCACTACCGGTAAGACTGACCACACTTCACTATGGAGTATTAAAACTAAACGCAAAGAGAGTTTTAATCGTTATAACTTGTATAAAAGTACACGGAAAACCGGTGGACATACAAAAAAAAACCTCTTTACCGAGAAATCTAGAAAACGGGTAAAAAGCTAACCCAACAAACAAAAAAGCTATAACTCGACGTATTCACAAATATATAAACCTGTAATTAGGGAACAACCATAGAAGCTAACGTTTTCGAAAGAGGATAAGACACTCAACATAAAAACAAAACAAATACCAAAGGAAACGATACGTTTTTTAATCCAGAAAATTTAAATTTTTCAAATTAATTTATTCAAATGAATCCAGGGTAAATAAAAACAAAAATAACAATAAAGAGATCCTCCACCTAGGTTTTTCTAAAACGACGTTGAATACAGTTTCTTACAAGACGTATATAAAAGGAGATTTTCAAAAAGTCATAGACCAGAATATTTATATTGGGTCTAATATAGTGTATGGATAAATTTGTGGATGATGGGAATCTTATTTTATATGTAAGAAAATAAAAACCTGTCCTAGAATCAACGGGGTTTGAGTACGGAGGGCGTCACCTTCGTGTCAGAATTGGTGACCTGATCGTCCCTTCAGGGACTTTACACGGGAGAAATGGCATAAATGGTCCGGGAGGCACCGGACACTAGGTCGGGGACGGCGGAGACGACGGCACCGAGTGTGGTGACGGAGTGAGTCGTTGACATTTGATCGAGGGGCCTGAGGACGAGGTAGAGAATTTACCGGGTTCGAGTCAGGACTCAAGGAGACGACAAGAAAGACGGATCTTATAGAGGGGGGTCCATACAGGATCGACCGAGGAACTAGATCCTGAGTCTAGTTTATAGTGAAAGAGTCACTCCGGCATGAATTGGTGGGTTTGATTTATTTTGGAGGGGGGGAGTGGTAATATGATCTTGTATAATCGGACAAAGTAAAAGAAGTACAGTGTGTGGTAGTAGACTGATAAAACAAATCAAAACATCCTACATTCAAAGTACTCTCCTCCCTGCGACAAAGCAAGTGCCGACGTAGGGAGTACGGGTAGAGTAGGACGTCCAACGCAAGAGTTTTTATAGTTATTATGGGACTACATGTGTCAGTAGCTAAGGTCAGTTGACTGATCTGGAAAACTGAAAGTTATATATATTGAAGGGTTTACCACCCCAACAACACAATTTGTGACTGTTAACAGTTATAACTGAAGTTGAAAGTTGACTGTCTGTTGTAACCGATAAACTGAGACCTTCACACATTAAAGTTTTGTTAAAAAATATCTGTTTGTTCACTCCTCGGGAACGGGAGATTATTGAAGACACCATAGAAATAATCCAACCTCCGATTAAGAAGAACCCACTTTCACTTTCAGTGAATCAGGACAGACTGGGAAACGTCGGGGTACCTGATGCGTCAGGTACCTTAAGAGGTCCAGTCTTATGATCTTATTACCTCACCCACCGATAAGGGATAAGGTTCCCTAGAAGGGTTGGGTTCCTAGCTTGGGTCCAGAGGACATGCCGTCCGTCTAAGAAATGGTCGACTCGGTGGTCCCTTCGGGTTCTTATGATTTTACCCATCGGATAGGGAAGAGGTCACCTAGAAGGACTGGGTCCTTAGTTTGGTCTCAGAGGATGTAACATCCGGGATTTATATCATTTACGGAGGAGAAGGAGTAGTGCGAAGATGTTCAACGGTAGAGATTCTCTCTTTGTTAGCACAAAATCTGTATGTACTAACCAGAAGAGAGTTATATAAAGGTATGCAACAAAAAAAAAGACCCCCTCGCTACGGTGTACCGAACACCCTAGAATCAAGGGGTTGTTCCCTAACTTGGACCCGGGAGTCGTCACTTTCGGGTTTCAGGATTGGTGACCTGACGGTCCCTTAAGAGAAAGTATGTAAAAATTGGAGTTTTGATTTAACACGTATGTACTTTCTTCCATTTGATGTTGATAGGACGTTTGGTCTTTGTCTTCAGGCCAAGTATTCGTCTCTTGCACAAGAACGAAGTTGTACCACACACGCAATCCTCTCGTGACCTCCTTGGAGAAAAATATGATCAGTGGTTAGGGGTTTCCTGATTTCAGAATGACGACCTTGAGATAGGCCTTATTCTCTCCTCTCTTTGAAGAGATTCTTACGAGTGGTAGGATCTGTAAAGAGTAAAATAAGGGGGGTTCCTTAAACTTGATAGAACAAAATGTAAAAAATAAAATAGTAAATTAGGTAAACGTACCGGGACAACGTCTCGTTGACTTTTTGTGTACGGTTTCGTCTTGAGTAACCTTCATTCCTGTGACTCGAGTTTAAGTCACAGGTCGTCACGGGCCGTGGATCCCTCGTGAGCCATTCATACAACACAGCAACGAGTCAACATAGGTTGAGAAACGTTGGGGCACCTGACGTCGCACGGTCCGAAGGGAGAGGAAGTGATGGAGGATCTTAGACAAGTTTGAGTACAGGTAACTCAGTCACTACGGTAGGTCGGTAGAGTAGGAGACACCGGGCGAAGAGGAAGATGGGAGTTAGAAAGGGTCGTAGTCCCAGAAAAGATTTTTCAACCGAGAAGCGTAGTCCACCGGTTTCATGATCTCGAAGTCGAAGTCGTATAATTGGTCCGGTCTTCAGGACTCTCCCAGGACTCTCCTCTGTCTCGGGGTTAAGGGTTACTGAGTAACTACTCAAGTAACGGTTTTGATGGTTCTCCCATTCACCTTCACCTCCCCTGACTCTACCATCATTTGTGTAGGATTTTACCGTTATGTCTGTTGAGATTAGTTTATACTTAACTCCCAAGGTGCACGTCCGTGGTCCTTGCAAGGGTCTGCCTCTGGTTATCTGGTGTCCGATAACGACGACCTTCGGGAGTCAAGTCAAGTCAAGTCAGCGAGTCAGCACAGACTGAGAGACGCTGGGGTACTTAGAGTCGTGCGGTCCGGAGGGACAGGTAGTGGTTGAGGGCCTCAAGTGAGTCTGAGTGCAGGTAGCTCAGTCACTACGGTAGGTCGGTAGAGTAGGTTACAGCAGGGGAAGAGGAGGGTCGTAGTCTCAGAAAAGGTTACTCAGTTGAGAAGCGTACTCCACCGGTTTCATGACCTCAAAGTCGAAATCGTAGCAAGGAAGGTTTCTTTAGGGTCCCGACTAGAGGAAGTCTTACCTGACCAACCTAGAGGAACGTCAGGTTCCCTGAGAGTTCTCAGAAGAGGTTGTGGTGTCAAGTGACCTTCGGGTATCACTCTGGATTTACATTTCTACCGTCGGTCAAACGACGACTGTTTGTCCTGAAACGAAAAGATGGGGAAGACACGTGCAACGCAGACATTGTTCCTGGAATCATACGCACGGACGGGGTAGGAGGGATTCCCGATCCCTAGGATCTGAGAACTTTCAACTCCACGACAAAACAACAACGGTCCACCCCTGGTCCTATTTTTCGTCAACAACCTCACTAATCCAGGTCTAATTCATGTCGGAAATACCCGCCTCCGACTCTGGAACTTAGGATGGGAGCCCGTCTAGTCGTCTGCGACGTCAAGTGACTCCCGTCACTATTAACTAGGAGAACGATGATCAGTTCCTCATTCTCTCGTCGACCCCAAACGTTGACAACACCGTCTAGTTAAAGTTTACTCCGCATCCCTCTTCTTCGGACACGGTCCTCGACCTGACCTCTGTTTCCGAACCCACGCTAAGGGTTCCCTCTTGGACCCACTGTAAAGTGGACTTCGACTCTCTCACTCTCAATGTGGGACCAAGAACCAGGACGGAAATGGTCAGTGTCACTGTCCTCGTTGAAAGAACGAACTTGTCCACGTTCATATTTCGTTACTTTCCTTGTGGAGGGTTGGGGTGGTGCCCGGTGTTTGATCTTGAAGGAGACACGTCTATCTGTCCCGGTCGGTATGAGTGCACAGGTACGGGATCAAAAGAAGGGTCCGTGCACCGACGGAAGAAAGGGTCTATGGACTCAAGGACGGGTCCTTTACACCACCTCCACGACAACCGGTGGTAGTCCGGACCGGGGTGAACGTTGGTCGGGAGTGAGTAGGCGACCGACTTGTCTCTCCTGAAACCCTTTGGGTCCCTACGACCTCGGTCCTCACCGTCCTTGGACCCGGGGACTTACTGACGGGTAGGTATCCGTCCCCCTGATCCTAAACCCCCAAGGGATACTACCGATTGATTATAAGACGAAGGGTCCACCGAGTCACCATTTTCTTAGGAGGACGGTCACGTCCTTTCCGTCCTCTGCGTCAAAGTTCGGGACCCAGTCCTTCTTGAGAATCTCATCCTTTACCGTTGAGTAGGTCATAAGAACGGACCTCTTAGGGTACCTGTCTCCTCGGACGACCCGATATCAGGTGTCCCAGAGTTTCTCAGCCTGTGCCGCGTATGAGTGTGTACTACCAATTGTATTGGACTTATTGTGGGAAGACCTTGACGTAGACGACCTTTGGGACAGGGGCCTTTCAGAGTGTTTCAGTGACTCCCTCGACGACCAGATCCTCAACCCAGAGGTATGTGGTCTGTGACCGGAAGACGTACGACCAAGGTGTCCCGAAGGACCGGAGACAAACACTCGGACGAAGGGTCTAACGTCGAGCTCAACTACGGCCTTCAGAAACCTGTCTGGGAGAACGGAAAGGGGAGTGTTAGACCCGACACGGGTTCATACAGACACAGATACAGAGACACACACAAACGAACAAAAAAATCCAAACACACACTCACACATATTGTATTTTAAACGATAAAATGTGTCCCTTGAGACGAGTTATAGTACACCGTCGGAGATCCCCTCCCCTCAAACCCCGTCTTACCTATGTCCATATACATACCGACTCAGGGAAACGACAGGTGGACTTTGATAGTGTTATAACGGTTAACCGATATGAGGTTATCTTTTTATCTTTCAATTTTTTTTTATTTGTATGTGTGTGTATAAACTATAAGATAGAAAAAAGGGTCTTTATAGATCCGAAATGGATTATACTTTGTTACTTGGAGACCAATAAATGCAATTTTATTGTTCCAGGGCTTTACGAAGTACTTAGTTCTATATTTTAAACGGTAAAATTGGTCAGAACGAACAAAAAGAAGAACGACAATGTTGTCTCCCTCCCGGGATCCGGAAACCTTCCTAGTGAAGAGGGACAACCTCAACCCTACCCCAGGAAAAAGTATCGGTCACCGGAAAGGAGGATTGGGAAGGCACAAAGGTCTGTCGGAGACCTGAGGTGGGGTCGTCCTCCCGTCCGTGCGGAAAAGAGCGGAGAAACCCACAGGGCGACACATCTTTTAGGGTTTCCACACAGTAAAAGTAAGTGGGGTATCGTGGTCGGGATTCGACATTCCAGTGGTTCCTTCAGAGCGTCACCTTACACTCCTGTCAACTACTCCGGATTCACAACGAGGGTCTTGTCCGAGACCAATCCTGCACAAGTGTGGGTGGGGTCGTAAGTCACTGGGTCTGTCTTGACGTATACACCCACCGTTAAAGAGAGAACGGGGAGGGGTTCACTACAGGAGAAGACGGGTTTAAAGAAGGGAGAGAACTGTACGGAAGATCTTTTCGACAGAACGTGACAACGATAACTTCGGAGGTCTCAAGGAAACCCCGTAGCGAAAACTCGTGTTTAATCTTGTTCCGAGGAGGAGACCGTCGGTGTCCACGGGGTCGAACCGACTATCTCTCCCCCGACCTAGGGTCGGAGACGGACCAAAGTCGGTCTCCACATGTCATAAGGGGACCTGGGAAGGTGGACCGACTACCTCAGAAGGGGGTTTGTAACGGTACTCAATATAAAAGATGAAAATAATAATAAAAAACCGACATGACACGTCTTACACCCTAGAGTGAAGGCGGATGGTCCCCAGTTTGGGACCCGGACCGTCACTTTCGTGGCTCAGGATTCGTGACGCGATGGACCCTTCAAGATGGTGCTCAGAATTTATTGGTCAAGGAGGGAGGGGGTCGAGTAGTGACAGTGGGATCCCCGAGTCTCCGTGTCCGTACCCCTAAAATTCCATCGGTCTCCACTAAAATCAGTGTGACACGGTTCGTCTTCCGACACCTGGTTAGTCTCTGGTGATGATGGAACTACGGTAACAAGGATACCCCTTTACATAGGGATCCAGAAAAGGTTGATAGTTGAATTTTTATTTAGAATCACCTGGGAGTGGTCCTGATTTAGTCGTCTGTGGAACTAGAACCTGAAACATCGGTAGTTTTGATACTCTTTGTCCCTTAAGAGACCACCAGCTCCTGAAAGTGACGGTACTCAGGCTCTAGGGTGTTCAGTGCACCGTACCGGTTTTTTATTTTACTTTTCACTGTACGATTCAGCGAAGTCAACATAGTCTGAGAAACACTGGGGTACCTGGTATCAGACGGTCCGAGGAGATAGATACCCTAAAGGGTCCGTTCTTATGACCTCACCCAAAGGTGCGGGGGGATGTCCCCTAGAAGGGCTGGGTTCCTAGCTTGGACACAGAGAATACAGAGGACGTAACCGTCCGTTCAAGAAATGGTGATTACGGTGGAACCGGAATCTTTTTATTCAGAAATCCCCTGTTAGACGGGTACTCTTTGTGTCCTGGACACCACATCCGATGAAAGTAGAGTGGGAGTCCGAAAACTTGCCGATACCGACTGACTGAAACCGGAATCGACCGAGTCTAAACTAACCCCGAGGTCTGAGACGGGGTGTTCAACACGTTCGTAACCTCTTGTCTAAAGACCAGCATCCTAGAGGAAACATTGAACTTGAGGTTCACGTCCTCCATAGAAACATGTACTAACTGAATTAATTTTTCACCTGTCCCGAAGGGACCACCAGGTGACCAATTCTTAGACGGACGGTTACGTCCCCTGTGCCAGGGACCAGGTCCTTCTAAGGTATAACGGAACCCCACTGAGTCGGACACGTGTTGACGACTCGGGCACGAGACGTTGTTCTCTTCGGTGGCGTTACTCTTCGCACGCGTGACATTACTTCGCATCGACGACGCACGGTTTTGATCTCCTTCGGACACATATCGTTACTTCCGGCTCGCGTCCGTAGTTATTTATTTATCAAAAAATTTTCACCTGTCTACGACTACTAGAGTACAGAGGGAAACCTTACGAACGAACCACGGTCAGATTTCGACTACAAATCATCGACGACCCGATCCTCCAATCTTCAAAATGGAATCGGAAAATAGGACCCGTAAAGAGTAGACCCGTAGTGTAATTATGGTTCCCTGTCTGTTTCGACTCGAGTCGTGGTGGTGAACTGGAGTAAAGACAAGATCCTTAAGAGGGACGTTGGTACGTCAAACTCGTCTTTCGGCAGAGACTTCACAAAACTTAAAATTGTAGAAAAGTATGACCGGAGAAAGAACAGTTCTGTGGTACACACGGAGACCGAATTGAACGACTGATCTTTTGACTTTGTGTGAAGATCGACCATCGGTCTTTGTTTCCCTTTTTAACAGGCAGACTTCTCGATAAATCGACAGGCGAAAAGGTACGGGTGTGACAGGGTACGGGGGAGGATATACTTGTTGGGGGCGTTCTTAGGTCGACGAAAACATAATTGCAGTCAGTACCGTAAAGAGTGTCGCCAGACAAATCGCAACTTTTTCACCCCCGAGACACTAAAGTCGCACCAAGTAGTGTCGTGGAACTTCGGACCCAGAACTCCCTCGGACGGTGTCCCCTCCCAGAACTTACCCAGAGTTCCGTAGACGGTTCGGTCTGAGGTCCAATTCTACGAAGGTCTTTGGAGCGAGTTCCAATACAGGAAAATTAGTCGGACGAAGAGCCGAGGAATCTGTGATGTGTCCTATCCAAGTTCCTCAACCGTCACCGAAGTAGACCTTCGTAAAAGGACTTCGTACGTTTATAAACATGGAGCTCCCTGAGACTGATGTCTTTCCGCACGTGGTCGCACTCGAGACACCTTCATTGTGTATTGAGTACCCTGCGAGACTCCCCTCTGGTCCAAAATGGATTCGTTCTTCTTTTAAAACTTAAGTTCGTTGTCCTTATTGGGCATTGTCCTTTTCCCGATGTCCTTATCTCTCCGCCCCACCCACACTTTGTCCGTCATGGACTTTCAGTCCGGAGGTCTACAATTGACCGGACACCTTCTCCACAGACCCCTTACAGTAGTGATAGACGGACGAGACACGAAATAATGCTGTGGCGACGTCTATGACCCGGGACTGGAGACTGTGTCTCGTCTTCCCGACAGTCGAGAAGTTCTGTTTCCGAAGTCTTCTGACCCTCCGGTGGGTCGCTGGCCTTCACTCTTGTGGGAGGAAGGTAGGACTTCCGTCGAGACGTCGGAGTCAGAATGGACCGTTACCTCCTCTTGCGACGACGGTACTCAAGACCGACCTCTACCCGAGTCCGAAGTCCGGATTACTCAAAGGACTAGTAAGTTGTGAAAGAAGACGTGGAAGAAATTCTGTGGACACAAAAAACCGATGGGACTCGTCCCTCTCGGTCCCAAAACCGTTGGAGGAGTGTAGACCATAAGTGTCGTAGTGTCTCCGATAAAGGTCGGTAATAGAAGGGTAGCATCTACAAGACACCTCTCTAGACACCGTAGAAGAGATGCACCAAGGTATGACCAGAGGTCGTAACGTCCACCTAAGAAATAGTCGACTCTGTGTTCCCTTTGGGAAAACCGAAGTTCCGTGAGTACTTTTAACCCTCTACTTAAGACAAGTTTGCTAGATGGGAGAGAAGAACAGTCCAAGGGCGTACGACCGGTCGGACTGGTATTCACCGACACGTGCGTTTGGTTCCGCACGACCACTCCTGCCGCCCTCGTTCGTCTCACTCGAAGCTCTAAGACAACCACGACCTTAGTGAGTGAGATAGGAAAGACTACCCGTTTCCCGTTTACAGGAGGATGGTTCGACTCTGAAACGTCAAATACTACGAATATCTGAAGGACAGTGGGACTTAATCCGGGTCAAGGGGCGACCTAAAGAGATTACCGAGGGACTTTGACGGAGAGTGTCGAGGAGAGTGTCGAACACTGATCTAAACACACCCACACTAATAAACACAGAAGGAGAGCAATCTGACAGTCGAAATACTCTCGTCCTCAGGATAGACGAGAGGAGCACTAACTGAGGGTCGTGATTTGTGTCTCTGCCCGTATACCACCCTCAGGTCAGTTATAAATAATTTGATCACGTGTTCATTTACTTACCTACCTACTAATTACTTACCTCGACTTTCTTTAGTATCTGTTATTCAGATCGCGGTAGTAAGTTATCTACTTCTATCTCTTCAATTTACCAAACAAGTTCAGATACTTCGAAAAAACTAAAGTGTACATACTTCTGTCTAACTCAAACAGTTAATTAAGATTTCATAACTAATTTGTATATAAGACAACACAATTCTTTGAGATTCTACCGATTTTAAGTTGTAAGGATGACAATTTTTCATCGTCAATTTGACTATTCTCTTTTCATCACTGATAAGTAATTCACGAAAGTTATATAATAAAGTAAATACTTTATCCAGAATCGTAAAGGTAACTTGTCTATCCTTTCTGTTCGAGTCTCTATTATAATGAGTTGACACAACTCGAAAATGATATACGGTTTCGTAAAGATGTGTAAAATGGAGGTAAGTATTAAATTAAGAGTTCTGAACTGATCCCCTCCTAGGTGAAGGTCCGAACCAGTACCCTTATAACAGTCCTGAGTACAGAAATGAGTGACAACCGGTCTCGGTCGAGGAGCGATTTATCCGGAGAGGTATCGTCCGAGTGTCGTACCATGGAGCGAGAAGACTCTCGTCACGGACTCTCTATGTCTGTCTCTCTCTCTGCCTTCAATTTCTTCAATTTCAGAAAGACTGTATTAGAGTCCCCACTAAAGGACAGTGTAGTAATAATAGTAAAAAATTATTTGTGAACAAAAATTAAATAGACCGACGTGGCCCAGAAACAACTCGATACACCCTAGATCAAGGGACTGGTCCCTAACTCGGGTCCGGGGGACGTCATCCTCGTCTCAGAATTGGTGACCTGGTGACCCGTTCAGGACAGTAAAAGATAAGTAATCAGCACTCGGTAATCCAGGTCGGGTGTGAGTTACTCTCTCCTAATGTGTTCCCACACTCATTGTCCTCCGTCCCTACTGTCCAGTAGGATCTTAGACGGTTGGTGTCGTTCTAATCAAATTATTGGGGTTTGATCACATAATTGGTGTAATTATATTGTTTCTTCTTTTCCTACTAGTGGAGTTATCTAAAAAATTCTTTTGGTTCATAAACTATTTTACACTGTAATGACTACTGTTCTCGATCTTTACTTTCACTAACCAGAGTAAGACTATTTTTGTACACTATCTAACGCAATTGTGGGACTGCAGGAGTGGGAAGGACATGGTGTGGGAAACGGTACACTCAAATACCACCGGAGGGTAGTACCCGTTCTAATAACACCTGAGACCTGAGTCGGCACACTGAGTGAAACCGGTATATAACGGTAATTTTATAAACCGTATAATTGTCTACACTACGGTTGTCACAAGACTTTACTCTGACGGATAACCCCCAACGAGAAGACAAGAAGACGCTAAGTGGTACTCTTTCTGGATCCGTCCGATAGGGTGACCGAGGTATTCCTCTGCTCTTTGTCCACCTTGTGTCGATGGGGTCGATTTCATACGTCAGTTTGGGTCCACTCTTGTCTCGGGGTTCACTGCACATATACGCACACACTTGGGTAGATTCTGGTCGTGTTGTTAGGTCACTCCGAGTCGAGTCTAGTCGACTGATGGTGTTTAGACATTCTGCACAGATAATAATATACGGTGACCCCAAAAACACCAAGAAAACAATACGTCATTTTCGACTGAATAAGTCTAATAGATATTTCGATGGTGGTCGTTTATAGTCGAATTCTCACTATACAATTTTCAAAAGGAGACTCTGATCTTTAAAGAATTCAAACTGACGTTAAGTATGAAGAAAAATTGAACCAGACCCGTAAAAGTGGTCACGTTTTTCCGTTCTTTACCTTTATTTTCTTCTTATCTTTAATTTTTTTATCAACAGGATTAAACGTCTACTAGATACATGTGTATGTTAGGTTTTCTTAGAAGTTTAGTTACTAGTCTTAATCATTCACTTAAATAGATCCAGTGATCTAAGTTTCAGTCATATGTCTTTGTTGACATAAAGATACACGGTCGTTATTTTGTTTTCTAAAAGTTGTAGAGACATGTCTCTGATAACTCTCTTTAATTTCTTTGATGGTATTTTCTTTTTTCTTCCTGATACAACACAAGTACCTAACATTTATGTAGTCAATAGGGGTTTGACTAGAGGGGTCACGTTAGGGTTATCTTAAGAGTTGTTCTGAAAACACTTTTAAATGTATAACCAAAGTTTTAAATAAACCTTTGTGTTTCCCGGTTCTTATCGATTTTGGTAGAACTTATTTTGTCACTCCTTTGAAAAAAAGGAGTCTTTTTTTAGTTATATTAATTCCGACACACCGAAAAACAGAGTTCGTGTTCTTTTATTTGGTTACCTTATCTTGACTCTCGGGTCTTTGTCTGAGTGTGTAAATGCCTATAAATTAAATCCTGTTTACACTACGAGACTTGTCAGAAATTCTATTTATAAAGACCTAGTCAACCGATAGACATACTTTTTTCATCGACCTGAGAATAAAATCACAATGTGTTTTTTATTTAAGGTCGATCCAATGACTAGATTTACACTTGTGCCTTTGTTATTACAAAGATCTTCCATAGTTTCTACAAGGGTCCTAGACCCCCATCCAATTTTGTCATTGACTTTTCCTTTATTAACTATTTGTCTACTCTCTGGCCATTTGATGTCGGGTGTCCAGTTTAGACCTGTGAAAAAACCATTTATTTCAAAATGACCGTCTGTCGATACGGGTCAGTAAATGTATAATAGATGCCGACGAAAGTACTATGTTACCGTCTGGACTCACCAACATATTCTCTAGATTACCGGGTGTTTCGGATTTTATAAATGATACACCAGGGAAAGTCTTTTTCAAACGGTTGGGGACTTAATCTGATTTAATTTTTATCCTTAAAGTCCAGTAACTTCTCGTAGTGATTCTTCCATTTTTCCGTTCAGAGTCTCACCCTTTTTGCATATATTGACTGTTTCCAGAGGATAGATTTTACATATGACGTACGGTTCTTTAATTATTGTTTTTTCGAGTTATCTTTTTACCCTATTTCTCTACTGATCCATGAACAGAGCGTTTTCTTCTTGCCGGTTGTGTAGAGAAAAAAAACCGGTAGATACCCCCGAACGACCTAGTAGCTTTTTCGGTCTCTCAAGGTCTTTTTACGGATAAAGACGAAATAACTGATACGGTTTCGGAAACTGACACTCCTAGTGTTATTTCACACTTTTTAAGACTTCCTCTACCCTTATGGTCTGGTGGACTGGATGGAGAACTCTTTAGACATACGTTCAGTCCTTCGTTGTTAATCTTGACCTGTACCTTGTTGTCTGACCAAGGTTTATCCTTTTCCTCATGCAGTTCCGACATATACCAGTGAGACGAATAAATTGAAGATACGTCTCATGTAGTACTCTTTGCAACCCGACCTTCTTCGTGTTCGACCTTAGTTCTAACGGCCCTCTTTATAGTTATTGGAGTTTATACGTCTACTGTGGTGGGAATACCGTCTTTCACTTCTCCTCGATTTTTCGGAGAACTACTTTCACTTTCTCCTCTCACTTTTAAAACCGAATTTCGAGTTGTTAGTCTTTTGCTTCTAGTACCGTAAACCAGGGTAGTGAAGTACCGTTTATCTACCCCTTTGTCACCTTTGTCACCGACTTAAATAAAACCCCCCGAGATTTTAGTGACGTCTACCACTGACGTCGGTACTTTAATTTTCTGCGAATGAAGAACCTTCCTTTCAATACTGGTTGGATCTGTCGTATAACTTTTCGTCTCTGTAATGAAACGGTTGTTTCCAGGTAGATCAGTTTCGATACCAAAAAGGTCATCAGTACATACCTATACTGTCAACTTGATATTTCTTTCGACTCGCGGTTTCTTAACTACGAAAACTTCACACCACAGCCTCTTCTGAGAACTCTCAGGGAACCTGACGTTCCTCTAGGTTGGTCAGGTACGATTTCGTCTAGTCAGGACCCACAAGTAACCTTCCTGTTTACAACTTCGAATTTGAGGTTATGAAAACGGTGGACTATGTTTCTCGACTGAGTAAACTTTTCTGGGACTACGACCCTTTCTAACTCCCGTCCTCTTCCCCTGTTGTCTCCTACTCTACCAACCTACCGTAGTGGTTGGGATACCTGTGCTCAAACCCATTTGAGACCCTCAACCACTACCTGTCCCTCCGGACCGCACGACGCCAAGTACCCCAACGTTTCTCATCCTGTGCCGACTCGCTGACTTGACTTGACTTGACTACCCCCGAACGTCTTAGAATCAAGGGACTGGTCCTTAAGTTGCGAAGGGAGGGACGTCACCTTCGTATCTCAGGATTGGTGACCCAACGGTCCCTTAAGGGACCAATTATGTATACAATTTTACACGAGTTGTAACAACCCCTTTAGTTCTAGTTCTTTAAGGATTAGTTCTCTCAAGGAACCACTAGATCATCAATCCTAAGGTGTGAAAGTGACGGAACTGGACCCAAATTAGGAACCAACTCCTTAACGTTCGGTGTGTCGTGTCGGTTTTATTATTATTATAAAGACTACTTCAAATCCTTGGACTTTTCCTACGTACAAATAAAAGGTTTCACTTCCTACGTCCTACGTGCCTCCGTGCGTCCACTACCACTGTCTATACACTTCACACGTACGGAGACTCGTTCCTGACTTTTCATAAAACGTTTTCGTTTTTATCGACCATCACTATTAAAAAAACAAAAAGGGTTTGTTAAGGATTTAAACAACGTACCAGAAAGATACTTACTGTTTTCTTCCCTTCCCCTGAAGGGACCGTCATATCACCAATTCTGGGATACGAAGGTTACGTCCCTGTACCCAAACTAGTGACCAGTCCTTTGATTCTAGGGTGTACGCAACACCACGTCGGTTTTACAAGACCAAACCAAAAAATTAATTTTTTTCTTTTTTTATTTTCCTTTGGGAAAGAAGAGGAACTCTTCAGGGTAAGGGGGTTCTTTACATGACATCAAACATTTCGAGATGAGACTACTCAAAGAAAATTTTCCTGATCAGACAGGGAATCCCCAACACACCAGTCCTTACGATCGAAGATAAAAGTCGGGACGACTGTCTGTCTACTACCTCAAGTACGTCCAGGAAATTCAAAAAGGGTAGAAACTTCAACTCTTGTCAAGGTGAACGACGACGGTAAATGTAATTACTCCATGTAAATTACGGGTACTTCAAGTAACACCGCATAGTCTAATCAGAAGGAAACTCTTTAGCCGCTATAAATACTTCCTCTTTCTTTGTTCATCCTGACCACAGTCTTCACTTGAGGAAGTTGGTTATAATAACGTGTTGACGGGACGCGTTCCATAACACAGTTTCAATAAGCCGCCTTATTTTCTACAGACTTAGTTCGGAAGTCCCTCGAACGTCAGAAGGTTACTAAGATTGACTTTCAAACATAGGTAACTGGTTATCGAGACCTTAACACTAGATCTTATAACACTATTTTTTTATCACAAATTCAATATTAATCCACAAAATTATACAATAAACCCCTTCTCTCAGCACTCAGTATCGTTTTACAATTTTTGTTTTGTTTTGTTTTGAGAAGAATCACAAGATTGAAACACAACAGGTTCTAATTTAAAAAAGGTCCTAGACATTCCTTAATATCCCACTTAAAACTAATACGACACTTACCTCATGTTTTGACACAGAAGACCAAGAAGACTAGATATGGGATCAACACGTGGTATCTCAATCTGAGATCACAAAATTTTCTCGGACTTCCCGTGCAGATCAGGTCATAAAAATTATGACACCCAACACTTTAATTACCTGATCCAATACTGTTTGTAAAAGTTGTTCATTTTGTCTGATCCTATTTCAACGTGTGCCATTTCTATGCATAATAAATCGTTTTTGAACAAAATAATGACCTCACCCAACGGTAAAGGAAGAGGTCTCCTAGAAGGACTGCGACCTTAGTTTGAACGTAACGTTCTCTAAACAACTTAGAGGACGTGACGTCCTCTAAAGAAAAGGTAGACTCCGTGGTCCCTTCGGATACAAAATTAATAATATAACCCTGAAGGGACCACCGAGTCTGCCATTTCGCAGACGGATGTTACTCTCTCTGGGTCCAAGCTAGGGACCCAACCCTTCTAGGAGACCTCTTCCTTTACCGTCGGGTGAGGTCATGAGAACGGACCTTTTAGGGTATCTGCCTCCTCACACCATCCGATGTCAGGTACCCCAGCGTTTCTCAGCCTGTACTGACTCGCTGAAGTGAAAGTGAAACCAACGTATCCCGATGGTATTAGTTCATGATGTTTGATCTTCCGAATTTCGTTACCTTTAAATAAGAATAGATACAAGGACGGTGACACTTGCGTGGGCTAGAGTAGACTAGAACCTTCGATTCGTCCCAGCCCGAACCAATCATGAACCTACCCTCTTTAAATAAGAGTGTCAAAATCTTTGACCTTCAGGTTTAAGTTCCGCAGTCATTCCGGTACGAGGGAGACTTTGAGACCCATCTTCCGACGGAAAGGAGAAGGATCAAAGGACACCATGGCTCTTTGGGAATCGTAAGGAACCGAATGTCGACGAGTAGAAACGAAGACCCCAATGTACCGCAAGAGAGATACACAAACATGTGTACGGACATAGGTTTGAGGGGACAAGAGTATTACTGTGGTCAGTATAACCTATTCCCAGGTGGGATTACTGAAGTAGAAATGAACTAATGTATATGTTATGGGATAAAGGTTTATTTCAGTGGAAGTGTCGATGACCCCCAAGGTTGAAGTCATATAGAAACCGCCCTCACCCTCCCACCTGTGTCAAATTAGATTTTGTTAGTATATATAAATTTCGGACACACGACTCAGTGTCACAATTTACATGAACTATAATCAACACTAATTTTTTCTTTGTCGAACTATTTGTGACAAATTGGTCAGTAGGTCAAGAACTGAAAAGACATTATATAACTGTCGTCATGATCCCAGGTGTACCTCGGGTAGTCTTCACCGACTCGTGGAGTCATCTATGGGACACCCAGATACCTGTTAGGACTAACAACTGTCAAGAAAATAGTCCCTTCTTGAATAATCCTAACATATGTGTCGATTGTGCTCTAGATTGTCTCGTGGAACTTAGTAGTCCAATCCAAAAAAATATCGTCACCAATGTCTACTTCACGAGAAAGTCTTGTTACATATTATACCTTTATTTTTACTATTAATGTTGTTATATGTCCTGACTCGCTGACTTGTTGAAGGTATATTATTATTAATTGTAACAATATATTTTCATATTACGGTCTTTCGTCAGTGTAAATCACTACCTTTTTTAAAATTTTAGTCAAAACCCTTGAGGGGTCACCAGGTCACCAATTTTGAACCGTGAAAGTGACGGTTCCCGGACTCAAATTAAAGATTAGTCCCTGGATTCTAAGGGTGTTCGACACACAACACGAATCAACGAGTCAGTACAGACTGAGAAACGCTGGGGTATTTGATCGGGTGGTCCGAAGGGACAGGTACCCCTAAGAGGTCCGTTCTTATGACCTTACCCAACGGTACGGGAGGAGGTTCCCTAGAACGGTAGGGTCTTTAGTTTGGGTCCAACGGACTCAACGTCCACCTAAGTAATGACAGACTCGATGGTCCCTTCGGGTTCTTATAACCTCACCTCACCCATCGAAAAGAGATCCCCTAAAAGGGTTGGGTCCTTAGTTTGGTCCCAGAGGACGTAATGTCCGTCTAAGAAATGGTCGACTCCATGGTCCCCTCGGGGTGCTCGACACACCACACCGGGGTATGTGGGTTTTTATAAAATCTCCGTTCAAAATTTACAACGTATATTCCTTCTAGAGTAACGGTTTCGGACTTCTTTCTACGTAGAAAATTTTAGACTTTCCGAATAAGTCTCCTCTAGTTCTATGAAAAATAACATCTTCTATCTTTTTTACTTGATCCAATTTCCGAGGGGTTGGTTGTCTAGATCCAGAGGACATTTTAACACTTCGGAATGGAAATGTCTAGAGAGTCGCACAACGATGATGGGACGGGTCGAGAGACTTTGAGTGGTGGAAAAGGAGGAGATGAATCTGTGGACCGACGGTCGTGGGTAGACGAGAAAGATTACTTTTCCGAAACAGGACTTTTCAAATGGATCAGACTGGAAAGGAATCCATTAAAGATTTATTTAGTAAGAAAGATAAAAATGTAATTTTCGAAATGGTAAACTAAGTATCTTCTAGTAACAATCTAGAACTTCCTGTGAGGTCCATTGTTAGGAAAAAACAGAGACTCTGTAAGTTCGATGTTTGTCAGGATAGTCACTGTTGAGTAGTGGGACGGCTCTAAGAACCTCCCCACCCTGAATCTCCCCTCCACACCTCGATGTAAAATCTTCCTTTCCTTTTTACCATACCTCAAACTTTTATAGAGTAAGACTTTGTTGGACGGGGGGACTGTGGGTGGAAGTGTGGACGGGACCTCAGAAACCATCGAGGACCAACACGAGACCCCTGGCGTCCAGTCCTTTTTGTGACTCCCAATTCGGTCTCAAAACTAAACCGGGACGGTCACTAAAGTGGTGGTCAAACATACGAGCAAATAAAACAGTGGAAATGTACCCTTCCGATCCTAGGGACCCAGTCCTTCTAGGGGACCTCCTTCCGTACCGGTAGGTGAGGTCATAAGAACGGACCTCTTAGGGTACCTGTCTCCTCGGACTACCCGATGTCAGGTATCCCAGTGTTTTTCAGTCTGTGCTGACTCACTGATTGTAAAAGTGTGAACATACGAGTGAATAAAAGAGTAGAAATGTTCCCTTCCGACTGATATGTCTCCTTGAAGCTCGATGGTGAGTAAAAACTTCCCGAACTAGGTACTACCATCTATCATTGTATTAATTAAACCGACGAGTCCAGAATCAACGTCGTGCACCCTAAAAACCAACGTTACGTACCTCAGAGATCAAAACCGTTTGAGAGATCAACACCGTTTACTCGAGTCATCAACACCGATTGACCGAATCAACGAGGTACTGTACACCCTAGAATCAAAGGGTTGGTCCCTAACTAGGGGACAGGACACGTAACGTCTCTTCCGTTACTGTGGGGTGAGGTCATGAGAACGGACCTTTTAGGGGACCTTCCTCCTCGGACCACCCGACACCAGGTACCCCAGCGTGTCTCAACCTGTACTGACTTCACTGAATCGTCGTCGTCGTCGGACATGTAACGTTCCGTCGAAGAATTGGTGACCTGTTGATCCCTTCAGGGGAAGATGAAAGAAAAACGAAAGTTGAACTCGTCAAAAGTCTGGAGGTCTCTAAAGGAAATCGGATGGAGGTGAGGTGAGGGATGGATTCCGTTGTCCTCCGTGAACCCTTGTATATGTGTCGTGTTTCATGACTCGGAAACAGAGTTTACCCTTTTTTTACCAGAGGTGGGAGACCGTATCAATTACGTCGACGTGACAAACCCGAAAAAGATTTTAATTTTTATTAGGGAAATTAATGAACGACAAATACCCGAGTCACCATTTCTTAGACAGACGGACTTCCTCTGAATTCAAGATAGGAACTCTAGCCCTCCTAGGGGACCTCTTCCTTCATCGTTGGGTGAGGTCATGAGAACGGACCCGTTAGGGTACCCGTCTCCTCGGACCGTCCGATGACAGACACCCCAGCGTTTTCTCATCCTGGACTGACTCGCTGACTTTGTCGTTACCCCATTTCTCGAGTTCGCAAGACTCAATCCAATCTCCTTGAGTCTGAACATAAAGTCAGTAGGTGTATTACAAACGACTGTGGTTCGTGTGAGGGGTAGGGAGTCCAGTAGGACTGTCGGAAGCAACACGATTTGTTAATGTCTGCACTGGTTCCGAGGACGTACCTCAGAGGAACTGAAGGACTGGGGGCTAGGACAGGAAAAGGGGGTCTACAACAGAAAAAAAAAAAAAATGAAATAAATAAATACGACACAAGAGACGGTAGTTAAAGACTATTCATATGTAGAACAGGAAACAGGGAAGTGCAAGGTCCGAGATTAGAACGAGGTCACAACGACATGTCGAGAACGAGTCTTTATGACGACAGGTTGATTTCGGAATATAAGTCCGTCGACTAACTTCGGTCTCTGGGACTGGAACTCGACGTAACGACACGTCATTAGACTCGGTAGACGTGAGTCGTTGTTAATTTTGGAAGTCTAGAGAGCCCGCAAAGGAAGGAGACTACTATTGAATCCCCGACGTCGTGTTGAGCCTCCCTTTGTCTCGTCGGAAACCACGGTCGAACTAAGGACGCCCCGTCAAGATTTGTCTCTTTAGGGGTGAACTACATGATCAAGAAAGGAGTCGACTTTACGTCCAAGAATTGTAGATTGTTTGGGACTTGTAAATTAATAAGACTGACGGAGAAAACGGGTCTCCCCGTCTCCTTGGAAGACAAATACCTCGGTCTCAGTCTGTTTTAATACTCCATTTCAACCAACACTTCTCGAGTACAGAGGAGATATCAGGTTTAGAGAAAAAGCCGGAAAGGACGGTCGAAAGGTAGGGGAGTCTCCAGAACGACGGAAGATGATTACTCTAGGTTTTTGTTGTTGTTTTGGGGTTTCGTTCAATAATGAAGTGAGGAATGGAGGTAAGGAAGGGAAGTTTTAAGAACTTAGGAATACTAACACTTGAAAGGATAGTTAAGACCCCCTTTACGTGTGTTATTTATGTAAATTGGTTTCACCGGTTCTTTCAGTATGACAGTGGGAACCCTCTGCCTCCACTCTTCAATATTCTTTTTTTGGGAAGTCCTTTTTTTAAGCTTTTCCTTATCTATATACATATACATATTGACTTAGTAAAGTGACATATGGACTTTAATTGTGTTGTAATATTTAGTTGGTGTCAGGTCATATTTTATTTGTAATCTTTCTTTCTTTTCCGGAAGGTCTCTTAACTAGAGAAAAAAATTTTAAATTAAAATAAAAATTGACCTTCTATTAATGAAATATTATAACACTACCGAAGACGCTATGCAGTTGTACTTAGTTGGTATCTATATGAATACAGGGAGGGAGATTTTGGAGGGAGGGTAGAGGGAGGTTGAGGGTGGGGAGATCCAATAGTGTCTCGTGGACGAAACCCAAAGGACGGAGAATATCGTTTAAGGGTGACCGATAGATACAATGTATACCATTACACATCCAAAGTTATGATAACAGAGTCAAGTTGGGAGGGAGGGGGTCATACTGGTATTCAGACTCTTGACGAAAGATTACCTTTCGTAATATAGGAATCGTTTAGGGACCCTTCCTCCTTTCTAAACCAACCGACCTCACATCGTTCAATGTGATACAGGTAACGTCATAATAAGACATCCTCGTTCGGGAGACCCTTTCGTGTTTTCCTAAGAAGTCTGAGTCCGAGACGACGACCTACCTCGACGGTGAGATTCAGATCTCTGTGGTGACTCCTAGAGAACCCACTGGTTACTCTTCAGAATTCTGACATTTCTCAAAAGAGACTCGTAGTCCGACCCCTCTGATATAACCCCAACATCACGAAGTTCGTGATTCTAAACTGTCTTATCAAGGATTGAGTCTACTGTCATTTACTTCTCCCCATTTTTATTCTATAAAGAAAGGGGTCACGAACTAGTTATGAGAATGACTCAAAACCTCTACACAGAAATTGTCAGCAGCACCTTCTCATAATCTCTGGAAGTGACAGAGTGAACTAGGAGAAATCTTGGAACACTTTATCCGTAAAAAGTGTGAGAATTTTTAATCTTTCACTTCTAGTACGTATTTGAATAAGAACTCTCTATTGGTGACTGGGTATAAAATTTATCATAATAGTAGGAGTAAAATGTCCACTCTTTTGGTTCTAAGTTCTCTTCATCTTATTAAATAGGTTTCGGTTTAGAAGATAGAGGTTTAAACATACGAAAAATATTCGAATGAAAGGTATGGGAGAGGAGGAGACAAAAACACCTCACCATCACTAACACACGTGCGGAAAAAGGATAAATTTTTAAAAGGGGTGAGCTACCTGTACGCAAACTCGTTCGAGGACCTCAACCACTGCCTGTCCCTTCGGACCGCACGACGTCAGTAACCCTAGAAAGCGTTTCTCAGCCTGTGTCGACTCTCTGACTTGACTGGCTATTCCCTTTTTTACCGATTATCAAACTCTTATTGGATTACACCGACAAAATAGATATTGTGACAATTCAACGGACCGGTCTCATAACGATCCACTTTACATTTTATATATTAAATTAAACCGAAGGGACTATCGAGTCGACCATTTCTTAACCGGACATTGTACCCTCTGGGGACAAGTTAAGGACCCAGTCCTTCTAGGCGACCTCTTCTCTATCCGATGGGTGAGATCATGAGAACCCGAAGGGAACACCAAGTCGACCACTTCTTGGACGGACGTCATGTCCTCTGGACCCAAATTAGAGACCCAACCCTTCTAGGGGACCTCTTCCCTTTCCGATGGGTGAGGTCATAAGTCCGAACCTCTTAAGGTACCTGATACATCAGAGATTCTCAGTCTGTACTGATTAGCTGAAAGTGAAATTACAAATAAGAAATTTGATATAAAATAACTTTATATCAATAAACGTTACAGTACCCAAGAATTACAATGAATACAAAAAATTTTTAATAAAATAACTTCATAGTCAAGTCAAGTCAACGAGTCAGCACAGACTGAGAAACACTGGGGTACTTAACGTCGTACGGTCCGGAGGGACAGGTAGTGGTTGAGGACCTCAAGTGGGTTTGAGTACAGGTAGCTCAGTCACTACGGTAGGTCGGTTGAGTAGGAGACAACAGGGGAAGAGGAGGACGGGGGTTAGGGTAGGTCGTAGTCCCAGAAAAGGTTACTCAGTTGAAACGCGTACTCCATCGGTTTCATAACCTCAAAATTGAAGTCGTAGTCAGGAAGGTTTCTTGTGGGTCCTGACTAGAGGTAATCTTACCTGACTGACCTAGAGGAACGTCAGTTCCCTGAGAGTTCTCAGAAGAGGTTGTGGTATGAAGTTTTCGTAGTTAAGAAGTCACGAGTCGAAAGAAATATCAGGTTGAGAGTGTAGGTATGTACTGGTGACCTTTTTGGTATCGGAACCGATCTGCCTGGAAACAACCGTTTCATTACAGAGACAAAAACTTATACGACAGATCCAACCAGTATTGAAAGAAAGGTTCCTCATTCACAGAAAATTAAAGTACCGACGTTAGTGGTAGACGTCACTAAAACCTCGGGGGTTTTTATTTCAGACTGTGACAAAGGTGACAAAGGGGTAGATAAAGGGTACTTCACTACCCTAGTTTACGGTACTAGAAGCAAAAGACTTACAACTCGAAATTCGGTTGAAAAAGTGAGAGGTGAAAGTGAAAGTAGTTCTCCGAAAAATCAAGGAGAAGTGAAAGACGGTACTCCCATCACAGTAAACGTATAGACTCCACAAACTATAAAGAGGACCGTTAGAACTAAGGTCGAACACGAAGAAGGTCAGGTCGTAAAGAGTACTACATGAGACGTATATTCAATATATTCGTCCCACTGTTATATGTCGGAACTGCATGAGGAAAAGGATAAACCTTGGTCAGACAACAAGGTACAGGTCAAGATTGACAACGAAATAACTTCATATCAACTAAATATTACAACACAAATGTTAAATTAAAATTTCCTGACCCAAAACCACCGGAAGGGACCACCCAAAACTATCACCTCACCCAAAACTATCACCAGTAAGGGACCACTGAGTCTCCAATTTCGTAGACGGACCTTACACCCTCTGGACCCAAGTCAGGGACCCAACCCTTCTAGGGGACCTCTTCCTTTATCGTTTGGTGAGGTCTTGAGAACGGACCTCTTAGGGAACCTCCCTCCTCGGAGCATCCGATGTCAGGTACCCCAGCGTCTCTCAGCCTGTACTGACTCGTTGAAGTGAAGGACTTCGGACCACCACAGTGGGGGCTGAGGGGGCTTGGAGGGGTGACGGGGTCGGGGTGGAGGTGACGGGGTGAGGAGGTGGGAGGCAAAGTGTACACCCTACTCCCTGTCTACGAAGATCAAGTTCCCACCGCCCCAAGACAATCATAAACGGTCCGTGAACTCGACGATGTCGACACCGAAGATATGGTTCCCCACTCCAGGACCAACCAAAGGTAGTAAGGTTGACGAATGTTGTACATTGACAAACTTCTTTTACCTTTGACATTGTCAAGATAAAATCGACATCGATTTTTATAGAGTTGTATCTGTTACCATAGAGTTGGGTTATAAAAAAGTTCTGGTACTATAAACAAAAAAAGTACCATAATTGATTTATTTGTCAGTGTGTGTGTGTGTGTGTGGGTCGAAGAGGAGGGGACGGGATTGGACGACGTAGAAATCCAAAGATATAAATAGTTTTAGGTAAACGATTTGATCATGTAGTTCCTTCTCGTTCAATAGGG
Source organism: Capra ibex (assembly GCA_006410555.1). Taxonomy (NCBI): domain Eukaryota; kingdom Metazoa; phylum Chordata; class Mammalia; order Artiodactyla; family Bovidae; genus Capra; species Capra ibex. The sequence continues at coordinate 37,315,527 of SJYO01018757.1, read as the reverse complement.
TGTAAAATAATTGTACTAATGACTCTTATTTCTTTTCCTTATCTCCTTTTACAATGTCCCCTTATAACGAAATATAGACCAGAAAACGACGACACTACCTACCTTTTAGTCTTGTCACTTAATCCTTGACCGGTCAGTTGACTTGTACTACATCAGGTGGAGATGTACAGTATCTCAACCACCCTCGACACATATAGTGACAAATTTCATCAGTAAGAACATCTAATTTTAGGTCGTATCTTTTATGTACATAAATTTTTATAAAAAAGAATACTATTTTCGTTATGTATAGTTAATATCTTTTAGGTAATTTACATCTTTTGTCTTTTTTTTGATTTTTAATAACTATTAAGGAGGTCTAATTCTACTATAAATATTTACAGAATCGGAAGACCATAAAGGGACCACCAGGTCACTGATTCGGAGACCCGAAGGTGACGTCCCCATACCCAAGTTTGGGACCAACCCCTTGATTCAAAGGTGTACGGTACACGACACCGGTCATTTAAAATTTTTAAAATTTTTATTTTGTTTATAAGATAGGAAATTAGAAAAAAGATACGTATTTAACAAAAGTCTTTTTTTAACTCTAGTATAGTTTATCAAAACATAGCACATAAAAAATAAACTATAATTTAGTACTTATAAAGAGGTACGATAATTTATTCTACTAAAATTACAGACATATTATATGTATATATTTTGGACAAAATACATTGAAGATTACACTAACTTATAAAAATTACCCCATTTTAATATATGGAAAATTAAGGACACTAAAAAATTTTAAATACACATTTTTCAACGATACTGGTTTAATTTTTGTTTTTTCTGACGTCCAATGTTGTCCACTTTATACCGGTTATAAAGTATTATTGATATTTACCCTATATTGGAAATTTTTAACACTTAGTGATGTAATACGTGGACTTTGTATACTATAACATGTAGTCAATACGGAATCAATTTAAACAATTTTATTTTTATTAAATTTTTTTAATATTTGACTTCCTTTTTAATCTTTATTAATGTGCAGAAAACTTTTTCTCATTTTGTCTCATAAATCTATTATGGTTTAGACAATGTATTTAGTTTCTTGTTCATGTTGTACACTTAAGGTTGTACCAACCTTCAATTAAGAGAAAAAGTCTAAGTTTCACAGTCTTAGTAACTTGTCAAGTTCTACTATGAGATGTTAATTTCTGGTTTCGTCGGTAAGATATCAATCCCGAAAGGGTATCCGGTCATAACGAAGTTATTTGTACTCGTACTAAAATTTGGTAAATTTCCACCCTAAATTTAGTTGTAGGAAAAAGAGAGGTATTTCCTTTTCCACAAGGTCTGGATCTAAACGGGACATTGTTACGAAAGACACTGTTAAACTACTTGTAATTAAATAATCGGGTTAAGAAGGTATCCATTTCCTTTCCTCGGTTCTATCGTGCTTATGTAATTTATTGGTGACACAAGATGATACTAATGAAACATCTGTGTTCGGGTACTTTGACTGAAATTTCCCCTTCCCTGTGGGAATTAAAGTGTCATCACAAGTCCTCCTTATGTCCACCTGTTTGTGTGTCTGTGTGCGGCCTTTTCGGATTTACATATCGTTCCAAAAATTGATCAACATCTGATAAGAAATGTATACTTTAAACCCCAAAATTCCACTACAAAGATTACACATATGATAAATTGGTTTCACGAGTTCATTTTCGATTTTATTGTACTTAAAATTAGAGTAGTGAACTACAAGTAAAGGAGACACTTTCATTTCAGCAAGTCAGAAACTCTCGGGTACCTGATATCGGATGGTGCGAGGAGGTAGGTACCCTAAAAGGTCCGTCCTCATGACTTCACCCAACGGTAAAGGAAGAGGTCTCTTAGAAGGGTTGGGTCCCTAGCTTGGGTCCAGAGGACGTAACATCCGTCTACGAAATGGTAGACTCGGTGGTTCCTTCAATCGAAGTAAAGGAGACATCAGAAGTAGTTTATCGACTTACTTGACCATTCTTTAGACTCAGGGTCACAGTCAAGCCGACTTTGAGATTCTGAGTCAGAGGGTGGACACTTCACTGTCATTAATGTCTCGGAAGTCCTCTTAGACTCTATTGATACACTCTTTCATGGTGATCGTAAATGTTTTGATACCTGGTTCTATGTACTTCGACAATAATAATATGAGGACAACAAATTAAAGAGGTTCATCTTTATATCGTTAATTAACTTTATGAGGAGTTACTACGTTCCTTCGAGTTATAGAAATTCCAAAAAGTTCTCGAATCTTCTACTTTCTCACGATTCTCTAAAGAAGTATCCCCAAGCCTAGAACAGGGTCAACTTAAATAAAAATTTATCACACTCTCTCAATCACTAATATAAGTGTACCTCAATGATTTTAATTGTAGAAATTTTTTTAAAATAATTTTTTGAATTATACTCTTACTTAACAGACTACTTGAGAGTATATGGGTAGTCCTTGTAAGTTCTAAAACGGTGGGAACAAAATAGATAAGGGAAAACGAGTCAAGGGACTGTCGTATAGTAAAGTAGGTATGTAGAAAGTTTTATATAAAGATTCTTTATACGTACACTTTTTGTTACTAATACTCATTTATTACGTATAAAATCCCTCAAGGGACCCCCAGATCACCAATTGTGAGGGTCCCCCAGATCACCAATTGTGAGGCACGACAGTTACGTCACCCGTACCCAAACTAGGGACTAACCCCTTGATTCTAGGGTGTACGGAACACCATACCGGTTTTGTTTGTATTTTCGTTTGTTTGTTTTGGTTACGACAGTAATAGTGAATTAATGAAATAGGATATTTATAAGGATATTAGTAAATTTTTATTATGATAATATTGTGAAAACGTCGAATTCTAATGAATCATTTATCAAATACATGAATCTTGTAGAGTGTGATTCCCTGTAAGTCTGTTTTATGATAAAATTTCTGTAACTCTTGTTAAAACACACACACAGAAACTATGATTTATGAATGAATCAAAGTAGATAGAATTACATAAAAGTTAAACATCCCCCCAACGGAAAGGGAGGAAGACTATTTTGAATTTATTCATACATCTGTACGTGTGTTAAGGTTTTAGGTTTAGTATATCGTTCAATGGAAGTGTATCAACACTAAGACAAGGGACACAGGGGTGACCAAGGGAGATTGAGAGATTTTCATTGATTAATATAAAAAATAAAAAACAAATAGGAAGACAACGAAGAAAAGTTTTTATAAGAGGTTCATCTATCGTATACTGTTTGACAAGATGTGACAAGATTATCTTACCAATTAGGACCTCTCGTAAGGCATCGTCACACGACTCTGACAAGAGTAAAGAAAAGTCCCGATGTTGTATAAATAATAAATCGAGTAACAGGTCAACCATCTATCAATCCAATAAAGGTGAAGAATTTAATAGTATTTATTACTATATCAGTATTGGAACTGGTACTCTGTGAAATATAAAAACAGGACACAGAAACTGTAACAAAGGGCGCTTTCCTTTATTTATACATTAAAATGATCCATAACGATCTGATAGAAGGGGACCTCGACCTCAATATGGGTGAAACGTAAGATTGTTGATATACACTTACATGTAGTGTCCCTTTATATCGGAAATAGAATATTATTGAAATTTACCTCAATTCAGATATGTTTATGACTTTGTGACACGACGTACGGACTTTGATTGTATTGCACTTACTTTGATATGACATTAAATTTTTTCTCTCTTAGAGAACTACCAGGTCACCAATCCTGAGTCATGAAAATGACGACCCCGGGACCCAATTAGGGACCAACCCCCTAATTCTAGGAAGTTTATTTATTTATTTAAAATTTTCTCCTAACATATTAACTTCTACGTTATATTACTGTTCTTAGCTCATTTTTTCATTTTATTAGAGTAATATTTTTTTATTTTGTCATCAGTGACACCACCAATTAAAATACGTAGGTGAACTGATCCTACTCCCTACGGGTCTATCAACCATGTTTTAATAAAGAAAAAAATTTTTATAAATAAATAAGTCGACGTAGTCCGGAATCAACGTCGTACACCCTAAGAAGTGACCTCAGGTGTCTGAGAATCAACACCACGTACCCGGGTCAACGAAACGGCATACACCCTAGAATCGAGAGACTGGTCCCTAGTTTGGATTCAGGGGACGGGGAGTTCCGTCTAAGAGTCGGTGACCTGGTGGTTCCTTCAGGGGTTAGGGACCAAGCCCTTCTAGGAGACCTCTTCCCTTTCCGATGGGTGAAGTCACAAGACCGGACCTCCTAAGGTACCTGAGATATCAGGTGCCCCAGTGTTTCTCAGCCTGTGCCGACTCGCTGAAAGTGAAAGTAGCGTATACAAATTCCACATGTCATATTACTAAACTGAATGTGTATGGACTTTACTAATGGTGTTATTCTAATCACTCGTAGGTAGTAGAATATGTCTATCTTTTAATTTCTTTATCTTTTTTACAAAAACGGAACACTACTCTTGAGAATCCTAAATGAGAGAATTGAAAGTGGTAGATTATGTGTCGTCACAAATAAAAGAAATAGCACATGTAGTATAGGAATCATACACAGAATATTGACCTTCAAATATTGAAAACTAACGGAAGTTGGTTAAGGGGGAGACGAAAAGATAAACGTAAAGATAACACTCCAACGTGAAGAAAAATATATCTAAATTCCCGATGAAAGAAAAAAGACACTTGGTTTAGTAGAAAACGGGTGAAAAGATAACCCAAGGACGAGAACTACAAATCCTCACAAAAAATCTAATACCTATAAAAGGCAAAAACTGTTTTAAAATTAATAAAAAAGGACCAAACAATTAATGGGAATAGAAATAAATTTTTTAATCCCGTATTAAATATGTGTCACCTTGAGTGGGAGACATCTCGTGTCCAGTTATTCAAAACTGTTTACATATGTTAACACATTGGGTCGTACTGGTGTCAGTCCTAAATCTTAACAAGGACAGTAAATAGAAACTGAGACGGGTAACACAAGATAAAACGGTACTAAAAGATGAAAAATAAAAAATCGATGATGTCAGTACTGAATTACATTTGACAAAGAAAGTCACTTATAGAGTACTAAAAAAAGACTCAAAATTTGTGTGTAATGTATTGGATTTCCATGTAAGGTGGACCCCTCCACTCCTGTGTATATTGATTATTTTACGTAAAAAAAAAAAAGACAATTTCAACAATTTCGTTTTGACTTATCTTAACGAGAAAAAGTAAACTCCACAACACCCCGTTCGTCATTCAACTTCCATGGTTTTCTTTACACCGTCGGAAATTTCCCGGAAACCATCATAACGATAAAGGTTGTACGATGATTCTCCCTAATCCTATGTGGTGGGGTTTTATATGGTGAGATCGTATTTTCTAAGAAAACTCAGTTTTCGTTGACTCCTTGTCGGTTGAGGTCTTTTTGAGATTTGGGTCTCATATGTAAAGGGAAAACGTTTCCTTTAAATGTAAAAATATTTCCTTTAAATGTAAACATGTGCAGAACGAGAGGACATCTTTCTCTTACTCGTCACTGAGAATAGATTCTACTGAACTCAGACGAATTGATTAGAATGAATTGTTGGGAATAAATGGACCACTGGTAGGATGTTGGAGGGGGAGGAGGGAACGGTATCAGGTTTTAAGGGAAGTGTGACTATACTTCTATAAATTCGGGACCCTAAAGTCAGGAAAAGACCTTTCGAGGGAATACGGACACATTGTTTGCATGCACGCACGAGTCAGCGATTTAGTACCGTTGAGAAACGTTGGGGTACCTGACATCGGACGGTCGGAGGAGACAGGTTCCCTAAAGGGTCCGTTCTTATGACCTGACCCAACGGTAAAAGACAAGGTCTCCTAGAAGGTCTGGGTCCCTAACTTGGACGTAGAGGACGTAACCGTCCTCCTAAGAAATGGTGGCTCGGTGGATCATTCGGGGGTATATTGTTTATAAAAGAGGATGATTGTTTAGGAAAAGAGGATAATTAGGAAAACAGTCGAATTAAACATCCCGGAAGCTTGGACCTGGATTCTTTTATCTCCTTTTTAAAGAAGGAGGGGGATAATGGAGGGACCCATCTTACACGTAAAATCTGACATATTACTAGCAAATTTTAGGTCTTCTCTTAGAACTCTTTAAACAACTTTCTTGGATAAATGTAAAATTTTTTGCTCTCTCTCTCTGTTTTAGTACCATTTTATCTTATGTCATCGGTTTCTATGCACTACCTTTGACAGGATTTATATCTAATACCAGTAGCACCCAATGTGTCAACATATGTTAACAGTTTTAATTAACCTGATAGGAATAGTGAACGTAAAAAACTCAAATCGTCCTCTACCTTAAAACGATCCAACAAAAACTGTTCTCGTCAGTCACTATGTTTCAAGTTCCTAAACTTCAGGACAGAGTGCTACGTTTTGGTCCCGAGTAGGAAAGACTCACTCAGGGAGTGTTTTGGTGTCCTTCAAAGTGTTCTCTACCAGTCGAACAAACAGGAGAGAAGAGACCATAATGTTGTGTTCGGGGTACCGGAACGGACGGGACGGGGGTGCGGGGTTGTGAGGAAGTACAGTTTGGGTCCGACCATCGAAGGTTTAAGGACGGTGTCTTTCAGAATGGAGGAACCGAATACAAAGATGTGGAACGGGGAGTAGAAGAGTCCAGTTGAAAAGAGTAGAAGCTCACAAACTAAGTCAGTAGTTTATCCGACACGAATTCAAAAACGATCACTGGAAAAGAGAGCAGGGACTTTAAGGGTCAGATAAGAGACGGACAGAGAGAGGAAATACTGAGTGGTTTAGAAGTGTAAAAGACTAGAAGCCAAATATAAAAGTGTATAAGAAGTCTCTGCCGGAACCGTGAGAGACAGACAGACGGTCACAATCCATTACAAAAGAAACGTATACAAAAGGAGTGGTTTATATTCCAAAACATCAAAAGAAGTGATTTTACATTCTAAAACCTCCTGTCCCTTTGATAGTGAAAAAAAAATTTTTCACTGAACATAAATAAACATAAACCGACCCGACCCAGAAACGACGACGAACCCGTAAAGAGATCAACGACACTCGGCCCCGGCGAGATCGACACCACACGGCCGAAGAGTAGCGTTGCCGAAGAGAGCACCACCTCGTGCCGAGGTCCCGTCCACCCGAGTCTTAGACGTCGGGCACCCGAGATGTCGTGCCCGAGTTGTCAACATTGTGGACCCGAATCGACGAGACGTCGTACACCCTAGAAGGGTCTAGTCCCTAACAGTACAGAGGACGTAACCGTCCACTTAAGAAATGGTGACTCGGTGGACCTTCGGGGGGTAGTGAAGAAAATATGAAATGGACCAAAGAGGCTACGACACGCGCGTCACTCTAGACTTAACAATGAATCGTATTACTTTCTTACCTCCATTGTCTCGCAGTCTCCTCTCGTCCCCTCTCGAGTCTGAGTCGAGACCTTTAGACAGGGGTAGTGGTTAAGAAGAGAAGATACACCTGTTAAAATACATCGGGTCCTGTTAAATACACGACGGGAATTCCGAAGGAAATATCTGTAAGACTTCGGTGGTACTCGGAAAGGACCTGTTTTTTTTTTTCGTAATTATAGATCGATTTCGTCAATAGAATTTTGTGTCTGAAGTTTCAGTCTATAAAACCCGAGATCTTTATCCACGATAAATGACTTTTTTTGTCAGTAGTCTGACGACAGAAGACAAACACTACTTACGAGGTATCAGTCGGTGACAACTCCTCTTAGAAGGAGATAGGAAGTTTCCAAGAAAACCGACCAAATTGCTAGTTTAACTGTAGTCCGTCTAATTGTCCTCTTTTTGTTTAAATAAATATATAAATTACAAGTGTAAATAAACAAACGAAATTTTTTTAAATGTATAAATAAACCCACGTGGTTAAAGAATCGACGTCACGTGTCTTAGGAACTAGAATCAACCCCGGACACCCTGGATCAAGGGACTGATCCCTAGCTTAGGTCCGGGAGCCCGTAACCCTGATACCTTAGAATAGGTTACCTGGTCGTTCTTTCAGGGTATTTCGTTTAACTTAAGGTATGTATACCCTTGGTGTGTCTGTCCTTGTCAACCTTCTGTCTTCCCATTTTACTCCGTATATGTGGTGGGACTCGATTCCTTACCCTTTCCCCGGATCCAGAAGTGTTCCTCCTTCAGTGTCCTGTTAGTCTTCTCGTCTGTAAACCCTCTGCAAACGACACGCGCAATTCAGTGAGTCTATTTAAATAGAGACCATTAGTAAGAGTAAAACCCTTTTCCGGAGTTAAATTTGAGAAAAGCGATCAATTCCGTCTCCGTCTTCAAAGAGAAGTCGAGTGTCCCAGGACTAACGGAAATCGAGTTTTATTCGGTGTACGGTTTCACGGTGTAAAACCCCTCCGAACAGAACTTGGGGAAGTGGTGTCTTGACAGGGTTTAGAGGTAAGGAGGGAGGTCGAGGGTCGGGGAACTCTAATTAATTTAGAGTTCGTTTTTGCCGTCTTTTACAGAAAAATAAGAAGTATCCAACATTTTACTTTATACAGACGTCTCTGTTATAGTGAACTGTTCATCCGGGTCGTCACCGGATGAATAACTGCGGAAAGAAAAATAAACAAATAGACAAACCGACGAGGTCCAGAATCAGTACCGTGTGTCTTACAAACTAGAATCAATGTCGTACACCTAGATCAAGAGACTGGTCCCTACCTTGGGTCCGGGGGGACGTGACCCCCGTACTTCAGAATCGGTGACCTGGTGGTCCCTTCAGGAACTAAGGAAAGAAAATTACAGGGTCAGTGTCGAGACGAAAGTCTCTGGGGACGTTCTCTGTTACGGTCACACACCCACACGAGTCAATACAGACTGAGAAAGACTGGGGTACCTGACATCGGACGGTCCTCACCCAACTGTAAAGGATGGGGCTACGGTCACACTTACCCCGTATTATTCCTACTGACAAGGTACCGCTTACTCACGTCCAAGAGAGATGGACACAAGTCTTATTTTCTGAGTCTCGATTTTCGGGAACCGTCTTCACACCCTCTTCCCACCTCTGAATTTGATGAACCTTCCTGACCACTTTTGTTTAAAACCTTTCAAGTCTCAGGGTCAGTTATCTTATTCTTATTAGTAAAGAGAACAAATTTTTGAGGTTTACCGTTAAAAAAAAAATGTGTTTATGTAAGACAATATTACGAAAAGTTTAGTTAAAGTGACGTTTAGTAAAGACCAACCGTCTTTGGACCGAGAAGAGACTCCGTCGGAAGGATCTAACCAATTCAGAGTTTCCGATATGTCACCATTCCTCCCACTTACATCCTCAATGATGACGAAGTGGGTCCCGTCGACAATATCAATGGGGTACAAAGAAAAAATAGTCCCCTGTTACTACCCCGAAGACCCCTAATTTACACAATTATGTTTGGTTCGTAAGTCTTATGACGGACCGTGTATCACTTTCTAGTTATTTATAGGTTACTTAAATAAATAAAAATTAACTTCATATCAACGAAATGTCACAACAAAGTCCATATGTCTTTTCACTAAACACACACACATAAAAAAAAGGTCTAAGGAAAGGTAATATTTACAAGTCCGAAACAAAAAAAAATCAAAAGAAACCTAAAAATAACTGTTGTATAACTGTTCACATCGAACCACACAACAACCCATAAAAAAAAAATCTAAGAAAAGGTAATCTTTAATAATATTCTATAACTTATATCAAGGGACACGATATGTCAACTAGGAACAAATAAATATAAATAAAAAACGGAACAGACTCCCTAGGAGATACGATTATTATAGAACCTTCAATTTTTACTCTATGGTTAACATAGTCCTAAAAAAAGATATCCTAAAGAAAGTAACTTACACTGATTTGATCATGAAATTACTTCCGTTTGTTCATACAAATAAGTCATTTTAAGGGATGATAAACTCCTTGTTAGGTGGATTAATTCAAAATCGAAGTTTACAGGAAACCTTCAGGACATAGAAACGGCTTTAATACGTTGATACAAAAATTACAAAACTAAAACCAAAAAAACAAACAAAACGAAGAAGCTCCCGTTGATCTCAAAAGTAAGATTTTAAAAGTAAGTTGTACATATGTAGGTAGAAAAATCGAGTTGAATTTTTTTAAGAGTTGACTAAGGATACGTCAATTACCATACACCTTTTATGGTTACTTGTAGAATCTGAGGGTATCACCAAAACACACCACAACCCAAAAATGTTAAATACTTCGATATTGTTTGTTTTAAAATAACAATGATAAGAACTAAAAAGTTAGAATTTGACGAAAAATGAGATCTGATGAAAACGAACAAAAGAAAACTCTAAACGTACTCTTTTCTTTACAAATCCACATCTTCACGATTTACAAAAAGGAGAAGAGAAGTATTAGAAGAGAATGGTGGGAGCGTTTCGGGGGTCTCACAGATTTGGTTCTAGTATTATCTAAAAGTAGATAGATCCCCGAAGGGAACCTCTCCCTTTACCGTCACAAGAACGGACCTCTTAGGGTCCCTGTCTCCTCGGGTCACCCGACGGTAGACACCCCAGCGTGTCTCAGCCTGTGCTGACTTCACTGAATCGTCGTCGTCGTCCCCGAGGGGACACCGAGTCTACCATTTCTTAAACGGACGTTCCGGACTCTGAACCCGTAAACTAGGGACCCAACCCCTCTAGAGGACTTCTTCCCTTACCGATGAGTGGGGCCATGAGAACGGACCCTTTAGGGTACCTGTCTCCCCGGACCACGTGATGTCATGTACCCCAGTGTCTCAACCTGTTCTGACTCGTTGATTGTGAAAGTTGTAAAAAGTCCGAATGACTTTGATAGGAACATCAATAACGGAAAGATTTTATTTTATAAAAAGTGTCTCAATAATAACTCTCAGATAAAATGATAATACTGTTGAAAAGTCTCCAAAATCCTGACTGGGAAGAAGGTAAGGTATTGGGCATCTTTTTCAAGGGACATCACAACTTTGAGTTAACAAATTTTTCAACGTCGATAATAGAAAATCAAAGTAAAACTACAATATTTCGATTCCTTATAAGGTCCGTATGTTTTTTATGTCTGTTATGGTATTTTTGAGAGAAGTTATAGAACTATTATTATTTGATAAATAATTATAAATTGTATAAACAAAATCAGAAAAAAGAGATTCTTTATTTACGGTGTCGATGTCCATCTCTAACGAAGGGTAAGAAGAAGGGAAGTAAGAGAGTATAAACCCCGTATTGGAAGAGTAGAAAGAAAACAGACAGAAAATTACCTCTGCTCATTAACAGTGAATTCTCAAGGACAATTACAGATACCGAAACTCCCAGACTTCTTTCTTCCATTGTACTAATTCATAGTATTACTACTTCCCGAAAAAGTAGTCTGTACACGAAAGGGAACCGGACAAGAATAGGTTTATTACTCCTTTACGTTTTCGGATTCTACTTTAGACCCGAAGGGACCATCAAATCGAACATTTCTTGGACGGATGTTACGTCCTCTGGATCCAAACTAAGGACCCGGTCCTTCTAGGGGACCTCTTCCCTATCCGATGGGTGAGGTCATAAGAACCCGAAGGGACCACCAAGTGTGTCATTTCTTAGGTGGACGTTACACCCTCTGGACCCAAGTTAGGGACCTAATCCTTCTAGGGGACCTCCGCCCGTACCGTTGGGTGAGTTCATAAGAACAGACCTCTTAGGGGTACCGTCTCCTCGGACCGTCCGATGTCAGGTACTACAACGTTTCTCAACCCGTGTTGACTTCGTTGAATCGTACGTGTGTCCCAGAAGTCGGTCTTCGTACCTCGTCTATCACAAGGAACGTACTTTATAAAACCGAACAAGATAGGATCAACCTGACCGTTTAGATCACTACCCTCCCTGGTAAACAAAAAAGGAGGTGTTACAGGGTATGTCGATCCATTGGAAGTACTATTATCCATCACTCACATAACAAGAGACCTCGATACGGGTTTGTACCTTTATGATAGGAATGGACATTAGTATAATCGATTGTAATTGACTCAACAATAATACACGGTCCGTGTGAGATAATACTGTGAGTGGAATAGATAAGGGACATTCTTGAGCAGTTTTATTCACGATAAAAGGGGGTAAAAGGTCTGTACCTTGGTTTCGAATTGGTCTAATCTGTTACACGACGACCAATGCACTAGAGTCCGATGTACAATTGGATCCGTCAGACTAAAGGTTCTGGTGTATGAATTGGTGGTTTGTGTGTCGGAAGGTCAATAATATAACAAATAAAGACAACAGTACTCTTTTTGGCCTCATTGTTCTCACTAACAACTATGGTATCCGGGACAAACACAACTTTGTCTTCTCTATGACTAACATGGTCACATCGATGGGGTCACGTATAGGAGATTTATAGTCGGGACTCCATTGGTTGACGGTAGTAGAAACTTAGACTCACAGTACCTTAAAAACTCTGTTTAAACTCGTATAAAGGAAAAATTTTCCTTAAATCGTATAAATCGTATACAGGAAAAATTTTCTGTAAAATAAAAAAAATTCATAATAATAATAATAAAATCCGGTGCGACACGTCGTACACCCTAGAAACAAGGGGTTGGCCCCTAACTTAGGTATGGGGAACGTAAACCTCGTGTCTCAGAGTTGGTGACCTGTTGGTCCCTTCATGGAATTTCGGTAAAAATTTCTGGTCAGGAAATCCTTCTCAAGACAGACAAAGTTACACTCTCTTACTGGAAAGATTTAATAAAAGTCCCCTTGTTCCGTAGTAAAACTTTCAGAATAAAGACTAAGACACAGAGATAACTAAGATGGGTCACAGTTGTCTCTTGTCTTGAACCGTCTTTGCACTACTCTCCCTGAAAAGACCGTTCCTTTTTTCTTTGTCTATACTACCCTGATAGAGTACTATTATACCGACTGAATTGACTGAATTTGTTAAATTTTTTGGACTAGAGTGTATTGTCCCTCAGGATTAATCCCGTCGAAGTTTCAACCAATTAAGTTCCTGGGTACGGTCAAGAAACACAGTAAGACGAAACGGTAGAAATCAGAATTTAAAAACAGAGGTTTTACCGATGTCTTAAGGGTCCATGGTTTAAGTCCGTACTGTTCTAGGTCCCTTTCTTCGCAGAAGAAAACCACCCAGAGAAAAGTTCCACTCCTTTGAAAGGGGGTTTCGATGGTCGCTTGTAAGGGAGTCCAGAGTTTCAGAGTCGCCCGTCCACACATCCTCGGGACGAGGGTGGATTTCCTCGACTACCGTTCTCGGTACCCCGTGGGACACGGACGCACAGGTTAACGAGACGGTACAGGCTCCGAAACACTCGGGTGCCTGACATCGGGTGGTCCGAGGGACAGGTACCCTAAAAGGTCCGTTTTTGTGACCTCACCCAACGGCAAGCAGGAGGTTCCTTAGAAGGGCTGGGTCCCCAGCAGAGGACACCGAGAACGTAACCGTCCGCTCAAGAAAGGGTGAGTGGCGTGGCGGACCCTTCGGAGTACCCCGTGACGTGGACTGACTTGTAGTCCGGAAGGAAGACTCGACCCTAACCTGGTGGAAGGGACCCTCGCCTCCTAAGGACTTGAATTCAGGGACAAACCAATTGTTCCTTCACTCAGTACCTACAACTCATACATTGTTTCAGATAAATCCCGTTCTTTCCGATTATAAACGAACCGGAACCAAATACGGTTCCCGAAATGTACCTAAGAGAACAAAGTAGGAATTTCATTTGATTTCCTCGATTTTGTCCCTGTAACAATTTCTAAAGATAAAATGAATACTACTTGGACTCCGTCTCTCCGATTAATTTAATAATTTCTAGTGAGTTCTCATTCACTGTCACAATAAGTTTAAGACAATCCGATTGGAGGTACGAGTACGAAGAAGGTATACTGTTTCCTTAGGTTTTTCGTCAACAAAAAGTCACACTGGAAATAATATTTAGAGGATCTATTTAATAGAGTCAGAAATCGTATAGGATTCTTATGATGGATGTCAATACTAATGTGTTTACATTAGTACCATATGTACGACAAAGTACTGGACGAAATCTTTTATGAACGATTAGAGCACTCACTTGTTACATGGAACAATAAGATTAAACGACCTCAAAAGTCTTCGGAATTGCCAAATAAATATGGATCGTTGGTTTCCTAAGGAAATTTTTCCATTCAGTTTAGTACAGTAAAGAGACAAAGTTTGGAGGTCACCAAAGAGTAGAGTCTCACTTTTCGTTTTAGTTTAAGGGATATTAACGAGTCAGGTTTCCCAGTGTTTCTCAACCTATGTTGATTTCCTGAACCACGAGTGCGTACGTATGAATCAGTTTCGGACACCACAGATTTAAAAAAGATGTAAATAATATAAACTCAAAGATGATAAACACCTATATATGATGAATTTCTTAGACTAAATTTGAAACACTAAACATTAGTGTAAATAAAAAGAGGACCCACCAAATAAAACACTCGTTCTTCCCAATTTTGACAAGGTTTTCGGAGGAGAAGACGTAATTAAGTTCCTTTTACCAAATACCATGTCCTACTAATTTTAATACTTTATAAACACACACAAATATTATAAATGTACATAAATAACAAAAGTTATATTAGGGGTAAATCGTATCTCTATTTTCCAGTAATCCGATATTTAAAGTTAGTAATCCCAGAACACAGTCACCCTGTAAATACTATTGTCTCAGGTGAATGTTTAAGATGAGACATAAACTATCATTCAGGTAAGTTTTAACTTGAACCAACGTATGTAAAATAAATGAGGTAGGGGAAAGAACTGAAAATTTACAATTTTTCAGATTAACGAATTACACTATAAAAGTAAAAAATGTCTGTTCATAGACAAAATACACTGAAGGGTCCACCGAGTCGTCATTTCTTAAACGAACGGTTTCGTCCTCTTGTCCTATACGTCCAAGCTAGGGACCCAACCCTTCTAGGGGACCTCCTTTACCGTTAGGTGAGGTCATAAGAACGGACTTTTTAAAGTACGTGTCTCCTCGGACCTGGGGTCAGGTACCCCAGTCCCCAGTTTTTCTCAGTCTGGCCTGAATTCACTAGTTCGTACGTGGTTAAAGTACTTGGTTTAAAATTTAAACACTAAAAAAAAAAAAAAATCCTTACGATAGTCCTTAAGGGACCGTCAACTCACCAATCCCGAGACGTGAGAGTAACGTCTCCAAGTCAAGAACCAGCCCTTGATTCTAGGGTGTTCGGCTTACCGTGCCGGTTTTTTTTTTTTCGTATGATTTCAAACGGCTTGACAAATTTTTTTTTATGATAGTCTTTTTATACCTATATACTGATGATACGACTAAATCCTTTGTCTTATGGTTAAAAAGAAGGAAATAAATGAATAACGAAAAACAACAAATTTCGTCACGAAGACGAAGTTAATACGGAAAAACAATGTGGGTCAAGACTACTACGCAACTGTTTATATTTTTAATTAAGACAGAAAACCTTGAATTTTTGTTATGGTCCTTTTATAGGATAAATACTATACCACCGAGTGTTTCGTGAAATTACATAAAAAAGAAAATTATAGAAAGAAGTACCATAAGTCCTTAACACGTTTTGTTAAACAAGACCCACACTAATAAAGGAAGAAAGGTAAATGTTAGTTTGTTCAATATATGTAGGAAATTGCATGTGTACTGAGAATTTAACCTCATAAATTTATAAATTTAACCTCATAGGGTGGTCCCTTCGTGTTAATTATTCCTAACATAATTACTTTATTACCTTTCGTTTACTGTTTTCAGATAGAATTTCATTCATATAGTAGACTAAAGGAATGTAGTCAAATACACACACCGTGTGTGTCCCCAACCCGAAGGGATCCCGAGTATGTCACTTTTTAGACGGACGTTACGTCCTCTGGACCCAAACTAGGACCCCAACCCTTCTAGGGGACCTCTTCCCTTTCCGATGGGTGAGGTCATAAGACCGGACCTCTTAAGGTATCTGTCTTTTCGGACCACCTGCTGTCAGGTACCCCAGTGTCTTCTCACCTTGTACTGCCCCACTGATCGTAAAAGAGTGTCCCTAGTCGAATCTAACCCACTTTGTTGTATCTTATAGACCAAAGATTAATAAGTCACCGACACTCCGACCGTTCCGAAGTTACAACATTCTAGAAATTTCACCTGACCGACATTAAGGTTCCGGACGACGGATCCCACCGACTCTGAGAGAACCCAATTATCTGTTGAAACGTTTGACCTACACTCATTCGGACTGCCGCACGTTCGGAAGAAAGACAGACTCCTCTCTTACTGAGTTCGGTTAAGATAGGAAGAACAGTAGACACCCGGTCAAGAGGGAGGGTCGATAAGGTGTACCGACTGGTGACTGATTCCTCTCTTGGATCTTCCCGTAGACTTCGAGAAGTCTAGTGTCGCCAGGGTCAGGAATGTCATCGAGGGAGGAGCGAAATTCGGAGTCAACGAGATCTACGTCACTTTACTTTCAGCAAGTCAGTGCAGGTCGAGAAACGATGGGGTACCTGACATGTCAGGTACCTAAAGAAGTCCGGTCTTATGCCCTCACTCATCGAAAAGGGAAGAGGTCCCCTAGAAGGGTTGGGTCCCTAGCTTGGGTCCAGAGGGTGTGACGTCCGTCTAAAGGGACGACTCGGTGTTCCCTTCGATTGAGATCTTTCGTAGGAAGTTTAGTTACTGACTTTTTATTAACAGAGTAAGTCCTTAAAGTCTGTTATTTCATATTCCTAATCCACACATAGAATTTCGTTCAGAGGTTAATAGGAAACTGAAAAAATGTGGGTTTTATCTTCATAACGTACCTGACAATGTCCCTTAATTATCAGGAACAAGGAAATTTAAAAGTACATTTTACTCACATTTTATCATGATTGATGGAACTTCAACGAGTCAGGACAGGCTAAGAAACACTGGGGGTGTCTAACATCGGGGGGTCCCAGGAGAACAGGTACCTTCAGAGGTCCGTTCTTATGACCTCACCCACGGTAAGAGAAGAGGTCCCCTAGAGAGGGTGGATCCCTAGGCTTGGGTCCAGAGGACGTAACGTCCGTCTAACAAGTGACATACTCGGTGGTCCCTTCGGACGATTGATGGAATACGTCAACAAAAGTCCTGATTTCCTCTATTACGTTCTTTCAAATCGATATTACCGACTTTTAAAACAAAAGATTGGGAGAGAAGGGGAGGATTACATTGGAGAGGATTTCGGCCGAATGGTGTCGTCTCGACTTTGAAGTTTTGGTGGAAAGTCAGTCCTAGAGACGTTCCCTTAATCATACCAAATTTAGTTAAATTATTGTGGTTCTACATTTACTGATAGTGGGTGTCCACCGGACCTCTTTTAAAAACGTAAAAATTTCTCCTAATCGACTGACCTTCCTAAGTCTTTTATGCCTTGAACAAAAAACTCCTCCCACTTCTCAAGGGACTTGGGAAGTGGGGTTCTGACTTTGGCACGGACCATCCATTTCGCCTAAAACCTTCCCTTCTAAATTTTTGTGCAAATTAATTATTCGTGAGCTTGACGTCTTGATCAAGTGGGACGAAGCGTGGTTCACCGGAGTTTCTAGTCTTACTGGAACCGGCAGGAATATAGCCTTACTTAGGAGTGATCTTTCTTCCCGCTCTTTGTGGTTTCGAGTTGACTTAAAGGCCTTTCCTACAAAAATAAACTTATTTGAGATGGGTCAGCAATGAAGGAGTGCGGAGAGTCGATTGAAAATTGGGAGAAACCTCCCGACCCAACGGTCTCAAGAGAAGCCCCGCTTTTCTGACGTCTTGAGGACTCCCAGAGCCCCCACCCTGACCCTCCCCCCCCACAGGGAGGCGGGACGATAAAAGTGGGCGGCCTGGGGCCCTCCCCCGCTCGTCACGCCTCTGCCGCCTCTTTCAAAGGCCGAGACGAACCCGGGAGGGGGTTTGGGCTCGATCGGCCCGCCCCCGTGACTAGAGGCTCCTTAACCGTCAAAGGCCCTCCGACCCCATCGCTGGGCTTCGTGTCTGCGTCGGCAGATTCGTCCCTAGGCCCCCCGAGGGGTTTATGACGAGCCCTTCTCGTCGCGAGCATCTTGTCGGGTCGATGTATCAGGGGTGAGGGTGGACGCGGCCCTCACTGGTCTGGCGGAGCCCGCGCAGGGCGCGGAGAGCCCCGCCCCGGTCGCCCCGCGCCCCGCCCCGACCCCGACCCCGCCCCGGGCGCCCCGCGCCCCGCCCCGACCCCGCCCCAGCTCCGGGTTCCCCGCCCCAGCGACCCACAAAGACCCCGGGGTCGGCGCGGTCCTCGGCCCGGCCCTTCGGCCCTCCGCCGCCCTCCCCGGCCCTGCCGGCCCAACTCGCCGCCGGCGTCGACGTCGTCCTGCCGGGCGGCCGCCGAACGCCGGCGCGCGGCCCTTGGAGCGCCCCGCTCGCCCGCGCCGTGGGGGACGGACCGGCGGTCGCGGGGCCCCTCCGCCGGGCGCGCGCTGCCCTGGTCGTCGTACTCGTCGCCGATGTCGTCGGACCTCCTCCTGAGGCTCCTGAAGAAGAAGTGGCGGTCCTGGAGGAAGAAGTCCTCTCGCGGGGTCCCGTTCGAGGCGTGACCGGTCGTTCACTCACCACACGGGCATCCGCGTCATCGGCCGCGGGTCAGCGAGGGCCCTTTAGGGCCCCGCCGTCCTGGGGTTGAGGTGCACAGAGACGCCCCACGTGCTCCCTACGAGCGCTCCTTCCTCCTCCGGTAGCTCTTCCCCGAAGACAGCCTAGGGCCTCATCAAGGAGCTCGACCACGGACGCCCGAATGCCCGAACGCGACCCGCGTGGCCCCTCCTTTCGCCTCCTTCCCGCCCCTCCGCCTCCCGGGAGAGGGCGGAGGGCGCGGTCTACCGGAGACGCTGAGGCGGAGCCCGCCGGCCGCCGACCCCTCGTCAAGACTCTCGGACCTCAGCAGGGGTCCGGTGAGGGGTGCAAAGGAGACACGGGCCCCTGCGGGAAGCGGGGGAGCGCCAGGAGTACCGCCGGGGGAGATAATCAGGCAAGTAACCGGACACCGGGGACCTCACAAAACCCCCGGCACATTGCCGGTCCTCACCTGCATCCCTGAGGCGGAGGGGATGGAACGAACAGCCTCGCGGAGAACACCGCCCCACCCCCCGCGACTCCCTTTGCGCCCCGGAGCAGTCTCGTCCGCGAGTCATTTAGACCCACCGCCCTCAGTGCCACCACGCAAAGGTCATTTCAGTGCAAATATCCACGTAGATTACAAAACGTTTGTTCAAGGCCATGATCCATCCTCGTCGGCCGCTCTCGACTCGGAAGCCAGCCAAAGAAGGAAAAAACCTCCTTCGCACGTCACCTTTCGTACTGAACCCTTTTCTAACCTTCCTTTGAACCCAACCAAAGCGGCTGGTACTAACACACAAAGTTCCTCCGAGGGGGCTTTCCCCTGCGAACCCGACTACAGACTCAGGCCACGAACTTGGGGCGCCGGAGGACCGGGACCCTCGGAGTCGTCCCTTCAGGACGGTTGCGTCTGCATGACCATAGGCTAATCTCTTCCGACCTTACCTTGTTTTACTAACGAGAAATTTTTGTCGTCCGCGCGCGGGTTGTAACGGTAGTCTGAAGAAAGACCCCTGATCTCCGTTCCTTTTAGTCCCGGCCTACTACTGAATACCCTCCTCACTCCTGCCTAATCACACAGTCCTAAAGGAACGGTCTGGAAAATTCAAAAGAATTGGTGAAATCCTCCAGTTTAAAGAAAAATTCTAAGCCTTCAAAATCAAAAAACTTGGAGAATTGAAGGTTTGGACTTCTTCCCCGCTTCCCATCCCTTCCCGTTCTCAGTCCACGGGAATGAGTCATCGACTACTAGGGTTCACTTCAAGACTCAGTTAACAAAGATTCCGAATCAGTGAAATTGGACTCCGACGATATTGTATACGATCCACTGAAGTTGTTGTTTCAATACATAAAGACTTTCAAGATCTCCGATCTACAGACTCTACACCCACGGTCGTACAACCTAAGAAGAACCGGAATCCCCATACGTCCCCTAGGGGGGTTAGTCTCCAGTTTGTGAACGGGGGTCCGTCACCCTCGGTCCTCAGAACTGGTAATCTAGTGGTCCCTTCAGGGTCGTACAACACAAGACTACTCCCGGGGAAGGACCGACATCTATCGACTATCGATAGACCGTCACGGGAGTGAGGTCCTTTTCCCGATGGAGAGTGGAAGAATATTCCGGTGAATAGGGTAGGATACCCGGTGGAACTTCTGGACTAATGGAGGGTTTCCGGGGTGGAGGTTTAGAATAGTGTAATCTCAAAGTAGTACACTTAACTCCCCATCCCCCGTCTCCGTTTGTTAAGTATCGTTCACTTTAGAATAAAAATCACTTGACATAATATCGGTACTCAAACGAGACTTCAAACCTTCAGTCCTTACGGACGGAGAGGTCAGTCACGTAACTTCTTAACGTAAAGGAAGGAAAAAAAAAAAAAAAAGTGAAACGAAAAGAGAAAGAACCCGAGACGAAGGAAAGAGAAGAGATGAAACACGAAAAAACACACAAAAAAAAAAAAAAGACAAATACAGTGACAGTAGTAAACTGTGAAACGCATCTCTGACAGTCTCTGGCAACACGAGTAAACTTCAGATAGGGTCTCCGATGATCATCGACGTCTTTTGCTCAACCACAACTTAAGAGGTCCGTACTCTACGAGGAAATACTCCCGGTTCCATAGGTCCAACTTAACATACTTTTACAAAATTACGAAATTTTTCATTCTTACAAAAAAAGACTCAAATATGTGAATCTTACAGATACAATATGAGTAATTAAATACATTATAAGTAGATGATATATATTGTATGAGTAAATTACTATGAATAAATCATAAATCCTAACAGGATGGTAGTTATATATAAAACTTCTAACACGACTTTTAGTCTTGTCATTCAGGATCTAGAACGAATTTCTCGAAGGTTCATATAAGACTTTGAACTAACGACACATAAAGGGGAAGATTTTATTGTGAATGACCCAAGACTCAATCTCCTGAATAAATGGTCAACCTCTTCCACAAGATTGACTCAAAAACACCCGTAAAACCAAATAAACTTCTCACTCAGACAATTTAAGGACTTTTCTATACTCAATTCCTTCAGTTTGAATAGTATTTAAATTTCGTTTCGTCAGAATTATGTCTTGTACAGAAAATGGGTTACAATCTATTTAGAAAAAACGAAAAAATACGGTCACTAACATTCTTAATCCATCCGTGGAGACTGTATATCAAATCTTCACTTTAAATACAAAAGAGATTTCTCCACCTTTCTCTTCACAACGGTCTTCCTAGATAATACCTATTATCACTAAAAATTTTTCACGATATGGTGGACCACCTTTCCGGTCCTTTTACACCAAAGATCTTGAGAACTTTTATAGGTCCCTTTTGTTCTACAGACACCATTTACGTCCTACCACTCTTTCCCCCTCTCTCCCACTCTTTAAAGAAAGAAGAGAACGGTTCGTTTCCTTGTACCGGGTTGAAAGAGAAAGAATAAAATATAACCACGGGAGAAATTCTTTTTTTTTTCTTCCTTTTCCGATTTTTGAACAGACTTTCCATGTTTCCTTTCTTTAACACCGGAAAAAATCCTCAAACTTACGGTACGAATGACGACATAGGGGTCCCGGAGGTAGTCACTCATAATCAACTTACTTAATTACAAAAGGACGAAACTATTAACAACCGAAAAATACCCACAAGTCACATGGGTCTGAATACTAAGAAGGTTCTTAGGAGACGTCGTAATTGGATTACTTTCCAACCCGGAACAATTCACTAAACCACTTCTAGGTGTGAATCCATCCCTTTTCCGTCTTGAGTCCAAAAGGACTGAGTTTTAAGGTCAGAGGAAAAGTGACGAAGAACCGATATTTTTATTAAAATTATAAGGTCAAATGAAAGCGTTTTACCCGTAGACATCAAATCCTCAAAGAATGGTAAAACTGTGGGACTGAAAGTACATAGAAGCAATATCACAAGTATTCAGTAGGAATACTTACATGACAATCCGAAACACGTCTTCGTTCTTACAGTTGTCACACAATTGAGTATTAAAAGGAAAAGATGTATAAGTCCGAAGGTTCTCATCTTTACCTGATTTTAGTAATTAGATAGTCTCGTATAAGACGAAGAAGAGATTTGGTTCCACTAGTGAAAAGAAGGACTCGGAACCCATGTAGTATCCTTATTCTTTACTACGACACAAACGAAATCTTCATCTTATTAATCCTTCATTAATATTAATATTATTTTTCCTCAATTATTTTTAAAAAAAAATTTCTACTTCAGAATAAATCCTCGAACTTTAACAGAAGACTTGGGAGGTGTGAAAAATTCTTCAACACGACTTCTTACCCAATTATTCCGTTCGCACACTCTGAGGTACATTGTCTAGAATTCAAGTGGGTATCCAAAAAAAGGAACAATATTAAATTTATAAAAACACAAAGAGACCGAGACGTAAAATGTGGATCTTGGTTGTCATTACTCAACGTGATAAAATAAGTCACAAAGGTAACCTTCAAAACCACTATCTCACGATTGAATGTTGTAGTTTCCATAAAACGAATTTGAAAAATATGACTGTCTCAGGGACATAATGACTTATATTTGTAAGGGTCGTCAACAAAACGGCATATCGTCCACATACCAATAAACGTGTAGGGCAGCGACACAGACTATATAAGACAAGAATGTGTCACAATTAGGTTACCTTAAAACACAAACACACTCGTCCTGAGTGTCTTTGTGTAAGGAAATTGACTTAACGTCTTCTTTTAATCAGTGGTCAGAATATATGGTCGTTCGTACTTGTTATGTGTGCGATGGGGCAAAGAAAAAGACCGATTGCACGTTCTCAATCTTAAGAAACCTTTCGTCACTGTGTTTTGTAAATGTTTTTCCTTTCGATTTGCGTAGGTTATTACACCAATAAGAATCTAAAAGAAACCGTCAGTCACGTACAGCATGACATTTGTAAGCAAAACCCCTGTTTTTTCACTCTGACCGGCTTACGAAAGAGCACATGGTTGAGGAACGGATCTCGTAGTTGAGAACAAATGAGTATCGAAAGGTGTATTTAACGACGGAAAACTATTTCTGGGGTCAAACTCCGAACGAAAAGCGAAGATTAACCAGGGTCCCAGTAACCGATCGGCCCGGGGAGAAACCTTACCTATCACTCTCTGTCACATCCCATATTATTCCATTTACGAACGTTTCTATGTAGAACTGATTGAACCGGGTAAAAACAGGAACAGAGTAACTTCTCGACTATATACAACGGAACATCCTCCGATAATAAGACCAATTCGTCCGTCCGATGTCAGGATATCAGGCACCCCAGCGTTTCTCAGTCTGTGTTGACTCACTGACTGGTGTGTTTCGTAACGGACAATAATATATACAATATATACTCCTCGATCGAGTAACAAACGAGAGACTACGTTGTTGAAATTTTTTTATATAAATAAAAATAAATAAATGAATAAACCGAGACGAGTCAGAATCAATGTCGTGTGCCCTAGAAATCAACACCGTACACCCTAGATCAAGGAGGTGGTCCTTAGTTTGGGTCCGAGGGATGTAACCCTTACGTTTCAGTATCGGTGACCTGGTCGTCACTTCAGGGACTACGTTGTTGCAATTAATCCTCAGATATTGATCCTCAGATCAGAATAATCCGGAGAAGTCAAGGGAAGTCCTAAGTTCCCTCAGGGGTAGTGTCTTGGGCCCGGACCTTAACGAAGAGAATCAAGAAGGGAACACTTGAATGTACGGTGGAAGAGTCTCTTCAGAAGGACTTGGTGGTTAGGTTTGATCTGTGGGAAGGGACAATTTCATGAGACGAGAAAGGTAAGTATCGTTTTCAACATTAGAGAACAATATCAAACAAATCCTGTCTCAGATCGTACAAATGGGTCCCAGATTTTATTTACGGACCGTGAACCATCCACGAACTCATTCACTTTCGGATGAGTAGTAAAACTTACTTTCAGGGTCATGATCCATGACACTCAAAAGAAAATTTGTGTTCATGTGTTAAAGGGAAGAAGAGTGTTGATCTGGTATTAGGAGGTGACGTAGAATATCTCCCAGTCAAGTCAAGTCAAGTCAGCGAGTCAGCACAGGCTGAGAAACGCTGGGGTACTTAGCGTCGTGGGGACCGGAGGGACAGGTAGTGGTTGAGGGCCTCAAGTGAGTCTAAGTGCAGGTAGCTCAGTCACTACGGTAGGTCGGTAGAGTAGGAGCCATCAGGGGAAGAGGAGGACGGGGGTTAGAGAGGGTCGTAGTCTCAGAAAAGGTCACTCAGTTGAGAAAAGTACTCCACCGGTTTCATGACCTCAAAGTCGAAATGGTAGTAAGGAAGGTTTCTTTAGGGTCCCGACTAGAGGAAGTCTTACCTGACCAACCTAGAGGAACGTCAGGTTCCCTGAGAGTTCTCAGAAGAGGTTGTGGTGTCAAGTTTTCGTAGTTAAGAAGCCACGAGTCGGAAGAAGTGTCAGGTTGAGAGTGTAGGTATGTACTGGTAACCTTTTTGGTATCGGAACTGATCTGCCTCCCAGCAGTAAATTTTTACCCATTTTAACCACCATTGGCAATGACGACCAAATCGAGTGAAATAAAAAGGAATAAAATTCGCAGTTAGTAAGTAAGTAAATACGTTGTTAACTCGAATAAAAACGATACTTCCCTTTCTCGTCTCCCGACAAAGTCTAGTCACTAAGTCTTTCTGAAGAGATTTTTTCACTTGACATTCCTCTTTTTATACTGGTGGAGGTGGGTTTAGACCGAGACCCTTATCTCGTTACTTTTTTGTTATAGGGATTAGAGTAAATCGTTATTATAAAATTTTCGAATAGTTTATTTATTTCGTAGAGAGTAAAAAAATTTCTCAAACGAAGAAACCATTTTCCTTTGAAAACTTGACAAATGTCGAAAAAGTCCCTATGGGGACAACACGTTTCAGACGATTTCGATAATACAGATAAATCTATCTTGACAACCGACTCTACACATAGGGACATTTTGTTCGGTGTAAAAAGACAACTGTAGACAGGATTTTAACATCTCCTGACATTATATATTAGTAGGATATCAATCACAATCGAACCGACAGTCACCGGTCAACTTTACCAAAAACGAATGAACATATGTGTGTGTGTGTGTGTGTGTGTGTGTGTAAATTACCTCTCCCGGGTCAATGTGTGGTCCTTTCTCTATAGTCTCGGATATTTTTTTTAATTGAACACTTTACTTACATTTGTACAGTGTTTTCACTGGTAGTAAGATTTTCACACAACGGGCGTATCCCATCAATGATCAGTCCATACCGACAACTTATGAAATCTACACCGATCGGACTAAACTCTCTACGATAATTCAGACTTTATGTATGACTTAAAGGTTCTGTTTCCTTTCTCTTTTATATAGTGTTGAGAACAAAAATAATAACCAATGTACAACTTTATTATGAGACTCATATTAACTCAATTTATTTTAATTAAAAATATACAAATAAAAAATTGTACTGATAACCTTTTAAATTTTAATTACTGAAGGATTTTATTGACTGAAGGGACCATTAGGTAACCAATTCGTAAGCGTACGGTCACGTGCCTGTGACAAACCTAGGGGCCAGACCCTTCTGACGTGTACACCTCCTCGTCGATTCGAGCACGTGGCGTCGTTGATTCGGACTCACGCCGTTGATGACCGGAGACACGGCATCTCGGGCCGAGACGTCGTTCTCTTCGGCGACGTCACTCTTCGGGTACGCGTCGCTGATGTCTTTCGGGTGCACGTCGTTGCTTTCGGGTCGTGTCGGTTATTTATTATTTCTGTCACCGAACACAATATGGAGACAACCTGTCACGACAAACGTTTTCGTCTCGACCCTTGAGAACGGTTCCCACACTTAGAGATGGGAGATCTACCGACGTCCACCTGCCTAACCCATGGTCGGTTCGGGTGACCCTTCTAAAAAGAAACACTTCCCTTTACACGGGTAACGACAAACCTTATCAACGAATCGAATCGAGCCCAGGGTGTATACTCGATTTACTCGTAAAACTCCAACACTTTGAACACATATATCCTGAAGGGAAAAAAGGGTGAATACTTGACTTTCCTATTTTGGTAGGATCAGCGTCAGATCGACGTTGACACGGAAGTCACACGTCTCCGTTCGCGAGTAGAAAGTATCTCATAATTTTGTCGGTCTCATTAGACGTAAAATATCTGACATTAACGGGTGACGACGATGTATACTAAGGTAGTCGATTCTATTAAATGATTAATATATAACGTTGTGAGTCAAGAAAAAGGTCTATGATTTGTTTCACTCTATTAATCTCCTCCTTTTTTCCACTCCACCCTCTAACCTTCGGTCTTCTTATCTGAATCTTCTAGAACCTAAATTTTCTAAATCTTACATTAGTCGTCTCACAAAAGTACTTTAATTACGGTCAACCGGTTTCATACACACACCTAACACTTTCCTCGAAAGATTTAAGTAAAGGGTTCACAAATACTTATAAGTGTTACCCGATCTGACGACGACCCCTAAGTCGTTTGTTTTGTCTAACTTTGGACGAGAGTACCTCAAATGAATCTTAAGAATAGGTACCATTTCTCGTTCTAGAATTAAGTTTGAAACCGAGGTACAAACAATATATATACGACTTTTTTCCTCATTAAAGAGAATACATATAGTAAACGTGACCTTTCTAAAATTCTAAAACACCCAATCGATCTCATTATAAAGATTTAAAAATTTTTATCACTATATTTTTAGTGTAGTGTCTACTATCATTATGTATTTATAAAACTTCTTAATAAAAGATCCGAAAAAGTGAAAAAATAAAATGTGTATACATTAGAATGACATGACAATACAAATTTTTAACACTAAACCCTTAAGGGACCGTCAGGTCACCAATCTTGAAACACGTCTCCCGGGTCCAAGTTAGGGACCAGTCCCTTGATTCTAGGGTGTTCGACACGCCGGGGTGGTTCTTTTTTTTGTAATTATTTAACACCAAATTATGTCCATTGTAAATAGTAGTTTTGGTAAAAAAGTCACAAGTCATCACAATTCACATAAATGTAACAACACATAAGTTAACGGTCTTGAAAAAGAACCCTTAACTTTGAGGCAGGAGTAATTTAATGTTGTGTCAAGGGGAAAGGAGGAGGGTCGGTCGAGGAGGAAAAACAAAGACAAACCGACAAACTATAGAGAGTATTCACCATAGTATGTCATAAGCACAAAAACACTGACCGAATAAAGTAAATCGTATTACAAGAATTCCAAGTAGGTACACAGTTCTAAAGGAAGGAAATTCAGACTCATTATAAGGTAATATATACATATGAAGTAGAACAAATATGTAAATGAGTCAGTCACCTGTAAACCGATGAAGGTGGAAAACCGAGAACACTTATAACGACAACACTTGTCCTCACATGTCTATAGAGAATTTCTGGAACGAAAAAAATAATAATAACGAATCTTTGAAACGACAATAAAGTCCATACATGAGTCTTCACTGTGACGACTTAGTATTTAAGATAAACATTAAACAACTCCTTATGACATGACTATCTAAAGGACGATAAATTCGAATCTTAATACTCTATATCGACACACTGAAGTCGATAGTAAAACTACAGACATAACATAAAATAACTTATCCGAGAGTAAGGGCTTTATCCCTTTTGTACCTACAAAGATTAAAAACGATGACATGTATTGTGACATCACTTGTTCTCGTTCTTTGGAAATGGTAAATACCTAAAAAAAAATCCTATCTATATGTTTTATCTCAAATGACTCGTACTCCCACATTGGTAAAAATACTCATCAATAAATAACGTCAAATTCTGATAAAAATTAGATCAAAGTAACGTAGGAGTCGACGTGACCTACGTCAGTCATTCTATCTCCTTTTTGTAACGTTTCAGTGGAGTAACAATAAATTAAACGTAAGGGAACCAATTATCACATCCCTGAAGGGACCGGCGAGTCACCAATCCTGACACGAACGTGACGTCCCCCGTGTCCAACCGAGGAACCACCCCCCTGATTCTAGGGTATACGGCACCCCGTTGAGTCGGACTCACGGTGTTGATGTCTTCGGCCACACGCCGTTACTTTTGGGTCCCTTAAATTATAAAATACCACGAAAACGTACCTAGAAGGAGAACCACACTCGTCACAAGTACCGGAAACTGGTAAACAATCCATCCACCTTCAGACCTCTCGTAACGAGAAACACAGAGGACAGATAAATCGTCCCATTCACGACGAAGGGGAAAAAACACCAGTCGACTTGAAGTCCAATAAAAACTGAAACAAACATGGTTTCCCACCAACGTATAAGACAGGAAAACTTTATGTAATCTTACACAAAGCCCGACTGTAGTGACTTTGAGTCTCGTTTTACGAAAAATGAGGATATTAATGCCGCGCCCTTTTCGTAACGATTCTGTCATAGTCGCAGGACACTTATGTGACGTCTTATATCTCCCGCCCCTCGACCTACTACACAGAAAATGATTAGTATACTCTTTCCCACTGATCCTCACGGACAAATAGAAACTTAAAGTCATTCAAATCGTACTCAAAAGGTTGGTGACACCATCTTAAACCTCCTTAACTTCAATAGAATATTTACATGACCCTTGACTTTTTTCAAATCGTGTTTGATCATTTTTGGGGTGGATGTCTTCTCCTAAACATATGGCAAATGAATATTCGTATACCAGAAGCCAACTCTTTGACGCTAATCTACCTTAGACTGGGGTATCAGGTGACATTCCAAGTGGGAACAGGTTTCGACAACGAATTACAAAACGTTAGACTAACAAAATAAGAGTAAATTAAAAAAGGAAGAAAGTCTTATAAAATTCATTCACTTAGAGTATTTTCCGACACATCTCAATAAAGACCGAAATCTATCTACTACTTGGGAAGAGTTAGGAGTATAAGAATCTGTTGAGTTTAAATGGGACTTTTGAAGGGAGTCTACGAGCAAAGCTCCTTATAAAAAACGATAAAACGGTCAATCTAGTATCTTTAAATACACACAGACTATATCAAGAGGTTGTCGTTTTGTTTGTTTTTGGTTTGAAAAAAAAAAAAAAAAACTTTTATCTTTCGCATTGACCCACGTGACGTAACCTCCTTTTTTTTTCGTTAAGATTTTACTTCAAATTGTAAGGTATTACAAAATGTCAATTTCCTCGAAAGGTTCCCTTAATTCTAAGTAAACCAAATAAACCCGAAATTAAAGTCGCCTTGAAACTCTACTATTCAATTTGTCTTCAAAATAACCAAATCCGGAATTCGTCTAGGTCCAAATTACCGTACCGTCTCCACTTAAGTTCCCAATGAACTGACATCAGTCACTAAAGGGTCGAGACCCTTTTACATTTATAATACATCCACCGAATTTCTTTGTTATTATAATGAAAACAGACAAATTCGGACAAAGACAAACAAATTTACCCGAACACCTAACGAAAAAGAACGGTCAAAAGGAAACTCCCCTTCACGACGGGAAACTCTCGAAAGACTTCAAACTCTTAAGGAAAGAACGAAAAGGATTACTGGACAAACCCTGTACGTCGGGTCAACCGACCACACTCCCACTACCAAGACGGTACGACTCCACACCCCAACCTAGGAGCGACAGGACACACAGAGTCTCCCTTAAACAAGACACTTGACATGGGTCTCGTATTGACATGGACTGTAAACCATCTCTCCCAAACCTCCATCCAACACATCTTACTTATAAAAAATTTTTCCGTTTAGATCGTGGTCATAGTCGTTTAATTGACCTTTCGGTAAGAGTGACGTGTATCAAGACACGTCAAAATTAATGTTACCTAGAATCGTCCCTCTTCGTTCTATCCCTAATTCCCAACTCTTCATGTTTGATAGTATATATTTTATTCGATGTTCCTATAGGACATGTCGTATCTCTTATATCGAAGACAAAATATTATTGATGTTTACTTCATATTGGCAATTTTTAAAACTTAGTGACATAATATGTGGACATCGAATGTCTCATAACATGTAGTTGACATGAAGTTAATTTCTTATTTAAGTTATAAAAATTCTTCTATTTTACCTAGAACTAGAAAAGTCGACTTCGCTAATGACAAAAAATTTTTTCCCTGATCTAAAAAATACCCGATTTTTTGTCGCAAGAAGATCTGACGAACGTTCGTCAACACACTCCGTCGGACTCAATTTAGTCACGATCGGTACAACAGCACCCATTCAGTGATGTGGAGAAATTCGGAGTCAAAGAAGTAGACACATACTGTACGCACGGACCGTGTATTATTCGTCATTGTTTATAATCAGTAACAATAAACACCTTCGAAGATGATATATACTAGTACATGAAACTCATACGATCCAACTTATCTCTTGACTGTAACCAACTCTCTAAACTTCACTTGGATTATTAGATCGACTTCTTATTTTCTGTCGTCCTTTAATCCAACAGAGAGAAACCGAAATACCTGGTTTCATTTACCCCTTAGAGTTACATTAACTAGTCCTCCCGCGAGGTAAGTAAGGGTCTCCGAATTAAAAGAAAAGAAGAAAAGGAGGAGGACATAGTGACATCACAGAAACAAAAAACCATTTTTCCGACTAAGGAGGACTGGTTCGGACTCCGGTGGGTAGTTTCAGAAGTGGGTGAAGAAAAAGGAAATCGTTCGGTAAGGTAACCTTTCTCCTTCTTGTCCGTATGCCCTCACCCCGAAGAAAACGGGTTCGGAAATACATTTGCAATTGTGTCATACTTTCGCAAAAAGAAAAGTAGAGACAAAATAGACGGCGTCTCACGTCTCAAAATCAACGTCAAAACGACCTCCAACGACCGAACTGGCCCACTGTTTAAGGTAAAGAAGGACCCCGAAAGGAAAAAGGAGGTCTTCCAGATTTAGCGGAACACGAGGCGTAAATCCCTGACTCAGTGATAGAAGAAAGACCAAAAGGATTCCAGTCCGGCTTACTCCATTAAGTATACTTGAAACATTGTACGACGTCCCCCCTGCGACACCAATCTCAGGACCAACGTACGCGACACCGACCGGAGGGTGGGTGTCTCACAGATAGAGGAGAGATTCCGTAAAGACACAACGACTTGTGTAGGCATCAAACCTTTGTTCGAACGAAAACGTCTTAAACTTACATCCGTACTTTCTTTGAGCTACTCAGTACACTAGGTAAACCGATTGAGAAGTCTCCAGTGAATACGAGAGACTTTCACCACACTCAAAATCTCAGACCACGCCTTGGAGAAAGAAACCCGGTGTACTCGGAGAACCCCAAACGATAAGGGAGAGACGGGAGTTGGTAGGGAGGGAAACCAACATACAAAAAATATTAATCAACCAACAGACTTTGACCGAAATATAATTAAGACTTATGGTAACACTTCTTAAAATTAGCGAAATTTTTGAAGAGTAAACTGACTCGACACCATAATGACTTCATGAAAAAATTTGTTTGTTTTTAATAAATAAACCGACGTGGCCTAGAATCAACTCCGTACACCCTTAGAGTAAGGGACTGAGTCCTAGCTTGGACCCGGGGAACGTAACCCTCGTGTCCTAGAACCGGTGACCTGGTGGTCCTTTCAGGGATGACTTCATGAGTATTTATTGTAGTAGTTAAACACATTTTCCGAACGTTGTCATAGACCGTATACTCACGTACAAATTATGTGACTATAATTGATCATAATAAAGATGACTATAATCATAATAGTCAAATTTTGTCAAACCATCCTCGAAACTAAGTCTGACCACCGAGTCTACCATCTTTTTAGACGGACGTTAGGTCCTCTGGGTCCAAGCTAGGGACCCAGTCCTTCTAGGGGACCTCTTCCCTTACCAATGGGTGAGGTCATAAGAACGGACCTCTTCCGGTACCTGTCTCCTCGGACCGTCCGATGTCAGGTGCCCCAACCTTTCTCAACCTGTGCTGACTCACTGATTGTGAAAGAATAACTCTGTCAAACCAAGTTATCTTTTTAGAGCCTTAGATCTTAATCTAATCCGAGAACGAAAACCTAGACAGTAGACAGTCAAGACTCTCGACGTCGTCCAAAGAATTGAAGGAACTTATAGTAAAACCATTAGAAATTTTGTTTAATAGTATCTTCTCAATTTACTCTTTTACACACAATATTAAGGATCTAATATCTAACATTGTATTAACATTCATACTGTCGCAGTGTCTACACAAATCTCTGATATTTTCAAAAATAAAAATTATATATAGAACAGAGAAAATTTAACTAATGTATAAGAGTCGAATAGTACCATAATCTTCCACTGTGAACTGTTTATCAACAACTTTTTACTTAAATAAGGAGGCAGAGCAAGTACACACAGATATAGACGTTTCACCACTAAACACAAATTTGTCAATGTAGATTCGTTCAAAATTAATGAAACTTACCTAACACTATGAATCCTTCGTGAGTCTATGAAACCCTTTTTTACTGTAAGATCAAGTAACAGTCTACTTAGTCCCTGGGTTCATTTAAAGTAATCAAAATTCGGAGGGTCTAATAGGACAGACACTTGAAATACTGAGACTACGACCCTTTCTAGCTTCCGTCCTCCTCTTCCCCTTGCTGTCTCCTACTCTACCAACCTACCGTAGTGGCTGAGTTACCTGCACCCAAACACGTCTGAGGTCCTCTACCACTTCCTGTCCCTTCGGATCACACGACACCAGGTGCCCTTACGTCTCAGTCTGTGCTGACTGACTGACTCGTTTTGGTTTAAAATGTTCCCACTTGGTGAAGACAGGACAAGTGGTGACATAGAAGCAACAATTACACCACGAACCGAGTCCCGTGTCTCCCCCCGGCAACTAAAAACAACTAACCGGTAGACCAACAACAAACTAGTCTGAGTGTAGTCTTAATATTAGTTCTTTTTCTTCAACCCACTGTATCACTTTATCTAAAGAAAACCAAATTTCTCATCATTATCATTCGTTACTGCTATCTAAGACATAGTACACTTTCACTCCGAAAATCCGCTTTACCTTTCATAAAACCTGACCCCTACCATCTCTGGAGGATCCATCCATCCAAATTAACGTTTCAGTACAGACTGAGAACGTTGGGGTACCTGGTATCGGACGGTACGAGGGGACAGATACCTTAAAGGATCCGTCCTTATGACCTCACCCAACGGTAAAGGAGGAGGTCCCTTAGAAAAGACTGGGTCCTCAGTTTGGGTCCAGAGGACGTAACGTCCGTCTGAGTTGACGGACTCGGTGTCCTCTAGGTACCTCTGAAGGATCCGAACGAGAAACAATTTATCACTTCTATCGAAACCCTTAATGAATCGATGAAACCCGAAGTCAAACAAGGAGTTTCCAGATCAGGTCAAGACCCTGTTTATCAATTAAATATGATCTCGACGTAAGCAATAACCTCCCTTTCATTGTCTATTCAGAACTTTCCCTGAGGTACTTTACATAACTCTACGGTTTACTTAATCAAACCTTTGTCGATAGACTTCAGAATAGACCAACCTACCCCAACTTAAATTCACATAACTAATCAGTAACGAAAAACTCTTTACTCATCTTATACATCTTAATAAAGAAAAAGACTTCTTCCTTGTAGAACCCTTCCTTAGTCTCCTCAAGAACTCTACCTAAATTAAGTAGGTATATATCACGGTTGTCCTTACCCACAGTACGTTCGACTTCCCTTGTGAATTAACAAGACTTGAAGACATAACGACCTCAATATTTATATCACAGTTCTCGATGAATCCTTTCTTGGGTGGTCGTCACGGTGTAAGGAGTTTCTGTCCCGTCCTATTTACAAACTCTCAGGAGACGAACGACTCTTACACTCCGGTCCTCGGTGACACGAGTGACTCCCACGTAAGAACACCCAACCACACCGCAAACCCTCACTCCTTCATGTATGTAAAGGAAGCCTTTTAAATTAAAAAAGAAAACAAAGATTGTAGAGGAAATAAGGTTAACGTGTATGAGAACGGACCATTTACAAGGAACTTTTGAAGAAAATCGTTCATTTTAGGATGATACTTTGTAAAGTCTCAGACAACAGATTATGTCGTATCGGTTTACGGTCCGAAGATCTCCGCAGACAGGAGAACGGGTGTAAGACACACCTCACGGAATTGGTCGGAGAGGTAAGTGACTAGGATTTTATGGGTCAAATTCCGAGTAAAGAATCTTAGAGAACAGAAGACTAACCAAATACACATAAATTTATACCGACAGGACTGCTCTTACTTTTAAGAACCCCCGACTCCTAAAAACGATATCTCCGGTACAGTTTACTAAATACTTACACTACTAATTCAACCAAGTAATGACTCTGTAACAGAAAGGTCTCTTTAAAAAAAAAAATTCACCGACACGACGTGTCGAACACCCTAGAATTAAGGGACTGGTCCATGACTTGGGTCAGGAACCCGTCACTCTCGTGGTCGTAGGATTGGTGACCTGACGGTCCTTAAGGGTTCTTAATAAAAATTAGACCCGTCAAATAAATGTTGAAACGAGAGTATACAAAGATTAAAGTATATATGAAGTCCCCAACAAAGAAGTTCTTGGACTCCCCCTTCTATAAAGGAATTTAACCAAAAATTTATAAACTCCCTAATAACTATTAAATCTTGTTACATTTAGATCCACCTTACCAGAAAAATTGGACTCCTCAGACTCCAAAAACCGATAATAAAATCGATCTTCCTTATACGAATTACATATTAATGTAGTTCCAAACGAAAGTCAGTACCTTTAGTAACTTTTAATAAAAAGATCGTTGTCGACAAGAAAAGTAATTTGTATGGTATCTAGGGATTTCAAAACACCACGTAAAAACCTAACCTTTTGCACGCTACACTATTTGTCTTCTCTACCAACTAAATCAATTGACGAGTGTAAAACACAAACAAAATTAAACTTTACAACGGGAGTATTTTTACTTACAGCACAGTCTTATCAAATACACTTGATTTTACAATCGTAGAACACCGTTCATTTCGTGGCTCAAAGGTCTAGGATATACAATGTCAGTAATTCGTAATAAACTTCGTAGCGACTTAAATGTATTCTGTAAGGTAAGTAAATCTGTGAGTGACTAAAAAATTGTTAAAATCACTAGTTTTCCATTTCACACCTGCCTTGATATTTCATCATCTAAAAGGGGTCTACATTTTATATATAGAGTTTTTTCTACCTTTATATTTCAAGTTTTCGATGAACCTTCTCCCTGAAGGAACCACCAGGTCCCCGATTCTGAAGTGCGAGGGTCACGTCCCCCGGGTCCAAGTTAGGGACCAGTCCCTTGATCTAGGACGTACAACGTAGATTCCTAAAACGCACGACGTTGATTTTCTAGCGTACACGGCGTTGATTCTCGACCACGACGCTCTTCCTTTATTTTTCTTTTTCGACGAACCTTTGTGGTTTGGTAAGAAACACCGACAGTCTTGTACAATGTAGGTCAGCACAGACGGAGTCCTCCGTCAAGATCGGCCAGGGGTCACCGACGACTCACTCTCACCACTATTTCACCTCCTCCCCAACCTCTATGACGACTAAACCCTCCTAAACCAGGACAACTTACACAACCCCGTCACTGTCTTCCCTTAGTCCCTCCTTAAGCACTCAAAGACCGAACCCACTGGCCTTCTACTACGACAGTGAATGGTTCTTTCCCTTATATCGTCTTTCTAGTCTAAACCCTGCCTTCCATTTAAGTCTATTATATAACTGAGGTAAGAAGGGACCACCGAGTCTGTCATTTCTTAGACGGACGTCACGACCTCTAGACCAAAACTAGGGACCCAACCCTTCTAGGGGACTTCTTCCCTTACCATTGGGAGAGGTCATAAGAACGGACCTCTTAGGGTACCTATCTCCTCGGATCACCCGATGTCAAGTACCCCAACGTTTCTCAACCCGTGTTGACTTCGTTGAATCGTACGTGTACCCCAGAAGTCGGTCTTCGTACCTCCTAAGGTCCCAAATTCCCCGTCAACTTCGTCTCACACAAGTACCTTTACCTAGTTCCTCACAGACCTCCCGTCCCTTCTCTTGGGTCTCTCTCACCCACAGGACCCTCGGTTCAATCCCCGGACGGAGTTCTT
Source organism: Capra ibex (assembly GCA_006410555.1). Classification (NCBI taxonomy): domain Eukaryota; kingdom Metazoa; phylum Chordata; class Mammalia; order Artiodactyla; family Bovidae; genus Capra; species Capra ibex. The sequence continues at coordinate 37,279,212 of SJYO01018757.1, read as the reverse complement.
GCTCTCGAACCGTAACGATCAGTAGTCCCTTTATGTACAGTTTTGGTGACCCTCGATAGTGGAGTGTGGACAGTCTTCCTGACAGTAGTTTTTCTCGTGTTTTATCATTTACGACCACTCCTACACCCCTTTTCTCTTGGTTGGGATGATGTAACAACCACCCTTACATTCAACCACATCGACGGCACCTCTTGTCATACCCCCAAGGACTTTTTGAATTTTTATCTTGATGGTATACTAGGTCTTTAAGATGAGGACCTATGTATAGACTTTTTTTATTTTTGTCTTTAAACTTTTCTATGTATATGGGGACACAAGTATCGTCGTGACAAAAGTCATCGGTTCTACACCTTTATTGGATTCACAGGAGGTAGTCGTCTACGTACCTCTTTCTTCTCACCATGTATATATGTTACTTTATGATGAGTCTATGTTTTATTCACTTTATTACGGTAAACGTCGTTGTACCTACCTAAATCTCGTGTAGTACGACTATATTCAGTCTCTTTCTGTTTATGACATACATTAGTGAACATAGTCCTTAGAATTTTTATATTGTTCGATCACTTATATTGTCTTTTCTTCGACTGAGTTCTATATCTCTTGCTCAATGCCAATGGTCACCCCTCTCCCGTCATATCCCCATCTTCTCATTCTTCATGTTTGATGATCCGTATTTTATTCGATGTTCCTATATACCATGTTGTACCTTATATCGGTCACTTAGAAATTTACACCTCATAATGAAAATTTTTAACACTTAGTGACATAACAAAAAAAGAAAAATTTTTTAAAAAAGAAACACTTAGTGATATAACATACGGAAATTAAACACATTATAATATATAATTGATTTTAAAAAATTTTTTCTTGCTGAAATTTTTCTTTTTTATCTTTCTTGTTCTCGAACCAGTCATCCTGTTCATGACGTCTTTTCGTTCCTTCCTGACCTCACCTCGGTCATCCTCCAGAGACCTCTGGTCATCCTTCTTTTGTGCTCGTCACTCCTACTCGCCTAACAACTTCCCCTACAGACAGAAGGGTCACCTTCCTGGCCTTCATCTTCCCTGACGAATCTTTCTGCCGAAGGACCTGTTGCCCCAGCCCCCCGTCACTTCAGACCTTTAAGCGTGTACTATGTTGTCTGTGTTGTCCTCTACTGATCCTTGAACTCAACCACCGGGTACCTAAACCTACCTTCTCCCTCCAAACGGTCCGTACCCGTCTTTGGGAGTCTCCGTCCTTCTCCCTCACGACCATATGGACCTGGTGCCCAACCTCACACCCGCACCGTCGGCGGCCACGCCACTCTCGGTGCGGACCTTCTCCCTCCCACTGACCGAGACTTGTTCGAACGGACGGTCTGACTCCTGAAACCTGAAACAAAAGACCCATTCCTCCACCGTAAATCCCTCCTTATTACACGTCAAACACCGTCTCAACTCTCTCTCCGTTCCGGCAGGAGACCCTCCGACAACAGTATTGGACCCACTTGTAGTAATCCCGATCTCGATCCTGTCCACACCACCCTCTCCCCTCCTGAGGTCTTCAACCCACTCATCTGACCGTGGACGGACTAGTCCACTCCCTCCCTCTCCTTCCCCTCCTCCGCACCTTTCACTGACTCTCGTACCGTCGCAACAACACCTTTGTCGTGTCCAGATCACGCCTCCACCCTGTCAAGTCAAAATCCGTGTAAATGTTTTGTAGATACCTCGTAGGTCGACTGTTGGTCCTGGTCCCACGACCTCGAGTCCTCCCTCCGGTTCCGTTCTCCGTTTCTGAACCGTCGTACTTTAGTAGTAGGAACTTAATCTCCGCCAATTCTAAATAAACTTCCTTGTTCTCTTTTTATTTAGAACTACACCTTGACATTTACATTTGAAGAGTCTGGTGACGTCATATAAAAATAGAAAGAATCTTATTCCGGAAACTACTGACCTTACACCTGGACGGGGGCTTTATGGAGTTTTAATTGTACTGTTGTTCTACAATCCTTTATTCAAAGTGATCTTTACGACAATAGAACTGTCAAAAAAGAAGAAGACAATTTTAGAAAAAGAAGTTAGGAAAACACAAAAGAAAAACTACTCTGTCTGTAATCTTCTGACTACGCCTGATCGATCGACCAACATAAAAACTTTTCAGAAACTTCCAGTTTATATGACACAATTCACACCATAGTGACGTAAAATAAGGGACCCAAACCGTTGTCACCTATGAATTACTCTACCAGATTACGTTACAGGTCCCTACCTAAAGTTCTCTTTCGTTGACTTCACCAAATATGAAGAAAAGTCCTTTATCCGACTAACGTTAAATGCAAATCGATTCATGACTGAACATCTTGAAACGGAACCCTACCAGACGGTCTTTTAGATACAAAAGGACGAAAGGAAACCTTTTGTATATTCGGCCATTATAACGACAAGACACCTTTACAATTAATGTGTCTTTATCTAAGGAATTTAGAGACCTTATAGGTCGTCACAGCACCCACAAGATCTTAAACACCTTCCTACACTCACCAATAAGAAGGGTTTGGGTCGACGAGAGACAGCTTAATAGAGATGATGAAGGGAAAACTGAATCACGAAGTCTTCGCTCAACTTAGACGGACGAAAATACCATAGTTGTTTGTACATAACTCACGGAAGGAATGTGGGTCTCGATACGAACCGAGACTCCTACCTGAGTTTCTCCTTATTCAGTTATAAGGAAGGGAGTTGTCGTGTCAGGTCACCTTTTAGTATTTCTCGACAACACTAAACACTACATTTTTCTTTATACGTAAACCACGTTTTTAAGATTTTCGGGAACATTACAGGATTCACAATTCTCACTATTTTCACTTTCCTCACAGAAAATAATAAGTATTATTATTATTCGTTCCCCTAGTTTATTCGGTAAGGATTTCCTTTAGTTGGGACTTATAAGTGACCTTCTTGACTACGACTTCGAGTAGTCAAGACTTCGAGGTCATGAAACCGGTGAACTCCGCTTCTCCGGGTCTAAGACCTTTTCTAACTCCCGTCCTCCTCCTCCCCTGTTGTCTCCTTCTCTACCAACCTACCGCAGTGGCTGAGTCACCTGTACTCAAACTCGTTCGAGGTCCTCTACCACTTCCTGTCCCCTCGGACCACACGACGTCAGGTACCTCAGTGTCTAGTCTGACTTGTTGTTGTTTCCAGGAAAGTTGGTTGATCTCAAAGACAATTCCTCCACTTCAGACTCTTCGGGGATTCCAAACTCCCCGACCAACGGTCTCCTTGGTTCGTGTCCTAATCTCCCAAATCCTACCCCTCTCCCCGACCTCTAACCCAAGTTAGTGGCCACCGGTCACTCAATTAGTTAGTACGAATAAATTATTTCGGAAGTATTTTTGAATGTACGTTCCCAAACATCTCGGGGGACCGACCAGTCGTTCCTGTCCACGACCCTCCTACCGTGGGTACCTCTCGACACCAGTCAGACTCGGAGAAGGGTACATGGATCAGGATACGGAGAGAAGGTAAACGGACAAGGACTCGACACAGGAAACAGTATTTGTCCCTTATCACTCATTTCACGAAAGCACTTAACACACTCGGTAAGATCGTTTAATAGTTTAGGCCTATTCCCTAACACCTTTGGGAGCTAAATGTCGACCAACCTATAATCGTGTCCACTGTTGGACCCGTACGGTAACTGTAGGTCTCACCCTTCCTTCGACACACCCGTACTGGAGACATCGGTCCCTTAGACGAATGGGGTTCATCTATTACGCTCTTAACTCAATCACATCCTATGAGTCCACCATAGACGAACCATACACCCCTTTGGGGGTACATCACCCACAGTCTCCACGTCACAATATCCCTCCCTCCACCCTCCCCCCAAGTCCTAACCCTTGTGCACGTGTGGGCACCGGCCTCTTCCGTTACCGTGGGGTGAGGTTATGAGAACGGATCTTTTAGGGTACCTACCTCCTCGGACCATCCGACGTCAGGTACCCCACCGATTCTAAGCCTGTGCTGACTCGCTGAAGTGTTCCTTTACCGTTGGGTGAGGTCACAAGAACGGACCTCTTAGGGTCCCTGTCCCCTCGGACCACCCGACGACAGATACCCCAGCGTGTCTCAGCTTGTGCTGACTTCACTGAATCGTCGTCGTCGTCGTGTGGGCACCGCCTAAGTACAACTACATACCGTTTTGGTTATGTTATAACATTTCATTAATCGGAGGTTAATTTTATTTAAATTTAATTTTTTTTTTCTTCACGTCACAACACTCGTCATCTGGTCTCTCATGTCTTTTTCAAAAGGAAAGTCTCTGGTAACACCGACTAGTGGTGTCACCGAGTACAAACACCGGGTCCATGTCACCTAAAATGGAACTAACGAAGTCAAGTTGGAGTGTGATTGGGTCACTTCATCATCCGTACCAGCAAGAGAAACATGTACTCTCCGTGCCTCTCCAAGTGACCATTGACCACTCATCTCCTTGGTCCTTATCTTTGCCGTCAGACGGCACTCTTGGGTGTGAAGTTCTTTCACCACTTCCCCGAAAGGACCGCCAGGTCACAAATTCTGACTCGAAGATGGGGTCTCTCGCACTCAAGGTAGGGACGAGCCCCTTGATTCCACGACGTACCACCCCTGTTTTTCTCTGATTCTTCTTGTCTTTTTTATTTATCAATTTTTTTTTTTCACCACTTCTCTCATCCCCTTCAATCAATCCCACGGAGACGGTACACACGTTTCAGTCCCCTCCTCACACACCTCGAACCCGACCCCCAACGCCTTACCACTCTCCTCTTTAGTCTTCCAATTCCTACTTAATTCGGACTACCTGATCAAACTTCAGTTCATCACCTTCCACTACGCTCTCTCTCCCTCTCTGGGTCTAACACTTTTGTCCGCCACAGATGTAGCAAATGGTACTTCAAGGATTTTTATGTCAAAGTACAGACAGTGTGTAAATGACACCTGCAAGTCGTCTGCGCCAAACTTAAATATCGTAAGAATAAAAGTAGGGTCAACATGAGTAATAGTCGATTTTTTTATACGAACATGGTGTACCCACCTTCAATGTCACTAATATTACTAACAGAGAACGTTGAGGTCTCCTCAACCCCTAAAGACGCACCAAATAACATTGAATCTCTCGTCAGACATTAATCGTTTGAAACCTTTAGACAAAGTTCCTCAACCTCTGCTTCCGGGAGTTCTCCGATCAACATATAACGACGCACAAACAGAAGGAGAGTCTAGTCTTTCTTTTAAATTTCCTAGAACCCACTCAAGGTTCACAATTTCAGTCGGCGAGCGGGAATAACCGTGTGACTCTAACGAGGCTACAAACGTCATTCCTAATGACTCTTGTCTGGTACGAATCTCGAATCATGACATACATTGACCCAGTAATACTTCCTCAGGACGAGGGAGGGACCTTCCTTGAGACCCTAACGTACCCCTCTAGATGCATTATCCTACGTCAAACACTTGTCATTGTCGTCGACATATTCGCTCATATTATCTCCTCTCCCCTAATTTTGTTTATGTAAAACACACACGAGTCAACGAAGTCAACACTGACTAAAAAACGTCGGGATACCTGACACCGTACGGTCCGAGGAGAGAGGTACCCTAAGAGGTCCGTTCTTATAACCTCACCTAACGGTACGGGAGGAGGTCCCCTAGAAGGACTAGGTCCCTAGTTTGAGAGTAGAGGACGAATCCGCCTAAGAAATGGGTAACTCGGTGGACCCTTCGGGTCTATGTAACTCCTCTGTAAATTTTATTTGTACAATATTATGATCAGGACTAGATAAGTACACACTTTGAAAACTATTCATACCCCCACGGTCCTCTGTCTTGTCTCTTTTCCCGTCTGGATTAATTCTTATGAGGACTTCCAACATTTGCAAATAAACCTAAACCCACAACCTTTCTATTTTCGAATTCGTCATGAGAACGGACCTTTTAGGGTACCTGCCTCCTCGGACCATCCGACGTCAGGTACCCCAGTGCTTCTCATCCTGTGTTGACTCGCTGAAGTGAAAGGGAAAAGTGAAAACACGTAACCTCTTCCTTTACCACTGGGTGAGGTCACAAAAACGGAACTCTTAGGGTCCCTGTCCCCTCGGACCACCCGACGGCAGATACCCCAGCGTGTCTCAACCTGTGCTGACTTCGTTGAATCGTCGTCGTCACTACCTCACCCACACAGAAAATAAAAAGGCTTCTTTTTCGTCACCACACGTAAAACTTTTCCAAATGTAACAGAGGTTTCGTATTACTCAAAATATCTGAATAAAAGTCCTTATAGGACACACGGAGATTATCTCCAATAGAGACCCCCATCCACATATCGCTCGTGACAGATCTTTGTAACGTCTCTTAGTCAGAATTTACCCCTACAAAGAAGGGTGAGAAAAAAGGTATTAACAATTTAACCTATAAAGACGGTCTCTTAGGTCCCAATATCATGTTTTCCTTTAATAAAAAATTAACAATATAACAGTTTCATGTACACTTAAAGAACTTCGTCCATTCTTACGATCCTTTCGTACAAAAAGAAAAATGATAACATTTTATTAAGACTTATGTCATTAATATATTTTCCTTATACTTATGGAAACATTAACGGTAGGTAGGATTTTCTATTCTGTGACGTCTATTCTTAACTTTCGGACACAGAACCAGAGTGAAGACCGGAGTAAAAGAGCGAGGGAAGGAAAGACAGGTCAAAAAAAAAAGGAATTAATAACGGTGGGTACATAAGACATAAAAAAGGTACCCACAGACACATTTATGAGTAGTAGTCGTCACAATAAAGGGCACAAAAATTTCTAACATCGTCACCACAGCATCGCGGACAAGAACAGGCGGCGAGTGAAGATAACAAGACGGAACAAAAACTCTTAAAAAAGCCGAGAGCAAGTAAGAAAAATTGACGAGTTGTGTGGTATCACATAGGTAAAGGGACAACTACCTGTAAATTAATACTAAAGGAGGGTAAAAAGAGATTATGTTTACTATAACGTTACGTGTAAAAATGCACAGAGGAAAGTACACGCACTTCAAAAGACATCCGACATTAGAGTCCTCACCTGGACGAATCAATATCCCTTCCCTTACGTAGAAACACAGGAAACGCAAGCAAGGCATCAGGGAAGAAACTTCACCTTCGAACTCCTAATTTTGTAATAGAGAAAAATTGAACACATCACTAAAAAATTTTATTAGAATTACGCGGAGACTTTGAACACCAAACCCCTTTTCTCATGTCTTATCCATCATAAATAATACGTAATTAAATAACCACTAAATACATTTCAAGGTAAATTAACTTATTACGTACCAACGCATAGAAGTGGATCCTAGATAAAAAAATTTTTTCTTTCTAAAGTTGAGATTAAGAAACTAATGGTCATGTATGAGTAGACTTCAATCTCACTTACACTGAACTGTCCTGTCCCCTCTGCAAACCTATCTTTTATTGCAAAAAACCACCACAAATTTAAAAGAAGTCAAATGAACTTTCAGAGAAATTTAATTTTTGTAGGATAACTCCGTATTAACTGTACGTTGTAATATAATCAAAGTCACAGGTTTGTAGTACTAAGTTACAAACATATATAATGTTTTACTGGTGGTGTCATCAGACCAATTGTAAAAAGTGGTTTGTATCAATGTCTTAAAAAAAAGGGGGAACGTTACTCTTCAATTCTAAGTAAGAGTCGTTGAAAGTCCATACGTTATGTCATAATTGATCACAGTGGCACGACAGAACTTTTAGAGAAAAATTTTGGAACAATAGACAGTCCCACTAGTTCATCTTCCCTCGTCCACGGACTTAATACTTCTTACCGGATTCAGTACTGTCTTAGAGAGACTTTACTGGACCACACGAGAGAAACCCACTTTCTCCCAAGACAAAAGAATAGTAGGAGAAGGACAAGTTCGACGGATGCACCTTAAACACCGAATGTTCTATGGGCAACCTGACCGAAATCCGACTATTATAGTGAAGGAAGTACAAAAGAAGGTGTAGAAAAAATTTTTTTTCTTACATAAATAAAAACCGACGCGATGTGTTGTACACCCTAGAAGTAAAGGGCTGGTCTCTAGCCTGAGCGAAAGGGACGTGACCTTCACGCCTCAGAGTCGGTGACCTGGTGGTCTCTTCAGGAAGGTACAGAATAAAAAATCTTGAAAAAACATTGAGAAAAGTTATTCTAGGATTTTGGTAAAGGACAATGTCAAATCAACAAAGAGGTTTATAAATAAATAAGACCGTCCTTAGTTTTCTCTCCACGAAGAGTACTGAGAACCGGTGTTCAACACTACACAGCAATAACTGTCGTTGGAAAACTCGTTGTACCTACTAGACAATAAAAACACTACTTCTTTACTTCCCATTTGAAACATAAATACCTAAATTACATTTAAAGCTGACTAAAGTAGACTCAGAAAACTCTCGGAAAATATAAGAGGAGGTGACAGAACGACCAAACCTGAACCTTGAAAGTTCACTCACTGCCAGTTTCGACTGTTGTTTACCCTTTAGGACACCTACACCCCAGGACACTGAGACACGTTAAAAACTATGACCTAAACTCTTCATTGACTGAGGTTCCCCATAAATTCAAGTAGACAAGAACTTATGGACGTAAAGAAATCAGTATATTTCATGTATGACTAAGAATAAGGATATGAACCTTGGTAGATTAATATTAATAAACAACGTTTAATGGAAAACTCTAAAGGAATATTCAACTAGTTGACTGAACCAATAAATTTAACAAACGAAATAGGAGACTGGATGATGAATGTGATTTCAAATAGGATTTTTTTGTTTTTTTGTTTTGTTGTTTGGACACCTTTCTAGAGAATGTTCTTCAGGGTAGTGTCAGAACAAAAATTATCACTTTTTAAACCCGTGTTGAATTTCCGGGTTGTGGTTTGGAGAGTCCATATAATTGTAAGTTGATAAATTTTAATAAACATATCACTAATTTTCATGTCCAAGACCTAGACCTGACATATTTAAGATTAAAATCACAATGAATCTCGACACACTGGAACCCGTTCAAAGAAAAAATTTTATAAAACTTAACCTTTTATATGTATCGTATTTTAAATGGTAAAATTAGGGGAAGTCCGTATGTACATTCACTAATCACGTAAGTATAACAGTACATCAGTCACTTTAAGTAGCAACATTGTCAATTGTCGAAAGAAACCCAATAAAACCTATAGTTTCTTCAATTTTGTCACCTGACACGGACTTCAGTTCACTTCACTTTCAGCGAATCAGTACAGACTGAGACGCACTCTGGGGTACCTGACGTCATACGGTCCAAGGAGAGAGGTACCCTAAGAGGCCCGTTCTTATGACCTCACCCATCGGCAAAGGAAGAGGTCCCCAGAAGAACTAGGTTCCTAACTTAGGTCCAGAGGACGTAACGTCCGTCTAAGAAATGGTAGACTCGGTCGTCCCTTCGGGGGATCTGACCAAGTATCATTCATGAGTCAAGTCAAGTCAACGAGTCAGTACAGGTTGAGAAACGTTGGGGTACTTAGCGTCGTGCGGTCCGGAGGGACAGATAGTGGTTGAGGGTCTCAAGTGAGTCTGAGTGCACGTAACTCAGTCACTACGGTAGGTCGGTAGAGTAGGAGACAGCAGGGGAAGAGGAGGACGGGGGTTAGGGAGGGTCGTAGTCTCAGAAAGGGTCATTCAGTTGAGAAGCGTGCTCCATCGGTTTCATGACCTCAAAATCGAAATCGTAGTCAGGAAGGTTTCTTGTGGGTCCTGACTAGAGGAAATCTTACCTGACCAACGTAGAGGAATGTCAGGTTCCCTGAGAGTTCTCAGAAGAGGTTGTGGTGTCAAGTTTGCGTAGTTAAGAAGCCACGAGTCGAAAGAAGTGTCAGGTCGAGAGTGTAGGTATGTACTGGTGACCTTTTTGGTGTCGGAACTGATCTGCCTGGAAACAACCGTTTCATTACAGAGACGAAAACTTATACGATAGATCCAACCAGTATTGAAAGGAAGGTTCATCATTCACAGAAAATTAAAGTACCGACGTCAGTGGTAGACGTCACTAAAACCTCGGGGGGTTTTATCAGACTGTGACAAATGTGACAAAGGGGTAGATAAACGGTACTTCACTATCCTGGTCTACGGTACTAGAAGCAAAAGACTTACAACTCGAAATTCTGTTCAAAAAGTGAGAGGTGGAAGTGAAAGTAGTTCTCCGAAAAATCAAGGAGAAGTGAAAGACGGTATTCCCACCACAGTAAACGTATAGACTCCACAAACTATAAAGAGGACCGTTAGAACTAAGGTCGAACACGAAGGAGGTCGGGTCGCAAAGAGCACTACATGAGACGTATCTTCAATTCATTCGTCCCACTGCTATATGTCGGAACTTCGTGAGGAAAAGGGTCAGACAACAAGGTACAGGTCAAGATTGAACGAAGGACTGGAGGTATGTCTAAAGAGTTCTCCGTCCAGTCCACCAGACCATAAGGGTAGAGAAAGTCTTAAAAGGTGACAAATGACACTAGGTGTGTCAGTTTCCGAAACCGTATCAGTTATTTCGTCTTTATCTACAAAAAGACCTTGACAGAACGAAATAACTACTAGGTCGCCTACAACCGTTAAACTAGAGACCAAGGAGACGGAAAAGATTTTGGTCGAACTTGTAGACCTTCAAGTACCAAGTACATAACGACTTCGGACCGAACCTCTTAAAACTCGTAATGAAATGNTATTTCGTCTTTATCTACAAAAAGACCTTGACAGAACGAAATAACTACTAGGTCGTCTACAACCGTTAAACTAGAGACCAAGGAGAGGGAAAAGATTTTGGTCGAACTTGTAGACCTTCAAGTACCAAGTACATAACGACTTCGGACCGAACCTCTTAAAACTCGTAATGAAATGATCGTACACTTTACTCACGTTATGTAATCGATAAAATAAAAGTATATTTTTATTTTACACACTCACACATGTACATATACCCATAAACAACAAAAATTAGTGATTCAGTACAGGTTGAGAAAACGTCGGGGTATCTGACATCGGACGGTCAAAGGAGACAAACACCGTAAAAGGTCCGTTCTTATGACCTAACCCAACGGTAAAGGAAGAAGAGGTCCCCATATATATATAAGAACAAAATTTTTGTTTCTAAGATATATTCCGTATGTGATATTACTAAAGTATACGTATCACTTTACCAATGAGTCAATTCGATTAATTGTACGAAAGGAGTGTATCCATGGTAAAAAAAACCACACACTATACTCTCCTGGACTTTAGATAAAAATCGTCTAAAGGACATAAGTCCTGTTATAATAATTGACATCAGTACGACATGTAATCGAGAGATCTGAATGAGTAGGACGTATTGATATTGAAACATGGGAAACTGGTTGTTTGTAATCGATAACAATTTGATAAGTTATGGGTCTGTGAGTGCCTTAAAAAATTTTACCTTTTCTAAAAGTGACCGTCTGAGACAGAGGAGACCCTCTAACCTTGCAGAGTAAAACGAAGACAGGAAAAAAAGGGAGGACATTAATGGGACAAAAAGAAAACATTATCTTTTTTTTTTAACGTACGTTTAAAATAAGGCCTCAGAAACCTATTTTTATGGGTCTCCAATGACCGTTTAATTAGATTTTTCCTGTTAAAATAAAAAGTGAACTAGAGTCTCAAAGTAAACAAGGGGAACTAACTGATTAACAAATTTATTTCAATTCCAAGTAACACCGCACGGATGTCAACACAGCTTTTGTGCAAAAGTATGTTTCCGTTGAAGGAATTCCCATATGAATTCTAACACATATCAAACAATTAGAATAACACCATAAAACAAAAAGAATTGATATCAAAGGACAAGAAAACTAAAACGAACAGATGTAACGACTTTTATTTATAAAACGAGACGTCTCAAACATTCGCTCTACCTCACCACAAATATTAAGTTCCTTTGTCGCCTTTGACTGTAGTCAACTTTAACGTATTTTCCGGTCCACATGAAACTAATCTCATTCCATCTTCTCGGCTGAGAAACCTCTTTTTCTGGGAGTACGACCCTCCGTCTTCCTCTTCTCCCGTCGTCTCCTACTCTACCAATCTATCATAGTGGCTGAGTCAACTCGTTTGAGAAGATCTATCACTTCCTGTCTCCTCGGACCACACGTCAGGTACCCTAGGATTTCTCAGTCTGTACTGAAACGTTGACTTGTCGTTGTTGTTGTTTCTCTCGCTTCTTACCAGAGATAAGGGACACGGGTGCAACAATTTCGACAATGATTTCATTTCTATCTCTCTCACTTTGTCTTTACAAAGAGTCGTCCCAGTACAAAATAAAATCGTTTACATCAAAAACATTATGGACAAATAATAAAAAATTTTATGTAAAAATAAAGAAATATACCGAAGTGACCCTCGAACACCTAGGATTAAGGGACTCACCTCTACCTTGGGTACGGGAGACGTCGTCTTCGTACCTCAAGATTGGTGACCTGACGGTCCCTTTAGGGAATTATTGGACAAATTTGTAGTCACGGAAAAGAAAAGGTAAAATTCAGTGCAACGGAGACCGTATACACGGTATAAACAAAGCTGAAAGACCGCATGGAGCCTTGAGGACCTCCGAACACATCTACGACCTTACTCTACGTTCCGGGTGTGTTGAACCCATAAAAGAATACCTAAGTCCACCTTAATAACTACCAAACGTACGAAACTCTCTCGAAGACACTCAAATAAGTTGTTTATAACTTGAGAGTGACCCAACTCTTAAAAACACCTAACCCGGTTTTTCCTCACTGTCATTACCTGTTTATTAAATCCGTTTATTAGTAATTCACTGCTTATGACACATGACATAATTACTTATACATGACTTACTCACTTAATCATTCTGTTCCGTGACATAACCCACGAACATAATAGTCAATTGGTAATAGTGGGATATACATTAGGATTCTGACAATACCAATAGTAGAAGTGAATATCCTCCCTCATGTAATCCCTTCCTAAATAGGAAAGAATCTTTTATACAAGTAGAACTTTCACAAATACATGAAACCTCTATAAAAGATAAAAAATTTCATTGTGAAAAATAATGATTAGGAGAGAGGACGGTAGATAGTTTTTTTCTAAAATAAGGACTCTAATTCTTACCTCATATAACACGGAAGTCTGTGTCTTCGAAGTAGACATGAACACATCTATCGATTTACAATTTTTACCTCTGTATCGACCGTATTTCAACATTTCCATGTCAAATCGCTCATCACGAGAGAGACGGGGAAAGAGAGGGGTGGTGGTAGTGGGTTTAGTTATGTCATGTAAGACGACGGGGTCCTCTAAGGAAACACAGATAACGGTCAGTCATTCGCGGAATGGGGAACCGATTTTGGTGATAAGACTGAAAATAGTGACATTTAATTACAACGGAGTAGAAGTCGAAGCATACTTACTTCGACACGTGAGCGACACGTCGGAAGACGAGGCATGTCATAGTACGGTAACTACGTGCAACAACGTACACAGGCGTTGAGCAACGACACACAATGAGGTAACCTACTTATACGGTATCCCATGGGCAAAAGGACTGCTTGTAACCCTAACATAAAAGTCGAAGAAACTACTTGTAATAACATCGCGCATAGAAAACTACCTGTGTGTAGGAGTAAAGAAAACCCATATATGGATCCTCACCTTGACGATGTTGCACCCCAATCACAAACCGAAATCCTCTACACGAGGCCACACTAATCTGGTTACGTGTACGGATGGTCGTTGTACACCCTTAAGGGAAACGACGTAAAGGAACGGTTGTCAACCAACAAAAAAAAAAAAAACCATCTGTAAACTTAAAAACGACGTAGAAATTCATCCCTCGAACCCTCTCACAACTAACGACGTCGAACCTATCCTACTTCTATTTACTTGTTATATGTTAGTCGGTATTTTAAAACGAGTCGTCGAAAAAGTCTGTATCACCAATAAAGTCACCACTGACTTTTTATCAACCAACCTGGGGTGGGTAGGTGAAAAATAAATACGGTTGAAACAGTTTTAAGATCGGGTTAATACGAATATAAAAAAAGTCCTATTCTCTGAGTAGTAAAGGAGAGACCAAAAGTATAACTTTATAAAAAATTTTTAGAGGCTTTTACAGATATTCTTTGGAATATGAAGTCTTCCTTAGTCACAAACTAAAAAGGGAAGAGGCTGTGTATAAAGAAGGGAACTTTACCTCGCTCTCTGGGACCTTTTTGTTACAGACTCATGTAAAACAACTAGATTATTGTGAATAATGTCAAAAGTAACTCCTGGAGGAGATCCGATCCGGGACACGACCCACTAAATATAAGGGATCGAAGAAATAGGAAATAGTGTTGGGTCACTGCATATCAAGGACAATAACAAGGGTAAAATGTCTACTCCTTTGATTTCGGGACTCTCCAATTCCTCAAATGGGTCCAAATAGGTCATCATTCTTCGACTTTAAAGTTCAGACAGATCGACTGTTTCTCGTTTTAATCCGAGGGAAGAATAGTAATGATCAAAAATTAGTATTTCATTCACTATCTAGAGATGTATCAATACTAAATGATTACGTTAAAGAAAAATTAACTTGAAGAGGAGGAGTAGGGGTATGACCGTTTTTCACTTACTTCGGGTATAAACAAAAGGGGGTTCTAACAAAAAGCCGGGAGACTCCTTATATATCTTCTGTTACTTACCCTTAGCCCAGGTCAGTCAGAAGGCGTCACGACATACACCAGGGGTGCTACTCTCTACGTGTACCGACCGCACTCGATGTTTCGCGCACTGTACTCACTTCTCGACACCGACAGCTCCATGTCCGAAACACGTCTTCTATAGACGGGACACGAAACTTCGCTGACCTGAAACATGACCACCCGTAATCTCCGACCCGGTCCCTGCTACCCTACCTTAGACACGAGAGGGCGGAGGTTCAACGTCTATGAGCACAAACCACCCTGTACTCCATACACAGTCCGCATACGAACCGCTCGGCACCGAGGTGGTCTAGGACTAGTCCAGTTCCTCCGAGAAGTCACAGACCGATACTTCGAAAAGCTCCACAAAAGGACGAAAGCCTTTTACTTGACCCGTCGTGACACCGTCGTCCACCTCCCCCTCTTCGGAGACCTTTCAACTGTTATCCTACAACCGGTACACCCTACCTTCCAGTCGTCCCGCCGGACCCGACCTCCTTTGCCTGTGCTTGACCAATATCCTCGACACGCTCACCCACCTCCGGAGACCGATCGAGGGATCACAGAAGTCAACACAGACTGAGAAACGCTGGGATATCTGACATTGGACGGTCCGAGGAGATAGGTACCCTAAGAGGTTCATTCTTATAACCTCACCCGACGGCACGGGAGGAGGTCCCCTATAAGGACTGGGTCCCTAGGTTGGTCGTAGAGAATACAGAGGACGTAACCTTCCACCCAAGAAATGGTGATCGTGGTGGACCCTTCAGGGAGGGACCTCCTCACCTTAATTGGTCTTAACGAATACTTTTGAGAAGTTCTATGTGTCCGGACCTGGCTGGAACCTCAAAGACTAACCTACCTAAGACCCTACCCAAAATTATCCTCGGAGACGAATAAGATTACGTAAAAGGGAGGGGTAGGACGTCAAATCACAGTCACTCCTTTTACCCCTGCGAAGATCCTGGGTGAGTGTAGAGTCCCCTCCTCTCAGTCTGTTCTCAAAGGACAAAACTACCAGTTCCCTCGTTGCAATTTGTAGAGGTTTTTCCAGAACAAAGGTTTCACCCGTGTAACAAGGACGAGTTTCTAAAGGTCTCGGTTCTCGAACGGTTGAAGGGTCCGACGGTAAAAACCTGTTAAAGCTCCTAGTCTTTTCGAAAAACCACTTCATTCGGTTTCACAGAGGAACATATCGAAAGGGTCCCACCCGGAAGGAACGTCCCTCGTGTCCCGATCACGACTGACAAATACCAAAATTTCGGTCAAAAGTGTAAATGGGTCAAAAAGAAAAGGGGTCTACTTTGTGGAGGTCACATGGGAGCATAGTAAAAGTCTCGGAAACAATACTAGAAGAAACTTGAGAAGGAATAACAGTGATAACGAAAAGAAAAGAATTTTTAAAAAAAAAGGGAAAAAACCGACACCTAGTAAAATTTCTAGAAATAACCTAAACAATGTTCTACCGAGGACAAAACATAAAACAAAAAAACCGCACTTCGTACCCCCTAGAATCGAGGAGTTGGTCCCTAGTTTGACCGTGGGAGATGTAACCTTCCGTCTCAGAATTCGTAACCTGGTGGACCCTTTAGGTGATAACGAAAAGTTTATTCTGGAGGGGTGTAGGTCCGTAAAACTGGACGTGTTCTATCTCACCCTGACAAGTAAGGACAGAACAATTTATCTCTTTTGTGAAGACGTTAAAATAAACTCTTCCTTACCTCCCTGGGGTCCATATCTGGAATTTATGTGGAAACTAAAGTAGAACCTGAATAGGACGAGAAACTCGGACACCTGGAATTGACACAATCGACCGGGTGGGAGGGTCGACAATAAAACGGTCAAACCATTCGTTTACACTAGGAGAGGGTCACCTTCTCCTCCGTCCGGAGTTCCGGTCCGGTTCCTTCGGAGAGGACCCACAGA
Organism: Capra ibex; assembly: GCA_006410555.1. Lineage (NCBI taxonomy): Eukaryota > Metazoa > Chordata > Mammalia > Artiodactyla > Bovidae > Capra > Capra ibex. The sequence continues at coordinate 37,262,524 of SJYO01018757.1, read as the reverse complement.
AATAGAGTACTGGGCGAATCATTCAAGTCAATCGTCAACTGTCTAGTTTAAGATTATAAATTAGTTATGACTGATTACTCAACAGGAGCCCTACAAGTGTAATTTTTTTTGTTTTGTTTTGTTTTGTACCGGAAATGCGGGGTCCTCTACAAATGATCTCTCCTCGACCCGTCCCCCCATCAGAAAAGGACGTAGAATTTCTTCGTCAACGTGATCCGACATCCACAAAATATATCTAAGAATGTGGGGACGAAGTCTACATAATACTCGTAACCTTTCAGGGACGTGACCCACAAATGAAAATCAGTATGACAAGACGTTTGAAATACTGAACCCACACATTCTAACAAATGTACCGATCCAGAAGACGAAGATGACGACAACTGTGACTAAAGAATGAACGAAAATCTTATCACAGGGTCTCCATAAACGATATATACGGACCGACGTAAACTATATTTATGTAAAGTCCAACCGTGATCTTTCACGGGACATTGGTATATGTCTCGATTGAATGATTCCTATACAATAACGTAAAGTCTGTGACTTTAGATTATTATCTTTTTCGTCAGAAAACTGTCTGACACGGAGAGAGACTACGGGGAAGTTAAAATAAAATAAAAAAATTTGACGATTGATTTACAGTCCTCGAAACCGTCGTCGAATGGATTAACTTTTGGGTCCTATAAACCTCTCCGTTATTTTTACTATTACTGGTACCACGGAATCCTACGTAGATAACTCCCTATAAAAATTCCATGGTACATTACAAATTAGTATCTACACTAAGTCAAATCAGCGAGTCAGCACAGGTTGAGAAACGTTGGGGTACTTAGTGTCGTTCGGGCCGGAAGGACAGGTAGTGGTCGAGGGCCTCAAGTGAGTCTGAGTGTAGGTAGCTCAGTCACTACGGTAGGTCGGTAGAGTAGGAGACAGCAGGGGAAGAGTGTGCCTGGTGTCGGAACAGAGTGAGTTACTTTGATTCGGTACGACACACCCCGGCGAGTCCGTTTTTGACTGGTCTCTCTACCCGGACAGACGAGTCTACACTAATAATACATATTTAATGATTTGTAAGAACGAAACTTAATAACCTTCACGTTTCCGTCATCAAAACTTCTAACGATGTTTTGGATCAACTAATCTATTTTCTAATCGTCCGAAAAGTCATATAGTCGTTAAAGGAAAAGAAGTGAATGACTTATCTCTACTCCTTCCCACCATACAATCGATATTTAATCTCCTTATTCGTCTCATTTGTAACATTGGAATGTTAAAGGACTTATTACATTGAAAGACTTATCACATAAAAATGAAACGAAATATCTTGGGATAAACACTGAAGAAATTTCTGCGACAGGTAAAAATTTGGATATAAAATTTTGAAGACATAGAAAGTGACCCTGAAGGGACCACCGAATCTACCATTTCTTAGACGCCGTCACGTTCTCGACAAGTCGGTGAGTCAGGACAGGCCGAGACCCTGAGGCACCTGAGGTACCTCCTTCGTACGGTCCGAAGGGACAGTAAGTCATGGAGGACCTCAAACGAGTTTGAGTACAGGTAACTCAACTACGACACGTCCTTTGTGCTCCAGTAAAGGACCCAGTCCTTCTATGGGACCTTTTCCCTTACCGATGGGTGAGGTCATAAGAACGGACCTCTTAGGGTACCTGTCTCCTCGGACCTCTCGATATCAGGCACCCCAACGGTTCTCAGTCTGTGCTGACTCGAGGATTATGTGAGCAGAAAGTGACAACGACATATATATCGTATCACAAGTATACGATATACTTGTGAAGTACCGTCCACGAGTCTGACAAAAATTTTGTATGTAGGGTACTAAATAGCCGAAATACAAGTGAAAAGTCTCTTTTGTAATCAAATAAAACGGACCCGGTCACGAACTCGGCGGGAGTCTAAGTCCCGGGTAGGTCATGACTCCACTTACTCCGGAAATACGAGAAGTGAATCGGAAACGACGGAAAATGAGGTCCTCTCCAGGACTACTTACATACTACCTTAATATACTTCCAATGGTATCCTTAGTGTATCAATGAAATAACTTAATACACCACGAACCTCTTGAAGTCATATATTGAGAGGATAGAAACTTCAGACCGTAGAAGTCGCTGGGGGTCATCGTACGGACACCTCACTACAGACTCTCCTACTGACACCTCGGGTCGAGTCCAACTGGGTCCGTAGTAGTCCAACCGTCTCCCGCCAACAGTCACCGACGAAAAGACCTAGTACTCGTTCAAGGAAAACCCTTTCCTAGACGGACGAGGTAACTGTCTACCGTCAAAAAGGAGGTAGTCAACCACCGTGACGACGACGACGATTCAGCGAGTCAGCACAGACTGAGACACACTGGGGTACCTGACGTCGGGTGGTCCGAGGGGACAGGGACTCTAAGAGGTCCGTTCTCATGACCTCACCCCACGGTAACGGAACAGGCCAACCATCGTGACCCTCCTCAGTAAAGATGGAACCGTGTCCACCTAGAACGGTTATCAGATTAAAAAAAATAACGATCATGTATCTTAATGTTATCTAACAAAAAATACCAACGCGACCCAGAAGCAACGACGCGAAGCCGAAAGAAATCAACGGTACGCACCCGAAGAGTGACACCACCGAAGAGAACAACACTTCGTGTTCGGGATCCCGTGCTTCCGAAGTCATCAACACACTCCGTCAGAGTCATCAACACCGTGAGTGAGAGATCTCGTGGCCGAGGCTTCAACACCGCGTGCCCGAGTCATCGGGACCCCCTTTCCCCCTAGAAGCAGTCGGTCCCTAGCTTGGGTACAGGGGACGTAACCGTCCCCATAAGAATTGGTGACCTAGTGGTCCCTTCAGGGTCAGACTGATCAAAAATTAATTGTACGATATAACGTGGGCCTTACTTAAATGACTCTAACGGAAGAGAATAAAGGTTCATTTACTAAAGTCATTTGTAGTACCAGAGGAAACAATCTCGCAATTGAAGTCACTGCCGATAAAATTTTGTAAAGAATATACGATAGTGAATAACTGACAGTTCTCGTTTACTGTGTGTCATGGACAGGATCCTCTTTAGTCCAGGGTTCTTTTTACTTCCACTCCCCTAAAATTTAAGTTTTCACCAAGTGTCTCTTTCGAGTACGAAAGGAGATTCGTTGAATCAACATCTAGTGTCTTCCAAAACTTTAAGTGTTTTACGAGTGTTCCAAAAATAAATAATAAATCAAGTAGACATTAATACTCATGCGTTAAACGGAAAAAAATTTCGACACTATAACTATGACAAAATAAATTCTCCTACATCGTAGTCTCAAAATTTCGTGTACTGATTGGCTTCACAGTAAAGTATCGGTCATAACAACAACTACCCTTCTCCGACCTAAGAGGTGTCTTGTCTGCGCATAGATCGGAAGGTGACACGACCACTCCGTCCCGGCCTCTTCTCGGGGCCCACAAGGCGTCTCCTCTTCGGAGAGGACGTCACGAGTAGAATCGGCGACAATGACGAAACGCACACGAGTCAACACAGGCTAAGAAGCGTTGGGGCACCTGACATCGGGTGTTCGGAGGAGACAAACACCTTAAAAGGTCTGTTTTTGTGACCTCCCCCAACGGTAAAGGATGAAGTCCCCTAGAAGGACTGGGTCCTTAGCTTGGGTGTAGAGAACGCAGAGACGTGACCATCCGTCTAAGAAAAATGGTGACTACGGTGGACAATGACGAAATTTTAATAAATTAATATTTGTTCTGTTTTCAAAGAAGGAATCCTTGTATGAAGAATTCTTAATATTTAAGGAAATAAGAATTGATCTTAGAGTTCAATCACCCGCCCACCCCCCTCTCTAGAACCCTATACAGATTGTTGTTTTAAAGACTGTGTCACAATGACCTCCTTCAATAAAAACTCCAATTACCACTATATGTATATATACCAGTATCTAAACATAAATACCCTTAAAGTTCATGGACGACTCATCAAACCCTCTACACCTTCCCTATATTCTGATTGTTGATCTATGTCTCAAATTCTAGAATTCCTCATTCCATGTCGAGATTGCCCATGTCCCAAAGAAAATCCCAACCACTTCGACATTTAGACCTTGGACCCCTACCAACATATCGGAACACTGATATGATTGTAGTAACTGAACACACGAAGTTTACCTACTTAAAATACCATACACTCAATATAGAATTATTCCCACAAAAATTTTTTCTAGAATAATTACTTAAGTGTCACTTCTAAGGTCTTAACGGAAACTGAAGGACGAAAGGAAAAAGGTAAGAGGTAGAGAGACTTTCATCAACTTTACCTTCTATTTCTTCTGGTTTGTGAGAAGGGAAGAAACTACCCCTGTACACTCACTCACCGGGGTCTGGACATGTCCCTTTCAACAAATGTGTTCGGAACTCCGACACTCGGGTCTCTATTCTTTTTGGTCCGGCTTCCGGGTGAGCCCGTTTTTGACTGGTCTCTTTACCCGGACAGACGAGGGGCCCTTTAGACTCTAAAGGACATTGAACCAGGGTATTAAACACCTGTTTCGATCCGACAGTTGATTCATCATCACGTTTCATTTTCACTCTAACACCGTGTCCGTTGTTGTACCTCCTTGGGACTAATGGCCACGTTGTTGTTGGAGTCTATGTGTCTACTGTAGCGAGAGTGCCGTCTTTCACTTCTCCTTGACTTCTCGGAGAACTACTTCCACTTTCTTTTCACTTTTTCGACCGAATTTTAAGTCGTAAGCCTTTTGATTCTAGTACCGTAGGCCAGGGTAGTGAAGTACCGTTTATGTACCCCTTTTTCACGTTAGTCCCTGTCTAAAGTAAAATAAAATAACCCGAGGTTTTAATGACACCTACCACTAACGTCGGTACTTTACTTTTCTGAAAACGAGGAATCTTCTTTTTGATACTGTTTCGATCTGTCGTATAATTTTTATTTTTCGTCTCTGTAGTGAAACGACTGATTCCAGGTTTCAGTTTCGACACCAAAAAGGTCATCAGTGCATACCTACACTCTCAACCTGGTATTTCTTCCGACTTGCGACTTCTTAGCTACGAAAACTTGACACCACAACCTCTTCTGAGAACTCTTAGGAAACCTGTCGTTCTTCTAGTTTGTCAGTTAGGATTTCCTTTAGTCAAGACTTATAAGTAACCCTTCTGACTACGACTTCGAGGTTATGAAATCGGTAATCTACACTTTTCGACCGTGTAACCTTTTCTGGGACTACGTCCCAAACTAACTCCCGTTCTCCTCTTCCCTCGTCGTCTCTTACTTTACCAATCTATCGTAGTGGTTGAGTTACCTGTACTCAAACTCGTTTGAGACCCTCTATCACTTCCTGTCCCTTCGGACCGTACGACGTCAAGTACTCCAACGGGGTACTCAACCTGTACTAAATCGTTGATTTGTTGCGATTTACTTTATACGGTCAGTGTCTTCCAGTTTATGTTACACTGAGGTGGAGGTACTCCATGGATCTCAACACTTTAAGTATCTGTGTCGTTCATCTTGTCACCAACGGTCCCGGACCCCTCAATCACAAATGATCCATGCCTCAAAGTTCTACTTCTTTAACACCTCTACCTACCACTACTACCAATGTGTTGTTACACTTACACGAATTGAGGTGACTGGTAAATTTTTACCAATCTTACCTTTGAAGGGACCACCAGGTCACTAATTCTGAGGTGTGAAGGTTACGTCCCCGGTACCCAAACTAGGGACCAGTCCCTTGATTCTAAGACGTACGGCGTGTCGAGGGACGGATGGATGGTTTTTCTTTTTACAATATTAGAATACTCAAGTTATAATACAGATGGTGTTATTTTTTTTTTGTTTTTGCATTTTAATGAATCTCCTTTTTCCCCTGTCCCATAAACCTAAGAAATGATCTGACCTATGGAAAAAGCTACCGGAACGAAGACGACGACAGCACACACACTCACACACACACACACACACACACACATACACATACTCTCTGTCGGTCTCACGAATCACTCCGGAGAATGGACGAGGTGGAAGAAAGGGCAGGAAGGTGGTCAGCGAGTACCTCGTAACGGACACAAGGTCTTTGACCCGACCCGTGACCCCTTTCTCCGTAAATATTACATCCTCCAACCCTCTCTACGTAAACGAAAAAAGGCTTTCTCTAGCACTGTAACGCAACACGAGCAATCAAACTTCACACCCACCGTGATGACTCCACAATGAACCCGGCCCCCTATCCTACCCACCCTCACTGTCACTCTACAGGTCTTTGGATTAAATTTCATCATTTTAGTGGTACACTGACGTTCAACTATGAACGTCTACTTGAGAAACTTTTTCGTCACAAAGGGTTCTTCTCATTTTACTGAAACAGATATTGAATTTTTAAAGAAATGCCTTCTTGCTTAAGGAATACCACGATCTTCTCGGTGGTCCTATCCCTACTCTGTTAGATAAAGTACCGATGACAAAGGACTCCGTCGTCTTCTTTCTGCGTCGATTCAAGAATTCCTCGACACCTCCTCTGATTTCATGTTTATACTTCGTCTAGTAAAAATGTCCCACAGAATCAGACAAGTGCACGATATTGTTTTATGACAACTGACCCACTACACATTCGGTGTCTTTAAATAAAGAGTGTTAAGACCTCCGAACCTTCAGGTTCTAGCTCCACGGTCGTTTAAGCCACAGACCACCTCGGGTGAAGGACCAAGTGTCGTTATAAAAACAACACAGGAGTATAACGTCTTCCCCACTCCCTCGACAGATCCCCAGAGTAAATATTTCCGTGATTAGGGTAAGTACTCCCGAGGTGGGAGTACTAATTGGTTGTTGAAGAGATCGTGAGATGGAGGATTATCGTAGTGAAACCTCTAATCCTGAAGTTGTATCCTTGGAACCCTTCTACGTCAGTCAGACCATGTCTTGTCATATATTCATTGACTGTTAATTAAATAATTCCTGTTTAATTTGTTCTCCTCTGCACACTTTCAGTCCACCCAGTCCCTGGTGTCGGAGATCGATCCTTTTAGGTCAAAGTTTTGTGTAAATTACAAAAATCTCTCTCCAACGTCTCCGTCGGGAGTAGACACTTTATCTAAGAAATGATCCCTCCTCTACCTCATCTCCACCTCATCTCCACTTCACCCCGTTCCTACACTACAAAAACATTGTCAAACTCTATGATTCATTGAAGGACTATTCTAATTAAAGGAGGATTCAATTTAGACGTCACACCAGTACGAGAATGATTACTTTTTCAGCTTTCACCTATTCGACCTTACTAGACCGAAGGATCGACAACACGAGTCAAGACTCCACACAGGACTCGTGTGAACTTTCTCAACCGAAACCCTATTCCCTCCCTTAGACAAAAACACCTTATTTCATAAAAAAAAGAATTTTTGAAAAAAATAACTTCGTATCAACTAAATGTTACAACACAATTAAAGACAACATGTCGGTTCACCAAGTGAATAAGTACATGTAGGTAAGAAAAATCATAAGGACAGGTGACACCAAATAGTGTCTTCTCACCTGTACCAAGGGACACGACATGTCATCCTGGAACAACGAATAGGTAAGATACAGATGGTGAAACGTAGACGACTGGAGTTTAAGGAATCGCATGGACCAAAACTAAACTCTAAACAAACACTTAAAGTGTCATTTTCATTCAGTATCAGAAGATGAAAGGACAGTCAAAAGGTGACACATGTGCACCGTCCCACTCCCTCACCAAACGTTGTTAAGTCTCATATTGTTTTAAATTTTCCTTCAAATCTTTTTAGTTTATGATTCTTAATAATCGGATTACACCGACCTTTGTTCAGGAGACGAAAAAAAAAAAAAAAGGGGGTCTTTTTCTTTTGATCTTTTATTAATCTAATCACTATGGAGAAAGAAAGATGTACGAGTGTAAGGTAAGAACAATTGGTCAATGTAAATTTTTAGTAACATTATCCGTAAAAACCTTAAATAGGGACCATCGAGTCTCCCATTTCTTAGACGGACGTCACGACCTCCGGGTGCAAGCTAGGGACCCAGCCCTTCAAGGGTACCTCTTCCTTTACCGTTGGGTGAAGGCACAAGAGTGGACCTTTTAAGGTACCCGTCACCTCGGACCGTCCGATACCAGGTGCCCCAGTGTTTCTCAACCTGTTCTGATTCCCTGACTGTGAAAGTGTAAAAGTGAAATTAAATTAAAAAGAATTAAAAAAAATAAAATTTTTTACACTTGGTAAAAAATTTCAGAAATAACTTAAACAATGTCATAACGAAGACAAAATACAAAATAACCGGGCGTCCGCACACCGCAGAACCGAGGGACTCGTCCCTAACTTTGAGACAGGGGACGTAACCGTCCGCTTCAGAATTGGGAACTTGGTCGTCCCTCTATGGACATTATCCGTAAAATTTCCTTTGATTATTTTACGATAGAGGAAAACAAATTTCGACACTTATGACGTCTCAAACACAACCGGATATAATACTCTTTTGACGACGGACTTGGACCGAACCACGACAGCCGAGACCCCCTGTTTCCGATTATGAAACAACAATAAGATGAAAGAACTAGAAATTCCTCATCCAGTGTTTATATACATATAAAATTTTTATCCACCACTGTAATAGTAAACAAAAAGGAGCATTTCCGATCCCTTAAAGAAGAATGTTATCTAAAAGGGGTCACTGATTTTATTGTATATGAGTCACGTCTGTTGAACCTTCATCTTTTTTAATCTCTTCAATCTCTTTAAAGCCCTTTTGGATAGGGAAAGTCCCTTTACTAACTGAAATAAAACTCGTTAGACACAAAGACGACTGAACGGAAAAAGAGTAGGGTCGTTTAGAAAGACCAAACCTTAGAGGAAGTACCTCCCGAACAGTTCCTGTGTCGACAGGAAAGACGGAGGTGAGACCAGAGAACTCAACCCTCCTGAACCTTCCGTTAGTGGACCGAAAGAGGGGCGTAGGTGAAGGACAGAAAGTTTAACAATTTGCGACTTTAGGCATTTGACCAATTACCTTGTAGGAACCACCGGGGTATGAACACTTGTGCTCAGTGATCCCGAACAGAGACTCTGACTCCGAACTGTTAGTCTTGCCTATAACGACTCCTTTTTCTGGGCAACACGTCCTCTGTGACCCAGGTGTGAGACGGGGTGAAGAGTAAACTTGACACATACCACACTCTTAGTAAGTCAGCACAGGTTGAGAAACACTGGGACACTTGACATCGAGTGGTCCGAGGAGACAGATACCTTAAATGTCCGTTCTTATGGTCTCATCCAACGGTAAGGGAAGAGGTCCCCTAGAAGGACTGCGTCGCTACCTTGGACCCAGAGGACGTAACGTCCGTCTAAGAAATGGTAGCCTTGGTGGTTCCTTCGGGAGAGACATCTTGATATCGACGCTGACTTTTTTAACGTGTTGGACTTTCAACTCTTAATAGAAAATAAACCACCATAAGACTCCTGAATTCGGACCCTCCGTCGGAGAGTCTTATCCGGACGCCCTGACGAGACCTCTCCATTCCCTCCCTGGTCTTATATATCCTCCAAAAACGTTTCCTTTTTTTTTTTGTTTTTTTTTGGGGTTCATCAGTCTTATGGTTTTCTAATGAGAACTCTGAAGGGAACAAGGTCACAAAATTCTTAGGTGGAAGGTCACGTACCCTGTGTCCAAGTTAGGTTATTCTGGGGTGTACGACACCTTGTTGATTCGGAGACGTGTTGATGACTTGGATACGAAATCGTGGGTGTTCGACGTTGTTCTCTTCGGCGGAATTATTCGACGTGTGACGTCGATCTCCCATCGGGAACGAGCGGCGTTGATCTCTTTTACACACACGTCGTTACTTTTGAGTGGTGCCGGTTTTTATTCATTTTTATTTTTTTCTAATGACAATCAATTCTTTTGGTCTTTGGAGTTCAATTACTTAAATCGTGAAAAGACACACTCTTGTACCTTCTCAGACCCGAGTGACCGTAGAAAGGGAACTATATGTGGAATCGTATAGTTTATACTTATCCTATGATCTTGGTCATAGGATAAGAAAGAACAGGACACAGGGGAGTCCCACGTGGTGACCCCCACCGACCGGTGTTGTATGAAACAAATGACTATACCGTCTCTTTAAAGAAGGAGGTGCCACCATTGTTTTAAAAAGTCTACTCTAATAGACTAAATAGACCATGTATCGTTCAAGAGTCTTAAGAAAGGTACCTATAATACGGGTGGTTTTGGAAAAACAAAGAAAGTAAGTGTTTACAAATGACTCGTGGTGGAATCCTTACCTAGGGTGTTGTCTTTTTAGAAAAAGAAGTCCCTCGAGTCTAAAAACACCCCCTCCACGATTTAACGAAGTCAGCACAGACTGAGAAACGCTGTGATATTTGACATTGGGCGGTCCGAGGAGACAGGTACCTTAAGAGGTCCATTCTTATGACCTCACCCAACGGTACGGGAGAAGGTCCCTTTGAATGGCTGGGTCCTCTGTCATTATTTATTCCTGATTTATATACCATAAAATTTATCACCATTCAACCACTACCTGTCCCTCCGGACCGTACGACGTTAAGTACCCCAGCGTCTCAGCCTGTGCTGACTCGCTGACTTGACTTCGCGATTCCTCCTTTCGTACCTTTCCCTCTATACCCCCCCCACACACACATATGTGACCACCTCTTCCTTGTAACTGAATAAATCGAACATTGCATCGATACATATTAAAGTGACACATTACTCAGAAATTTTAAAAAAGAAAATGCATAAAATAAATACACATAAACCGAGACGACCCACCAGAACCAACGACACGCCGAAAAGAGATCAACCTCGTCCTCGACGAAAGATCAACGCAACGCTCCCGAAGAGAACAACGCCTCGTGTCCGAGATATCAAGACCGTGTGTCCGAATCAACAAGTGACCGTACACCCTAGAAGGTCCTAGTTCCTAGGTTGACCCCAGAGGACATAACCGTCCGTCCAAGAAATGGTTACTCTGTGGTCCCTTCGGAACATTACGCAGAAATACGAGGTCGACCCCCGTTCATGAGTGGGGAGATAACTCATCCTGAAGGAGAGACAGGGACCTTACGACAAAGACCCTCGTACATCCAAGACCTATAACGGACCGACCTTTACTCCCGAGGTGTCGTTCCAAACCTCAAACTCTCCCCACACACACACACGCACACGCACACGCACACGCACACAAAGACAATATTTTGAGTTTCAAAATTTATCTTTGACCTCCCCGGTGAAAGAACCTTTTTCACGGGTCACGGTCTTCGTCATTACTGCATTCACGGTCTAAACCTCGTCTCTGCATTACAACCGTGTGACGGGGGGCGGGGGGTTAGAAAGGGTGTGACTGTGAAGAGAAAAAGTGTATCACGTATAAGACAGGAAGAGGAGGCAAGTAGGGAACTCCGGCAAAACCTCTTTCAAAAATTCCTTCCTTGATGTCAATCGTATATCCGGCGAACACACTATTAGATGAGTCAGTTGTCCGTTTTCCTTCTTCGAAAAGTTTCTTATTAGTCCAGAGAGTTTTACACGTACCTATTTCCCTTCTCCTATTCTTAGACGATTTCTACACCACACACGACTAACTACTTTTATTTTTTTTCGAAAGGATTTGGGACCGGTATAGAACAAATCACCGACTCACACCCAGAATCTTTGATGCCTTGAGGTAAGGTTTCACGTTCGAACAAGTTACACCAAACATGGACGTTAAAGAGTAATGAAGAGAGAGTCACTACGAAAAATCAAATTCCTTATACCTAAGGTAATGACCAAAATTTTCAATATGAAGTCTTTTAAATAACTACCGATGAGGATTAATAAACTTAAAAGACACGTCACACTCATGGAGTCATAATTGTCACCAGTGGTTTTGTGAAATTATCATCCCGAGTCCGGAGAGACCCGAAGGGACCATGGAGTCAGCCATTTCTTAGACACACGTCACGTCCTCTGACCCAAGCTAGGGACTCAACCCTTCAAGGGGACCTCTTCTTTTACCGTTGGGTGAGGTTATAAGAACGGACCTTTTAGAGTACCTGTCTTCACGGACCACCCGATGTTAGGTACCCCAGCGTTCTCAGCCTGTGTTGAATCGTTGATTTGGTGGTCTGAAGGGACCACCACGTCACCTATTTTTAGACGGACGGTTACGTCCCCTTTTGTCCAAGCGAGAGACCAGGCCTTCGTCAATTTGGGCACGGGGTGTTGACGACCTGGACTTAATTTGGGCACGGGGTGTTGACGACTTGGACACGGGCTCTGGGACGCTCGGCGTCGATGACTGCGGGTGCGTGGGATCTCGGGCACAAGACGACCTTCTTCTCGGCGACGTCACTCTGCGGACGCGCGTTGATCTCTTGCGGGTTCACGTCGTTCTGGGTCGCACCGGTTTTTCATTTTGTTCATCCGGAGGTGATCTTTTATGGTCTTTGGTGGGGACGAATTTTTGGTCTCTAGGTCTTAATTTTCCTTGTCCCCAACGACAACCAATTCCATAAAACACCGGATTTGATAGAAAATTTTAGTCTTTTCGTTGCTTCAAAACACCTTTCACATCTTAAACGTACCTAGACCCAATCTTATAGTCGAGGAGAAAGTTGGTCAACACTTTGCTAAACCCGTCTAATCAGAGACGTAGAGTCAAAAGAATGTACACTTTAATAATAGAGTGTCTCAACAGCAATACCACTAATTTACCGTAGATATACACAAACCATGTTTCATCTACGATTGCCCAAAAATTTTTTACAAATTCACAGAATTTGTCTAAGGTTCACGACCCAGAATGAACGTCGTGAACCTTAGACACTAGAAATCAACACCCTACGCTTGAGGATCGACATCCTAGATCAAGGGACCGGTCCCCTAGTTAATTTTATAACTAAAACTTTCGGGGTCAGTCTGGCGGACTAACTGTCTGTAATGAAGAAGTACAATCTAAAAGTGAATTACATTATTAATCCGTAATTGATCATTATTATCATTATTATTACTACCATTGCCGGTAATAATATCCCACGAAAACACAACAACAAAACCAATGAGACTTGTCCCTGATGAACTCTCGTTCATAAACATAATACAAGTAAAACGACTGTTCTTTGACTCCAAAACACTCTAATTCTCTAAATCTTTCATTCCTTTCTTTTTACAATGGAATTTTCTAGTGAAAAATAACTAATTCTATTGTAGACTCAACTTTTTAGTACCCTCTAACGAATGTATTCTATCGTAAAACTTCGTTAAGTCGGAAAACGTCCCATCTTCGGGTCTGGAGGACACCGACATTGTACCTTGGTGACAAGTAAAGTGTGTATTCATGACCGGGAAACTTTAGGCTTACTTACCTTAGGATTTCCAGACCACATAACTGTAACGGAAGGACTTTTAAGGGTCTTCACACATTGAAATGAAGCGACAGTTGCCTAGACAAGTGGACCCTTTATTGACCTAATGACGACTAATGAGAGTCAAGCACCACCTTACTTCTCAGGTCGGACTTTGGAGACAAAACGTCCCTTCCTATATCCAACCTTTTGGTGTTATCTATCCAGACGGGTCCCACGGACCACTACTTCGACTTGACACGAAATAAAGAAAAAAGATTGAAAATAAGAAAATAAAAACCGACACGACCCAGAAACAATGAGGCGTCGGAAAAGGAGATCAACACTACGCATCTCCCATTAGAGACCAATACCACTAGTCCGAAGGGCAACACCACCGGAGAACAAAGCCTCGTACCTGAGCTCTCGAGAGTCTGAAGTCATCAACGTCGAGGGTCCGAGATCTTGTGTCAGAGTTATCAACACCATGAATCAACGAGGAACCGCAGCAGGCCTAGTCCCTAGCTTGGACGTAACCGTCCACCCAAGGAAGGACGACTCGGTGGTCCCTTCGGGACTTTCCACGCACTAAAGGCAGTGAAAGAGAGAAGGACACCGTAAAGACTACGACTCCGAGTGGTCCGTCGACCCTTAAACACCACTTAGTCGTCAACGGACAGTAATTTAAATCTTGAGAATTATGGGAGGTATGAGGTCGAGGTGTTACTTTTTATATTTCAAGATCTTACACTTTAAGAGGGGAATACGAATATAAACACGAATAAAGAGACAAACCTACGGCCGTCAAATCACTTAAACGTCTCTTCAACATAACTAGAGTCTCACAATACTTTTATTCAGGTTTACCTGCACTGTTTGGGTTCTATTCTTGGAACTAACCTAGTTTTTGTCGATATTTACTATAAACACCCTGTTTATTCCTTGAGACTTATGCCTGAACTATGACCTATTGCTATACTTTAATAACTAAAAGAATCCATACTATTATTCCTACAAAACTAATACGTCGTCTTACCGGAATAAGAACTCTCTAAAGTACGAATTCATACTTCCCCATCCTACAGTAGTACTGACGTCAAATCTCTACTAAGACGTTTTTCACTTTGAGCGAGGGATGTGTCTCCCCACACTAATTTGAGAGTCTCCCGTCTCGGACGTGGTCTTGGTCATGGACTTGTACATCGACGTGTCATTCATAAACGGTTCACCCTTAAGTAATGTCTCTTTGGTCGGACGTGTCGGTCCGTGGAGACAGGGAAGGGGGTGTGACTCGAGGAAGTCCAGAAGCTTAGAAGGGGGTTCGTGGAACGTGTCACGACCGAGAGTAATTAGAGACAACCTCCTTACCCCTTTTACGACTTAATCATTCTTATCGTCACCGGTGGACTTTCACCCAATGAAAAGGGAACGTCTGAACGCCTGGACGTCTTTACGTTCCTACTCCCCCTTTAGACAGATCAAGAACCCCCAACAAAAGTCCCTTCACTCCGACTCAATAATTATCATTGTCTAGACTTCTTCCTCGACGTCCCGTGACCCACTATGTCGACTTTTGGGGTTCATAAACACGTCTTTTATTCGTCCACGGTAACACGTAGTACTTTCGACTCGAAAGACCTTGCAGGGTAGGAATTGAAACCTTAAACCAAACCAGAATCCGACCTGACCAAAAATTCAAAATTCTCGGATACCATTTCGATGTCGACGAGAGTCCAAAACTTTACGTAAATTTACGGGGAACAACCCACCATAACTCTTACCTTCCTTTTGAATCGTTAAACAGGTCTAACTAACGGATAACAAGTATACACAAAATGTTCTATACGTCACTCTTTTAAGTCCGGCATCAGTTGAAAGAAGGGGTTCATGATTCGTGTACTAATACCATAAGTCCGTAACTTACCTTAATCAATGTCTTACGGATTACAGTTAACACATAAAAGACAAAATCCTACTTTCTTTACCCTGGGTTTTCCCTTTTGTTGAAAAATGAACAATGTTTAAACTTTAGATAAAAAGAAGAAAGAGATTGATGACTCTTTAGTCTCATCAATTGACTTTATCTGAGATTTTTATGAGATCGTCGTACGATTTCATAAAAAAGAAACAGATTTTAATCGACTAAACTCGACCCGCGAGACCAAAAAGTTTCGGAAGGTCATCTAAGAGGTCGAGGAGGAGGGACCAAAATTCTCGCGAGGTATTGTCAAAACTACCCCTTCGTCTTAAATGTTTGTGGACTCCGTCCAAGACCGAATCTAGAGTGGAGGAGGTCCTTCGGGAGGACTCTAAAAAGAGACGACGTGAGTAAAGACTGGCGAGACTGTGACATTGGAGGTGATCATGGTGAAAAGTACAGGGTTGGACGGGACTTCCCGTGTGGGACACGAGACGAGTGACAGTAGTCACGGAGTGTGTCGACAACCAATTTATAAATCACTTTCACAATCAACGAGTCAACACAGATTAAGAACCACTGGGTACCAGTCTTCGGGTGGTCCGAGGAGACAGCTACCTTAAGAGGTCCGTTCTCATAACCTCACCCATCGATAAGGGAAGAGTCCCCTAGAAGGGGTTGAGTCCCTAACTTGGGTCCAGAGAACGTAACGTCCGTCTAAGAAATGACAGACTCGGTGGTCATCCGAGAGTTTATAAATCCACGACTTGTATATAAACAACTTACGATTTTAACCAGGTAACCGATTCGTATATCTTTCCTTTCATAAACAACCGTCAGAACTGTTTCTCAGAATAGGTCTTCCTTCACCCCTGTCTTTTCTCTCACCCTCTCTTTGATCAACTTTACCCTCACCGAGTCTTTACAACTGTTCCAGTCCTACACCACCCTCTTCGGGAAACGGACCTTCTCTCCACACCGTCTCTGTCGATGATGAACGGGGAGGAGGAGACGGACTCGGGAGATCTACCGAAACCTGTCATCATTCCACACAAAACAAAAATTTTGTTACACGAAAGTTTTTATGGCAAATGGACGAAACTAACCCTTTACTGTAAATAAAAATACTTTTATACACATGAATGATTTGTCTAAGGTAAACGATTCATAGACCTTTATAAAAAATCAACCGCACACCCTATACACACACAAAAGATAGATAGTGATCAAGGAACTCTCCGAAGGGACCACCGAGTCTACCATTTCTTAGACTCTTAGACGGACGTTACGTCCTCACTCACTCACTTCAGCGAGTCAGCGCAGGAAACGCTGGGGCACCTGACATCGGGTGGTCCGAGGAGACAGGTACCCTAAGAGGTCCGTTCTTATGACCTCACCCAACGGTAAAGGAAGAGGTCCCCTAGAAGGGCTGGGTCTCCTAGCTTGGGTCCAGAGGGCGTAACGTCCGTCTCCGAAATTGGAGACTCGGTAGTCCCTTCGTTACGCCCTCTGGACCCAAGTTAGGGACCCAACCCTTCTAGGGGACCTCTTCCCGTACCGTTGGGTGAGGTCATAAGTACGGACCTCTTTTAGGGGTGCCTGTCTCCTCGGACCACCCGACATCAGGTCAAGTCAAGTCAGCGAGTCAACATGGACTTAGAAACACTGGGGCACCTGTCGTCGTTCTGTGCGAAGGGACAGACAGTGGTTGAGGACCTCAAATGAGTTTGAGTGCAGGTAGCTCAACCACTACGGTAGGTTGGTAGAGAAGGAGACTGCAGGGGAAAAAGAGGACGGAAGTTAGAAAGGGTCGTAGTCCCAGAAAACGTTACTAAGTCAAGAAGTGTAGTCCACCGGTTTCGTAACCTCAAAGTCGAAGTCGTAGTCAGGAGGGTTACTCTGTTACTCTAAACACAGCTCTTGAGATGTTAGAGTACCTAATATCGGGAAACGTATGACTCTTACGGTACTTGTCATACTTTTCCTGATATCAGACACCCCAGCGTTTCTCAGTCAGTGCGGTCACTGATTCGCGTCGTGTCAAGGAACTCTGTTCCCCCAATATTGAAGATAAAATCCGGTTGTCTTAAAGACAGAATCTGTACAAGGGTAAAATGTCCTGGTCTGAAGTAGGGTAACTCAAGACTTAGTCAACTCTTCTGACCCAACTCCTCCTATCTCTGGTTTTAAATGGAAGTGACGACCAAACCTCGACTATACCTCTTACATCGAATAGGGACACCCGTTCCCCGAAAGGACTCCGACTGGAGGACACGACTCGACCACTCCTGAGGGGATGTCCCGGTCTCGTCCTACGACCGGGGGCGACTCCTGTCCCTCCCCGACTGATACGTGTGTAGGGGTGAAAGAGGAGGGTCTGAGTGACGAGGGACCCCATCTCTCTCCTACGGAAGAGAGGGAAAATTCACTATTCTTTTACTGTGGGCCTTTCCAATACACTGAAAGAATTTCAGTGGGTCGATCAACCGTTGTCTAAAAAGAGGACCTGAGATCTCCAGTAAACCATACGTATCTTTCCTGTACCAAACCCTTGACCGGTCCTAAACACAAGTGTACGATGGAGACACTGGAAACGGACCCAGATACGTAGACATGTCACCCCAATTTGAAAGACGGAGTCCCGAAAAATCCCAAAGTACTCGAGATTGGGTACAAATCATTCGACCGGTCACAAGACAAAGAAATTTACTCGTAGTGTGCGCAGTCGGACGTTCTGACCCAGTAAATAGTTAGGAGATCAAGAAAAAAAAAGAAAAATTTTAGACCGCACCTCGGAGTCTTTTGAACCACCAATCCCCTAAAACTACAAAATCTTCCTTTTATTTTTAACAGGGATTGAAGGAATACAGGATTTAACTTTCTTTACATGTACAGGGTGAGTGGGATCTTTTTGAACGAAGTATGGATCTTAAATGAAATATATATCAGTCCTCAACTTTCACCGGACAAATTGAAACCCTTCGGTCGCAGAAATAAAACCGACGTGGTGTACCGAACACCCTACAATCAAGGGGTTGGCCCCTAACTTGGGCCTGGGAATCGTCACTTTCGCACCTCAGGATTGGTGACCTGGAGGTCCCGTAAGACGATTGCAGAAAGTTTAGATTTATAAGTGCAAAGAAAAGATCCTGAAAGAAATTCATCGTCAAACTTCTCAAAACAAAACAAGCCACAACCCCCACCCCATCCCCCACTACGTGTGTGGTCACCGGGTTCACTTCCCCACGTTTCCACTTCGTTAGAAGCACGGTCCCTAGACCGGGTCTCGAACATGTAACACCACACCACACCAGAGACAGAAGTGCAAAGGAATCTGCGTAACCAACTTCGTCAAGGGACACGGGAGACCCTGTGACAACAAAGTCCGCCACGGGGTGCACCCCTGTCCCTACGTCGAGATTCGGCCGGGTATAGGACACAACTTACGACCGCAACTGGAAGGTGAAACTCACAGACGATAAACGAAGGACAGGTCTAGAAGTCAAATCACTTCAGGTGTGTTGAAACTAGGTGTACAAACAAAGTCTGGGGACGACGGTTGTGTAAGTAATTTAAGTCAAAGAGAAGAAAGAAGGGGAAGTTTAGTTCGGAAAATGAGGCATCAGGTGTGGAGGATCGACTCGTCGTGGAGGTGGGCGGGAACGGAGGGGGTAGACCGAGGCCCCCACCCCCACCGACCGGCCGGGCTGACGACTGGGGATCGTGACTCCTTTCCACCCCGCCCTCCCGCGAAGGAGGTCCGGAACCTGAAGGACACGAGTGTCCCTCCTTTCGCCTCGGCCTCCCACACACTCGGGAGTCCGGAACCTTCACTGTCTTTGTAAGGACGTGTTGTTTCTTTTAGGTTCAACGAACATTTAATGGGGGGTGACGGTTGCCGACAAGTTCAAAGGTCCCACTGGCCGCACATCGAAAATAAATATTTAACCAGGTGCTTATCCCACCACAAATTTTTCGACGAAAAGGAAACGAAACCAGTCAGGAAACACTATCGTCCACCAACAACCACAAAATAGCGATCTTCTTCGGAAATAGTGGATCTAGAGATCAGGCGAGAGAAGACCGTCGAAGGTATGCTACTGAAGACAATTACGCAAACCGACGTCCGCACTCGAGCCGACGAAAGCACGAAGAAGAGTGACAGTCTCAGCAAAGGGCCCCCACCGAGCGGACGGCCCCCACCGGCCGTGTAGTTTCAAACAAGTCAATGAGACGGTCCCACGACCTGATGAAACACAAATGACAAAGGAACGGACAAAATTTTAAAAAAATTTATGCACCTGTAAGAAAAAAACAAAAAGGGGAGGGATCTAAAATAAGGGGTGGAGGTGGGGACCTTCTTAGGGTACCTACCTCCTCGGACTGCCCGATGTCAGGTACCCCAGTGTTTCTCAGTCTGTGCTGTCTGGTCGAGTGTAAAAGTCGTGTGAAAGGTGGGGTTAATTGTCAGTATGTCTGGTCTCTTCAAAAACTTTTAAAACAGTTTTAAAACATGCCTTTCTCTTAATTTCGGAGTTTAGAATGGTTAGTTTGTATTTGTGAATTGTAAAACTTTATAAAGGAAGAACAGAAGTCCGTGTACCAAACAATGTGACCTACACGTCAAAGAGGACTGAAAAACAAAACAAACAGAGGGTAATTATAGAGAGACATTCGTAGTACAATTCTCACAGACATACCAGGTGAGAATTCCAGATACTCACGTAACTCAGTAAAGGGACTGTGACCCGTATATCAAACAGTAAAAATTGATTAAGAGACATCTGAGTCGGGCCACTGGTCACGGAGACCATTAACGATCAACACAATCATGGAGTGGGAGGTTTTATCCAACACATAGTTGGTGGAGTGGGAGACCTTCGATCGCTACGTGTCTGAACTACCAGACAGGTGCTCGAAAGTGGAGGAGGTGCCAGGGAAGGAAGGAAGAGGAGGAAAGAACCGACTTACCCGAAACTCAGTCTGTCTGGATGACACTGGAGTCGGGGACGTGCTTGACGTACGGGAGCGGTACACTTAAGAAGGTTTGGAGGTAAAAGGATAAACGTCTTATCCCTATTCTTACTAAGGAGTTTTGTTCAATAATATTTACTCAAGACTCAGCCCACACTTCCCACACCACCACCACCCCCCAGACTGGACCCACTACGTCGTCGGCGGTGGAGGTTGTCGGAAGGTTCCGAAGTCCAACCAATTAAAACGACAGACCAAAACCTTATTCTTGTCTCTCTTATCCCTTCGTTTTACCCCCTCCAAATAACTATTCTAAAAAGAAGGACAAGAGTCATATTCCCGAAGGGACTATCCAGACAACCACTTCTTAGGTGGATGTTGAGTTCTCTGGGGCCAAACTAAGGACCCAACCCTTCTAGGGGACCTCTTCCCTTTCAGATTGGGTGAGGTCATAAGACCGGACCTCTTAAGGTACATGTTTCTCAGTCTGTGCTGACTCACTGAAAGTGTGAGAGTCATATTTCAATTTCACAAACAAAGTCGTGACGGACTTGGGAGTCTCGTCCCACAGACCCTAGGGACCGACCCGAGCACCCCACCCTCCGCACCCGGTCCCAGTGGTCCGGGAACGGACAAGAGGACCGTCCCCCAGACGGAAGGATCAGAGAGGGGAAGACCAGAAAGACAACCACAGAGGGTTGAGTGGGGTTCGGAATTCCAAGAGCACTACTGAAAGGACAACGAGTCGAATAGGTATTGGTTCGTCCTCCCGTTCCTCGTTTAGGGCACATTTTCTCATAGAAATCTTTAACATCCTTGAAGTGACCACCGGGTCACCAATTCTTAGGAGGACGTTTACCCCTGGCACCCAAACTAGGGACCAGACCCGTCTACGGTGTACGGAGTCCCGTACATTTGGGTACCCGACGTTGATGACCCGGGTGTGAGGTCTCGGGTACGAGGTTTTGTTCTCTTCGGTGGCGTCACTCTTTGGACTCGTGGCGTCGACCTCTTTCGGACGTGTGCCATTGCTCTTGGGTCGTGTCGCTTTTGTAGTCACTCATTTAAATTTTTTCCTACCGAATACACTCTGAGAAGTTCCGGGAATAGAGGGTCTAAAAACATAGTTAACGACATTGAAAAGAAACTTAAGGAGGTCTCATGACCTCCTTAGACATTTACAAGAAGTATACGGGTAAAAGACGTGTCTAGTAAGAGGACTCTCACCTCCCGAGCACTTTTTATGTGTCTGTCTCTTCTTACTCCGGAACATGTAAACCATGAAGTCGGTACGGAAAATTCCCGATACTTCTTCGAATTAGTCTTCTTGGTAGAACTCACGTCACCTCGTACCTCCCCTCCTCTGAAGTCCGGCTCCGTCACCTAACTTAATTACCCTCGTACCCACTATGTTTTGTCGAATTGAGGAGTACCCGAGGAAGTCTGAAGGGTGAACTTACAATTTGTTAACAAGTCTCAGACTCCTTAAGGGACCACCACGTCACACGTCACCAATTCTGAGACGTGAAGGTAACGTTCCCTGTGTCCAAGTCAGCGACCAGTCCCTTGATTCTAAGGTGTACGAAGAACATGGTGTCCCGTCCCAGGAGTGGGGGGGTTGGGGGCGTTTTTTTTACAAGTCAGACCTGTACACTGAACCTTCCTGACGGTCAAGAGAGGGATGTGGACACCACGGCAGAGACGTGGAGTCAACCAACTCTCGTTCGATACGTTTGTACAAAAACTGACCACGTAATCGTTCCGACGTGGTTCATTTTTGACTTCTACATGTTTAGGTGCGGAAGGTCCTCGACATACTCTGACAGAGTGACCTGTAATAGTTGAACTTCTTCCACAGCAGTAGATGTAAAAATTCGAGATAAAGTGGACTTTTACCTCTTGGATTCAAGGAAAATTTAAGAGGATAATATGATACTGCCGTCGAATCTGAGGAATGCTATTAACCGTCCCTTCTTCTATGGTTCGAACGAAGACTGTCAAAAGGAACCTCACGAACAGATGTCTGTAAAGAATAAACGAACCCTGAGAGGCAGAAGACAAGTCTAAACGAAAGTCGACCGTCGACTTTAAACAAAAGTCCCACTGTCGGGGCAACCAAACGTCAGAGACGGGGACCGAAAGACTAAGAACGACAACCACCTCGACCTCGGACCTCCAAGGGTCTACCCGAGGTGGACGGAGGACGGTACAAGGAAACACGAAGGACAGACTACGGGGAGGTTTACTCGGACGAGTAAAGGAAAGAGGCCTTAGAGGGGAATAACGGTCCCAAGCTTCTAAAGTAGTTCCTATGCCACCAGTGGTCTGGACTGGAGGTTTGAGACTGGAAACTCAGAGATCATAGGAACCCCATTAGAGTTAGTCCCCTGACACCGGTGTCGACATCAACGACAACTTCCTCTACCTGCCGACAGTCTACTGGAGATCTCGGAACTCGTCACTGTCCAAAATTAGATTTTAAATCCCGACTACGAGACAGTGCAAGGGGTAACATCGCAGAACAGAGCAAAGGGAGAACCAAAGAACCAGTGGAGACTATACGTAAAAAGGGTAATTAAAAGGATGACGGGTCACCCGAAACATTCGTAACATAAACTAATCCCACCACCTTCCGCTACCGTGGGGTGAGGTCATGAGAACGGACCTTTTAGGGGACCTACCTCCTCGGACCATCCGACATCAGGTACCCCAGCGACTCCCAGCCTGTGCTGACTTCGCTGAATCGTCGTCATCTACCATGTTTTAGAATCTTTTCAATGACGACTTTCCCTGGTACTAGGTCACGGGAGAATTAGTTCCTTTGACTCAAAAACTCCGGTACGGCGGAAAACCTTTGGACTCAGGGAAGACTACCTCTGGAGTCACTTTACCCGAAGGGTCACCTAACCCGGTCCCGTCCTCACGACCGAGTAGATCCCGGTGTAAGAAAAACATTACTAGTGTCGACTAATCGCCCTAAACCAACACGAACCGGGACTCCGGAGAGTATTAGAGGAAAGAAACAACGGAATCTTAAATTTCTTTCAATTCGGTCAACACTTTACATAGTGGAAAGTCTTTCCCTATCGTAGAATTAACTGAGGGAAACTTTTGTACAGTCTGACCCTAAAAAAATTCATGTGGCACATTAGACCATACGGAACTCCAACTCTGGAGGTCGACCCCGTGGGACCCCTCTGACCAGGTGGAGGTTCAAACAAAAGACCGAGGTTTGTTTACTCACTGACAAACTGCTAACCGTGCGCTGGGCCAAAATTTTCGTGTTGGTATATCCCATACCGTCCGACCATTGACTCACCCCCCGCCAACTTCCTCGCTCCAGTACCTTCCGGGTCTACTTTACGAAAATTACACATGGTGTTGACGTTAATTAGAATAATTGTGGGACCCGACCCCGACGAGTGGGACGGGGCCCACTAGTCCCCATAACCTCCCCGTACGAAACTTCCTGACAAAAGAAACTACCACGTCTACCTATTGTCTTCGCATAGTCTGAAACATAGACCATGGTCTTTCCGGAAAACACACGGGCACGTCTACGTAAGGCAAAACTCTTCGTTTGTTTTGAACTACGTCTAACTACTCTACATGTTTTCTCTCATCCAAAATTTACACCAGAACATCGACACCCGAGACCCTGGTCTGTCTTAGTCGACTTTTCCCTCCCTCGGAGGAGGAACCACGAGTCGTAGGCCGAGCACTGTCGAGGCCCTCGTTTTCTAAATTTTTGTACTCAACAACCCTCCGTTCTCACTTTATGTCCTTTGTGGTTTGGTCTCTTCCACGACACTACTCTTTAGGCTTAACTACCCCACCACGGCCCCAAGGACTCCGACGTCACCAATCTTACCGAAGGACCCACCCCACCGGAACTAGCCTCCCAGTGTCCCACTCACAACCCTCACCCCCCGTGAGTACCCCCTTTCTCTCACCCGGTTCCCCCTCCCACCACATCACCAATCCCCACTCCGACCGGATATCTACCGTGAAACGAGATAGGTACAGACAGAAGGTGTTCACACACTCCCTTCGATCATGTCATAACGTAGGAATGTTCCGACGACGGGTCAAGACAAAAACGGTGGGGGGAGAAAAAAAAAAAAAGGGTCTTCAGGAGATTTTATGGAGATCTAAGGGAAGACGACATGAGAAACAACAACAAATTGTTCATCGGAACCCCTGTTTCTCCAACAAACTTTATAGCTCAAGTTGTCTACACCAAACCCATACGACTATAGGAGACTACTTATGTGTTAGATCAGCGATTCACTTATTACCTACCCTTTTCTTTATAGACAAGGACATATTACATGGGTAAACATGTATTAATCACTTACAGTGTGAATTTTGTAATAATTTCTAGACAAGAGAAGTTCAGAGGAACGACACACACATGTATACGACCACAGCGTGGACGTCCCGAAGAGTCTCTGATCGTAGGACTTCAAGAAGCCCTTAGTCACTCCCCCTCATCTCCTCCTCCTCCCCCTGCCGGGAACGACAGGTGTCCTGTAGAACCTCCTAATCGTCACGACAAACTGTCACAAAACACGCAACGGGAACGAGGGAGTCGACGGGAGGTAAACCAGGTAAATGAAAAGGGCGGAATTATGTCATCACTACGTAGAGAACTTGGTTCCCTCAACTCCCCCGACAATGTAGGGGTGAAGGAAAAAGAAACGATAACCTCGTCGTTTGCCTGTCGACGTATCTTCTCAACGGATCTTCGATTTAAACCCGTTCTACTCAGGGACTTAGGAGTATATTTACCTTTATCTCGGGATCGAGATATAGAACGGTGATTTTTTTCTTTTTGTAGAAGGACACACCACCCCCTATGTTGGGCTCCCCCGGTCTTACCTCGTCACGCGGTGCCGGTCTGCGGACAACGGCGCCGTGGCCAGTCGGGACCACGGCACTCGTACTCCGTCGTTCGTCGTGCGACACGAAAGTTCCAGTCTCGTCGTGGACCCTGAAGGGACCGTGAGGTCACGAATTCTGAGACACGAAGGTCACGTCCGCCGTGTCCAAGGCAGGGACAAGCCCCTCGATTCCTGATTCTAGGGCGGACGGGGCAGTGCACCGGTTTTTTGGGTTTATTCGTTTTGTCTGTTTGTCTTTTGTTTTCTGTCGTCGTGGGTTGGAAGGTCTTTGTTCACAAGACCAAGAAAGGAAGTCCTTATCTGAGAAGGAATGAGGCCTAAGACGGACGTCACGTCCTCTGGGCCCAAACTAGGGACCAAACCCTTCTAAAGGACCTCTTCTCTTACCGATGGGAGAGGTCACCAGAACGGACCCTTTAGGGTACCGGTCTGCTCGAACCACCTGATGTCAGGTGCCCCAGTGTTTCTCGACCTGTGTCGACTCATTGATTGTGAAGGTGATAAGGTCTTGTTAACAGAAAAATGACATTACATAAAACGAAACGAAAGAACACCCAAAAGGAGGGAACAAGTAATGTGGACGGGTGCAACGTCAAGTCGAAGTGTGACAGGTGACCTCAAGGTGATCGACGGACTCCGACACATGTGAAATTAATAAATTTTACTTTATTTTAAATTTTGAGTCAAGGGGTAAAGTTTGAGACTCCACGGTACACACCGAACAAGATAAAACCTGTTACGTCTACATCTTGTAAAGGTAGTAAAGTCTAGTACGACAACCTACCTTGAAAGACTCAAGGGTGTTGTGGACATGGATGACCTTGTGAATCTCCACACCATGGCGTTCGCTCCTTGCAGACCGTCTACGACTGACAGGGGGCACCTGAAAGAACGCTCGTGAGTAGCCCTAACTCGTTCCGTAAAACACACAGACGAGTCAGCACAGGCTGAGAACCGTTTGGAAACCTGACATCGGACGGTCCCAGGAGACAGGTACCCTGGAAGGTCCGTTCTCATGACCTCACCCAACGGTAAAGGAGGACGGCCCCTAGAAGACCTGGGTCCCTAGGTTGGACTCCGAGGACGCCGAGGACTTAACTGGGAGAACCCTGAAACGTCCGAATCGAAACACACTGTCGCAAAGACATAAGTAGTGTCCCAAAGGCGAAACGTGTACATTTCCTGTGGAGCCCTGTGACAAAAGGATGGACGATTAGATTACGAAATTTTATGTTAAGTCCTCGTAGCGTAGACTGAACGACTTTCACAGAAGACTCGGGACGTTTGCCGAACGAGTGATCAAGGACCTTTAGTGACGAAGTAGGACACGAAAATACACGTCTGGGCGAAACCAAACGAATATCCAAGGAGGAACTAACGTCATCTTCTTTGAGAGGACCTCCTCTAAAAAGATAAAACGAATCCAGGTGCTATGAAATATACTGCAGAAACAACCTTGTCTTGGACCTTCCTTCTGCACACTTCAGAAATGGATCTGATGTAAAGAGAGTTCGATAGACACTTAAGGTAAACGTCGTACCGGTTGACCAGGTCCCTTCACATCAGAGTCCTTCCTCCCGCGAACCACAAAATACGGGATGCGTTATGTTCCGACCGTGGACAAGGTCGACATTAACGTGGGTCGTAGGGTCAGAAGATCCCTGTAGTCATCCAGTGACGGACAAAGAAGTCGACCTCTCCTCTACCTTTCATCCTTAAATACTCAAACCTTACCTTGGAGTGAATCTCTTCCGTGGACAACTGAACTATTCAAATAGGGGGAGGTGACTCTCTCCGACCAGGGGTCTGACCAGTCCTCAGTCTCGACGAGGGGTACTCTCGGCGTCCTGGTGGTCACCCCTCCACTACTGCGAGAAATGAGGATAGAACCGCACTACGCCTATACATAACAGGAGGTGAGTTGGATCCTTAGACCCGATAAACGTTAAAAATTTCTCAGTCAACAAAGAACCTCTTCAGACACTACGTTTGTTTTGTTACGGTGTGCACGTTCCCCTACCCCGTCCCTCATTCTGTCTGAGCTGATCCGACTTTCTTACTTACCTCAGCGAGTCAGCACAGGCTGAGAAACGCTGGGGTACCCGACATCGGATGGTCTGAGAAGACAGGTACCCTAAAAGGTCCGTTATCATGACCTCACCTAACGGTAGAGGAGGAGGTCGCCTAGAAGGGTTCGGTCCCTAGCTTGGACCCAGAGAGCGTAACATCTGTCTGCGAAATGGCAGACTCGGTGGTCCCTTCAGTACTGATCCGACTCTTGGTTCTTTTCCGTCTTTCCGACCCTGGTCTCACCAGAGAGGGTCAAAATTCACGAACCATGTGTCGACCCGTGGTCATCCGTACATTATTCATCAACAACTTATTACCCAACATAACGAATCCCCAGTGTTTCTCAGCCTGTACTGACAATAAAAGTATTGTCAAGATATTTCAAGTATAACAAGACATGTAAAATTTTTCTACTCTTTTGACTCTGAGTCAAATTTATTGAGTGGAAACCAGGGTGTCGATCTTACACCGTCTCGGTACTGAGTCTGGATTCATACGGATTCGGAATCTGGTGACGGAAGTGATCCGACTTTGTCTTCCTCGTCATCCCGGTATAAGTAGAAGAGAGGACGAGGGAGGGAGACGGGAGGGTAGAGAGAGGGAAAGAGGGACGAGGGGGGAGCATCAATAAGAGTCTACGAAATATGAAACAAATCCCAAAAAAAAAACAATATAAAAATTAAGTTCTTTAATACGACATAAAATATGTCACGACAACAGTTAATATAGAGTTATTTTAACCTTCTTTTTTGAAATTAACACTATACTAAAGTCTTAATCTGTTTTTTTACTGTCCTTCCCATATTCGTCACAGGTCCAAACGTCCCCAGACATATAAGAACCTGTCAACCCAACACTCGGGGAGGTTGGACCTCGGCCCGGTACGACGGAAGTGTGTCAGACTCGGTGCGACGGACCCTAAGGACACACAGAGCCTCCATCCCGCACGGGGAAAACTTTCCAGCCACATTTTTGTCGTCACACTGGAGTGGGTCCTTGACTCCGTTTGGGTTCTCGTCGACAGGTCTCTAACGATCCACATTTATACTCGTTTCTCAGATCCCAAATATCAAAACGTACCTTCTCGAATGGGAAACTCTTTGACCTCCCAAACCCCTTACATTTTTCTTTTCACCGAATATTTTTTCTACTGACCATTGATTGAAGGGTTTGTCTGTGAGAGTCCGCACCGTGGTATGGGAGGGGTCGACGGTTCTTGTTATCGCCTACGCAAGTGTCTGAGGACGCTGGTACGGTAAAGGAGGAGCGGTACGTTAATGTCTACTTACAAATGCGAGGTACGAGAGACGAGGTGCGGGCGGTGTACCAAAAAAAAAAAAAAAAATTGGGAGAGGAACGATAGTGGAAACATGAGTACTTTAGATGAAAAAGGGAAGACCCAAGACAAGACGATCATATCATCATCATAATTATCGAATCAGTACAGGCTGAGAAACTCTGGGGTACCTGACATCGGACAGTCCGAAGAGACAGGTACCCTAAGAGGTCCGTTTTTATGACCTCACCCAACGGTACGGGAGGCGGTCCCCTAGAAGGGCTTGGTCCCTAGTTTGGGTCCAGAGGACGTAGTGTCCGTCTAAGAAATGGCAGCCTTGGTGGGCCCTTCGGGTATCCGTACGTAACACGAACCTCCTGTCCGTCTTAAGAAGGACCACACTCTCCTTCCCGCTCCCACAGGAGAAGATTTCCCAATTTGTTAGATCTACAAAGGGCTTAGTCCTCTGAAAGGGGTCCAGGTTGTGATTCTCTTTGGTCACAGGAGGTTAGGTCCCGGAGTGCCCGTCGAGGATCCGGAAAGGGAAACGACGGTCTGAGGACATGAGCCTCCTTGACTCGAATCGATTGGAGGACCTTCAGAAAAAAAGAGACCGTAAGGAGTGAGTGTGGACACGACCTGTCCTTCACGGTACTTCTACCTCCACGACACACTGCAAGAGAGTACCCCGTTCCAGACCGGGTGTCGAAGACAAGTCTTTTATGAACGACTTACTCATCCGGAACCACTTGTCAACGACGGAGTCAACTGACTTTTTACGTTCTAGTGTCTTCTTCTCACATCCAGAATCTGAAAATAGTCTTCCTTTTCTTTTTGATACCCACCACTACTTACATTTGATTTGAATAAAACCACTGGTAAAAACACATGTATATTTCACTAATACAAGACGCGAACTTTGTTTGTCCTACAATGTGCAGTTTCAGTGAAGTCAGCACAGGTTGAGACGCTGGGATATTTGACATCGGGCGGTCCGAGGAGACAGGTTCCCTAAGAGGTCCGTTCTTATAACCTCACCGAACGGTACGGGGGGAGGTCCCCTAGAAGGACTTGGTCCCTAACTTGGACTCAGAAGACACAGAGAACGTAATCGTCCGCCCAAGAAATGGTGACGGTGGTGGACCCTTCGGATGATACAATATATGGAATTTGACAATGTTATAACATTTAGTTAATATGAACTAAATATTCATATATACCATAAATTTCTTTTATGTTCGAGTGTCGGGAAATCCCAAATCAACGCAGAGACCCTAAACGAAACGTCAACTAGAAAATTATTACTCTAAAATCCAAACCTTCTCTAGAACCTCTGGAAACCTAGGTCGAGAAAAGACAACAACGAAGGATACAAACGACCCAAAAATTAGAGACTCTTTCAGCCGATTCACCAAATGTGTCCGTACAGAGTCAATACGTACACACCTGATGGGCCCAGTTCAAAGAGAAGGGTCCGACCGGACGAGGAAACTGATTTCGAGGACCCTTACGACTGGGCTCCCCCGGAGTTCCACCCACGGTTCAGGTCACAGTAGTCGTTTTGGACACTGGTTCCTGACTGGCTTTACCAGACTCGTGGACGGGTAACGAGACACGTGAGGGGGTCGGAAAGAGAGGAAAAGAGGAAAGAAGTGCGTCATTCGGGGATCTAGTGTACATACGAGGTCATAAGTCTGTCAAGTGATAAACACACATAAAAATTACCCTCGGAAACCAAAGGAACTAAGGAACTCACCTCGGTAGGACAGAGTAACCAGTGTGACCACCTTCGTGTAAAAACGTTTGTCTTTCGACCCTTTGTGAAACCTCTACAGATGAGGTCATAGCAAAGAATAAACTATCCTTTACTCTCTCGTCTGAGTCCAATCATCGGGTCCCGTGTGATAATCAAAACCACTGGACCGGATCAGGGTTCAGACCAACCTTACCCCGTGAAAGGGTCGTGGGAAACGGGACGGTTGTAGTGTAGGGTATGGGTACTTCACCTTTCAGAAAATAACATATGAAAATAAAATTTTTACAATGTATATATATAAAACAAATTAAATTAAAAACCGACGTCACACACCGTACACCCTAGAATCAACCCTAAGGGTTGGTCCCTAACTTACGAGCAGGGGTCGTTACCTTTGCGTCAGAATTGGTGACCTGTAGGTCCCTTCATAGTACATAATATAGAATATTAATAAAAGAAAAAAAAGAGTTAACTCCACATCAACTAAATGACACAAAGTCCATATGTCGTTTCACCAGGACAAAGTCTATCTATCTAAGAAAAAGTCCAAGAAAAGGTAATATTTAACAATCTTCTATAACTTATATCAAGGGAGATGATATGTCATCTAGGAACCACAAATAGAAATTATAAATAATCACACATAGACAATTAGGGTTTAAGGATCAAATAGGAAGGGGGAGAATAACATATGAAATATCCCATACGAAACTTCTCAGAAACCTATCAAGTATCACTTATTACTTACGACCTTCTGAGTAAAAGACGAAGTCGGTACTGGACATCGACCGATTAACACCTGACCTTTCTCGTCCAGTCCGTTTCTCTACACTCTCTGTACAAAATTTAAAGAAACCTTTATCAGTGACTTCGCGGACTTTTTAATGAAATTAGATGTCGAAAAAGGAAGGGATTGGTAACTGTGGTTTTTATTCTAACGAGACCCTGAACTGTGACCGTCTATCTTACGAGGGGTTCCCTGAACTCCAAACAAAGGTTTCGACCCGTCACTGGTGCGACCGGAGGGTCGTGACTGGGCAGTCTGGAGTGATCCTGTCGTGACCTTAGCTTTTCAAGGACTCTACTGAATATCAGTCGTGTTGAGAGAGACCCAGAGGTCAGTCCCTTGAACTCTGGACTTACCTAAACTACGGGAATTTCAAGAAAGGAGCGACCACCCCCACACAAGTAGTGTGATTGAGTGTCACGGACAACCCGCGTTTACGGATGAGCCTATCGGACGTCGACGCTCCTACCCCACTACATAGACCGACCTTTTCTCCATGAAAAATTTCCAAAATAAATCCCCCAATAATTTAGCAGTCTAGAAGAGAGATAGAACTTCCAATAATCCTGGGAAGAGAAAAAACTCAAATAAAGGGTCCGAACTTAGACTAATACGCGGGAAAGAAATTCAAACGTTTGAGGGTCTGTCCTTACCACCCCCGGATAAGTCAAATCACCTTTGTCGTACTCCTGGACCTAATCTTAGCTCGAACCAGAGAATTGGTCAACCCAACAGGGACCGTTCGGTGAACTGGAGACAATCGGAGTCACAAAAACATTGTACCCCTACGACTGCTTCTAATTTACTCCTGGGGCCCACCTTCATGAACCTCAATGACTCCCACCCACCCGAAACCCTAGTCCAAAAGTCCATTCACGGTTGTGAAGATGTCTCGTCAAAAATAACCATCTAATCAAATACAGAATCTTGAACTAGAGCAGATCTTTGCCTTCAATTTTACGGACGAACCAATCCAACAACCCTCTTCGTTTACGGCAAATTCAGTCCACGGACCGTACGGACCAAAGTCCCCGGGGTCATGAGACCTCACACCGGTAGCCACTAACTGTAGTCGACAGTGTACTGCAGTACGTGACCAACTCGAGACATCTGTCTTGTCAATCACTTTAAAAGTGTCAGTTCTCTCCTGAAGTGATTTTAGGAGGGGAGGTCTCACACCCCCCCTCTCTGACCTCCCCACCCCCAACTCTCACCCACCCAGGTCCTTCAGACCGATGAACATAGAAGGATACCTTCTAATTTAATGGAAGACCGTCAACACAACTTAAACTGTCCAGTCACTAATCACAGTCAAATTGTGAATGATTGATGGTATGGAAAACGACTATTTCTGACATTTCGATATTTTTAACATTTCAAGTATCCTACACACAAACACACGCACACATACACACACACACACTTCCATTTCACGAGTATCAATAGCAATACACCGTACACTTTTCTTAGGACCGAAAAGACGTAAAAAAGGACACTAACGAGTACCTACCAAACCGAATAAAAAGAAGATCCTACACCTCTTTCTCTTCCTTTGGGTGTTAATGGAGTCGTTTCTCCTTTAGTTTCTCTTTCAAGTATTTATGTTGAATCGTCAGTGTCTGTTCAACTTCTACTGGAACCACTCGTGGGCACGATTATTATGACAAATCGAACTTTCACAGTTTCCTGTTAATATTCAACAACCATGGTGTCAGACATACAAAATTTTACAGACTTAGTGCGAACGTCTTTAAATTTCTAATTCCATATATCCTGACCTTTTGGTCTATAACGACGTAGAAAGTTTACTTTCGACATAAAATTTTAGCGAAATAGAGTTTTAGTCAGTTGTGAAGGATTTTAAAATAAAACTTTCTACAATACTGGAGGTCTCCCAAGAATCGTAACTCACATTAGGAACGGACAAATTGTGTCCCCGTCAATGAGTCTAAGATTGTTCCGGAATCTATTCAAAATGGAATACGTTCATTTAGACCTTCACAGTCCTTTTCTTAAAACAGTAGTACCTAACCCTATATTAACTCGAGCCTCAAAAGAGTCGACCAACACCCACATTCTCCCTCGTACATAATTATTATGAGTCGAAGGATGTGACAACAAAGTTGAAACACAAAAGACGTTGAAACACGGCCTCGACAAACTTCGAGTCACCCCTCGCTCCCACATCCTCCCTCTTCGGGTCCGAACCACTGTGTCCTTCCCTTTCTGGTATCGTCTCGGGCGACGCCCAAGGAGACCGACCAGACCGGAACGCGACGGTGAAGTACCGGAAGGAACTCCGTGGACAATGGGGAGCGACGGTCACCGGTCCCGGGACTTCGGGACGGACCGACAGATCGTTGGGACTTGACTATCTCGAGACGTTTCCTATCCCGCTGGACCAATCCTTTCCAGGCTGACTTAAGACACTAGGAACCCCTCCTCGAAAATTTTTTTGGGAACACTCTTTCCTAAGGACAGACCACCCTAAGGCGGGTTTTTCCCTCTGTCGTCTATTAGAGTTCTAATAAGGAGAAATAAGGTGGTCAGAATGAAGAAAAAGTTTGTAACAAAAATAGTTTCGTCTTGTAAGAGAGGAGGAACCTCTAATTTTGTCTACGTTTAAAGGTACAGTAAAGTTTCTAATTTTTCTTTTTCACTTTACAACATATTATAAAAGGTGTTTACTCACTTAATCATAATATTTAACTAGAACATCTTTCCTTCTTTTTGTTACCGGGTATTTCCTCTAAAAAGTACAAGACACAATTGACAGTAAATATATATTGAATTGGACTTCCGAGTAAATTTATTTGGTAATGTTACAAACAAAAAAAGACTTATATGATCTTCAATTTTCACTTCTGGTCTGGTAATATTGATAAACATCGTTGATTTTATAAGATGGCGGTCAATTCTGTGGTGGACAATCAGATGGTGGACACCAGGTCACCAATCCTGAGGTGCAAAGATGACGTCCTCCGGGACCAATCCTATAATCCTAGGACGTACGACGCACCGGACCGGTTTGTTTTTTTTTTTCCTTTGTGTTCACAAACATAGTATTACAGACACCAAATGTAACATTGAACTTAAACAACATTTTTATAACGACGAACGCCACAGACTTCACGGAATAACACATAGGGTACGAACCACCCCTTAGGATGCGATATATTTTATCAAATACGTTTTAACCATTATCGACCATGTATCCTCGGTGATCCTTACTTTTATCGAACAAAAGAAGGGCAGACGAAGAACAATAAACTCATAAAGTCTCAGGATTAACACTGAAAGGAAAAAACACATTATCGACCAGTAGTCAACCTCTACAACAAAGGAAACTCGTCAATCGGACGTGTACCGGGGTTCGAAATTGTTCGGGACACCAAACCGGTCGTAGACACGGTCCCCTACCCTCCGAGTGGGCACCCGGGGCTGGAAAGTGTACGTCGAAACGTCCGAAACCAGGGGTGTAGACGGGACGTCTGGAACGGACTCTTCGTGAAGCGACCTCACACAATTGGAAAGGCTCCAGTAGAGGACTCCCCGGCAGAACTCACTTGGAGACGGCGTTTCGGTATTTTCTTCTCTTGTTCTCTCCCTCACAAAGAGGAAGGAAAAGACAACAACAGAACTATTACGAGGAAGGGATTTTACGAGTCGAGTACGTACACAAGAAGGACGGAGTCTTAAGTTTACCTTAAATGTGACCGAAGTAATTTCATGTCTACCTTGATACGTTTGGAAGGGTCCGACGACCTTTTGGGCGAGGGTCATCGTTACCGACATACTTGTGGGAAGTGTAGTCGTCGTGGTTGTGCCAACCGCTTCACTAACTCCGGGACGAATTCTTCAAAGAACACTGGCTCTCGGGATGGTTCAAACGTGAAATATTCGCCACAGTGTCCCTTCTAGTTCCATGGTACGAACTTTACTTTTACCAGGGACTAAACAAAGACAGAAAACTGAAGTAAGTACCTTCTGACCACCTACATGGACATAGTCAATACAGTCTCGGGTCCCTGTATAAGACTTTATTTACCACTTACGCAGGACCGACAGGCACGAAAAGTCCACCTGTCGAGGGCCAGACGTTCGGGGCTCCATAAACATACACTTAATACACTACCCATGAATACCTCCTAAATACCCTATCGGAGGGAGGAGGACCCGAAAGGGCCATCGAGTCTACCATTTCGCAGACGGATGTTACACCCTCTGGGCCCAAACTAGGGACCCAACCTTTCTAGGGGACCTCTTCCTTTGCCGTTGGGTGAGGTCATAAGAACGGACTTTTAGGGTACCTGATTCCTCAGACCATCCGATGTCAGGTACCCCAGTGTTTCTCAGCCTGTGCTGATTCACTCAAGTGAAAGTGAAAGTGAAAGAGGGAGGAGGAACGGGGATGGTGGGGTGGGTCGTGTTTCTTCTTACGGAAACACGAGTTCAAAAGTTATCGTGTAACTGTAACCTACACTAACCACTTGAACGTTCGAAGACAGTTACCGTGTCAGGATCCGAGAGGAAAAGGGAATCGGACAGAGTACGTTCCACACTGGGACCCTACCCAACCGTGGGACGGGTGGGGGGTCCCCGAGTACGTCACCTACTTATTGTAAAACTAAACTCCAGATGGACAGACTTGAATTATGGGTGTTAGTCACCTAATTTTTCTTAGAATTTAATGACGTACTTTGACTTATTCTATAAGGTCTAGTCCAGTAGTGACTTGTCTTTAACTATGGCTACCACCTGTCGTCCCCAAATCACTAAGTGATTCATGACTAAACTTTTACCACATATATACACTTGTAAACACGAAAGGGATCAAAAAGACTCAACTCGGATATCGTCGACACCGTCTTTTAGTGAGTGGAACCGTACTACCCTTTCAGGGAACCAACGGATCCCTACTTTGGGTCGATCTACCGACTCATACGAGTGGAAAGAAGTTGTGTATGACACCCGACTCGGACGTCTTATGTCCCTACTTATCCGACTCCAAGGGTAGGAAGTCTCCGGTGTCCGCGAGTCGTCACCCCCCTTCAAATGTAGAGGTCCCTTCTACATATATACTACATATTACGTCACCATAGGCCTTTCCTCTTTTATTTTGGCTAGTTAAGTCTACCGTAAAACAGAACGATGGAAGAAACGGACGGAGTGGACCAGAAATCGACGTATTAGATTGTCATTTTCGTAGGATGGTCGAATCATGGGCGTACCGTTTAGAAAGTTGAGACGTTTCGTCTCTGTCTCTCTCTCTCTCTCTCTCTCTCACACACACACACACACACACACATATACGTCTCGATTGCAAGTCTGTCTGACGAAACAACCACGGACGACTAAGATTTAATTAGACATCCTTCTAGACGAAGATCTCAAGACTAAAGTACAAGAACCCTTCCATATAAAAATAACAACCTCCCTAATGTCTAGGAAAAATTTCAAATAGAACGAAAGATTTTCCCTCACCCTAATTAATATTCGGGTAAAACTCTCACTATGAGTAAATTTAACTAAGAGTTCTTAATAAAGGAAAAATTTAGTTCCGGGTCAAATGTAATACGTCTATCTTACCTTTATCATATCTTAAGTAAGGTGACACCCGACAAATAACCACTGTTCTACTCCTCCCACCACGGGTCCACCGACTCCACTAGTGCGACAACGCAACTAGACCCCCACCCCTCCCGTTACTACAACACAACACGAACACTGTACGGAGAGCAAGAGTGGTCAGATGCGGACGTTCGAGAGCCTGGCCCTTGTAGGTGAGATGGACGCAAACCATCGTCCAGGGTCTTGTCTGTGTGAGTCAAAACAAGAAGCGCTTGTACTTTAACCTCTCCATTCACTAACAAGTAAGAACGAAATTTGAGACGTCTGGTCGACCAGGACAAAATAGCGAGACCAGACCACTGAGATGGTGACTGACGCCTCCTCCTCCCCACCCCTCCCCTCCCCCTTACACACACAGACACACACAGACGGACAGTACCCTCCTCTCCACCAGGACACCTCCGTCCCACAAAAACTTAACAGTCTTTACTTGGGTCTCAATCAGATGTCATATTAAAAGAACATTGTGAGTAATAAAACCAGACATTAAAAGTCTCCACCTTCCTATATGTGAAAAAATTTTTGGACTAGTGGTGGGTCAGAGTAAAAGTGGGGAAGGTGGAGGTTTAATGAGATTAGGTCGACTCGAAACTTTCAGCTGTGAGAGGTATACAAACGACCATTAGTCTCAGAGGTCCGAGGAAACGAGATTTCCCTTATTTCCCTTTGTGTCAGAGAAATGGTACTTTCGGTAAATTGAAAGATCTGAGAAGGAAAGGAGAAACGGGTCTACTAAATTCCTAAATACAGATATGCACGTTATTAACGGTAAAAGAGAGGTTCTTCCTAACATAAATCCAGTCAAGTCAACTCCCTTTTCCGTGAAGTCTGACAGGAAGATCTAGTTCACAGTCTACTCATTTAGAGAGTTCGAGACCCAGAGTCGGAAAACAGATCTTAGTCTTTACCGTACTTAACAGGCACATCTTGTAAAACACTACGTCACTCTTATCAAGATCCAATTTTCAATTTTTTGGTTCTGAGACGAAGGACGGTAAGGAAAATGGTCTAATCCTCATGTTGGAACCCATTTAGAGAAAAGTCAGGAGTCAAAATTTTAGACATTTCACCCTGAACTTTTCTACTAAAACTCAGTGTTTCATCTTTACATACATTTGTACGAACCATTTCTCGTACAAATATACAGTCACATTTAACCTTGAAATAAATCCCCTCAAAGTCCTTCTGTCACTAAACCCTGTAAAACCTTCAAAGAAAACTAGAAATACAAAACTTTAGAAATTTTAGGTGAGAGTAAAACTTCTCTCTCGAACCAATGTTTTCGGATTTTAAACTCCATAACCAACCGTGTGCCATCAGATGGGAGACATTTGGGTTCAGTCTGTATAGTCGTATCGGAACAGACGTAGAATGGAAAGAGCCACGACCAAAGACTCACAACGTGTATCAAATCAATCACATTAACCTCGACGTAACAGACCCTCCCTTAATACAACCGAATCTAAACTTTAAGCGAAATGCAACACAAGATTACAAGGTCTAACGAAAAGACTGGAGAGATACCATACGAACACAGAGTTCAGAAACTCCAATTGACTTAACTCTTTTCTTTGAAAGGTATCTACAGTCTCTCACCCTCCCTCTACGATAAAATATGACAGAAATAAAACCTCTTGAATACACTTTTTATTTAACAATTAAAAGTTTAATTGTCTCATAAGATTACATCTGTCAAGACAAGAGGACGAAGTGAAGAGTAAAAGAAATCATTGATCGAGTTAGTCAGAGGTTCTCGGTTAGAGGAAGTTAGTAGCTAGGCGAACCACTAAAATAAGACAGAGGAGAGAGACGTGAACATTATCCAATAGGACAAAAAGGGATGGGGTGTACGGGGCCCTCAGGGGGTAGTCTGGAACGAGAACCGGCTCTATCACCACGAGTCGGGTCCTGACTCCCGGAGGAAAACCCTCCCCTCCTGTACATCAAACCTTTCTTTGGAGGGTCCACTACGGTGTATGGGAAGAACTATAAATGAAGAATTTTTTTTTATAATAATAATAATAAAAATCTTTTTATGGTACTTGTAAAACACGGACGGTTTATGGTCCACGATAATCCCTTTTACTTCAGTCTTCGAGTTCCCGGTTTCTGTTTCGGGTGTATCAACCTTCATGTCGACTACGTCACGTCTGTTCTCTTTACGATTCGTTTATTAATATTGTGACAAATCTAGAAAACACTAGTCCGTCACTAGTTCCGAAGGTCACGGGTCCTTTCAAAGATTTTCTGTATTAGGACTGACTGTCTCTTTCCCTCCTTTAGTACCTTCCGAAGAATCTCTCTCACCGCAACTTAGACCCTGAACTTCCAACTCCTCCTCAAACGGTCCGTCTCACCTCCTCCCCTCTCGTACACGTTTCGGTGTGTCCCATTACTCACTCCCCGTGTCCCTGTCTCTACCCTGACCTCTCCCCTCCCAGAAAGTCTGTATCGTCTTTGTTGGCGCCCTTCGGTAACTTACCGAGGTCTGTACCTCCCAGTACGGATCTAACCGCAAGATTTCTCTCATAAGTCCGACCGACAAACCCCCTTGTCTAATCCCTTACCTTTTCACCTCGATCCTCCGATAGGGTCCCAACCTCCCCTCCCACCACCACCTATCCTCCCCCACTCTAACTGTCACCCTTGACCCCTTCTTCCGTCACTACTGCTCCTGGGGTGCCTCTTCCTCCCACCTCCCTCACACCTCAACGCGAAGGACGAAGACACCCAATCACAGATTACCTCCATCCGCAAACGAGAATCTCGGGAAAACCTCCTGCGACCCTCCTCCCCTCGTCGCCCGTCACCCTCACTCGACTCCATCCCTACATTCCGACCAGTCCTCCGAGTCGAGAGCAGGTGGTCCTGAAGACTCTTCCGGCCCGTCGCAACCCGTCACACTCAGTCCTCCCCTTCCGTCAGTCGGGGGACACGAGGGGCGGGAGGAACAAGGATTCAGAACTTAATTATTTGTGGACCGTAAAAAGCAAAAACACAAGGGAGTGTCACCCTTCGGAAGTCGGACGGTCTCGATGTCTTAAAGAACTCCTAGAACCTGTTCCTTCTTCTGCTCGTCAATGTCTTGGACTTCCTCGCGATGCGCCGGATGTCTGTGTTCGACCTTCTTCGGGAGTCGGTCCGCACCTTTGGCCCCATTTCACACCCCGAGGGACGGGGAGTCCCTGCCGTGCCCTGGACGCACACGTGGCCGCCGGTCCCAGAGAGAACAGCCTCCCGTCAAAAGAACGGGATACTACGATCCCGGAAAGGAGAAATGTTTAGAGATCTAGATCAAGGGGGTTTGACCAGTGCGTCGTAGGACGTCGAACCCGCAGGAGACAGTCCCTAAGACGTTCGAACAAGACAATTGCCGTGGTGCCACAATGGAGAACCGTTCGACACTTGGACACCAGAGTAGACCTCGTAAGATCTCACGAAACTTCGGACCTGAAACTCCTAAAAATAAAAAGGAATAAAAGAAAATCAATTTATATACTACTACAATTCGAATTCCAACACGTTTACTAAAAAATTTTCGAATTGTTCCTGAGAAAGACTTATGAACAGAATACAACTTTGATGGACAGACAATGACCAAAAAAAAAAAACAAAACAAAAATTACAGTCTTCTTTGTTAAGTACACTGAACTTCCCGTGTCCTTCGATCCCTGCGACTCCTCGACCACTTCCTAAAACCTCCTCAGACCATTTCTCTCTTTTCTCCTTCATACCTTCTTCCACCTCCCACCTCCGCCTCTCACGATTGCCTTCCTCCAAACCCATTCACCTACCATCTCCTCCTCCACTTGAACGAACAATTCCCCAATTTTCGAAAGTCAAACCTCTGTAATTGAGGTAACAGTATAACGAACTAAAGGACCACTCATTTTACACCCGTGCCTTTGGTTTCTTTCATCCTCGATCTGCGTCTCCTCCTTGACTAACGCCGGCTGGTCCCCTCCGTCCTCCTCGGGGTAGAACCACTTAGTCGCGGGAGGGGCGGGAGGACCTCGCCTTCCAGACTCACCACGTCGAAGAGACACGGCAGACCCACCACTCGTAGTCGATACTGGGGACACTTCAATGTCAAAGGGGGACTCCAACAAAAAGTTTCACCTTTTCCTCAAAGACCTCCTCCGTCACATGGGAGGTTGGGTCGGGGAAGGGGGGTGCGGGGCGGGGGCCCTGAAGACATCTCCCCCCTCGAGAGTTGTGAGAAAAAACTGTTAGTGAGGGAGGAAAGGGAAATCAGAAGGGGAGGGAAGAAGGAGGAAGGGAGGGGAGTGACGAGAGGGAAGAGGGAAACAGAATATTTAACTTCATCTGAACTACATCTTGTCCCCACACCTAATTCCTCCGTGTCCTGTCGGTAGTCTAGGAGTCAAGGTTTCACTGACATTTCATCCCCTCCCGAGAGGGGGGGCGGGGCGCAGGTGAGGGTCGCCTGGTGTCTCCTCACCCAAGAATCGAAAAATTGTTTTCACGTACGAGGACGTCTGGTTTCTTCACGTACACGTTATCCTCGGAAGGAAGTCGGTCCAATCTATCAGAGTAAAACGCGTCACCAATCAGACTTCGGTCGTCCTTTCCACACAACACGAGGATCTCCCCGGAACGTCAGAGACACGTCAGATCTATCACAAATATTTAAGGGTTCCTTAACAATTGTGAAACCACTGTGGATTACCTCAGAAAAACTTTAAGGTTCCACGAAGTCAAGAAACGGAGGATTCACTTGACACGGAAAAAATTTTTAACGCAAAGACAGGGGAAGAACCACCGAGAAGACTGAAAAGTCTCTTGCGGACAGAACAACCTCCGTCTACACAACGAAGACGATACGGTGTGTGTAATGGCTCTGTTAGTATAGAAGGATTCGAAAATTCCTTTCAACCTTTCTTTGGGGTTTTTCATCTTGATCGATATTTTATACATACCGTGTAGAACAAATTAAAACGTACATTCAAGGAAAATCACGGAGTCACTCCAAAATCACTGTAACAGTTGGTTATGAAATGGAAGTAACAAGTCCCTTACGGAAGTACTAAAAATATGACCAAAATGAGAAGTCTGATACCGAATCCACACTCACATGACAATAGTTGGTGGACCACAAAATTAATGGGTGGGGTCATTCGAGTATAAAACACTTCGGAAACAAAGAGTCTAACTGTGACAAGCTTGGAATTTCATCATGGACTACCCATAGACACTTTCAAAACAAAACAAAAAAAAATGAACTTCATCTGACAGACTTAATCCGTAGGAGCAGACACACTAGGTCCTGGAGCGAGTAACAGTGCACGTGATGTCCAAAGTTAAACCTTTTGAATGACACAACTTCAGGACAGTCAAGTACTAAGAACTTCTGGTTACCAGAGAGGACTTGTGACCACTGACGTCGTAAAAATTACACATTCTCCGGTGGCTCCGGTTTTCTAAAAATTTTTAATAACATGTTTAAGAATACAATTTAAATTGATAGATTCGAAACGACATTATGACAAAAGAGAAGTCATACACTACCATGTCCTTGCTCCAATTTACTTCCCCACCATAACGTCCCCTCGTAAAATTTAGGGTCTTCATTTTTTTTTTAATATTATAAATATTAAAAGTACTCAAATTCAAATAAAAATACCCCTTCTCAAAAAAAAGGGATTTTAACAAAGACCTTACCGTTTAACAAAGGTAATAATTTTCAACTTCAACAATCAACTACAAACACACAAAAATAAATACCATTATACGGCCTATTTTCTTCCAGTACCCTCACCCTCCTTGACGAAAACTTCTATTAACACCTGTACCCGACTTTACACTGTTAAAAGTCATCCAAACATACCAAGTGTAAACAAGAAGGTTTACAGTGAAACGGAAACGGAACAGTAGACCCCTTCTATTGACCTCCACTCATAGACGGGTGTAAGGACTTTGTCACTTTATATGGATACAAATCTTCACATACTTCCCATATGTATGTTCACATACTTCGTCTACTTATTTCTGAGTAATATTTCACCGACGGGACACGGGTGATGGTTCCCTTTTGTAACAGGGAAGGGATCGTGCAGAAGAGGAAGGGGTGGGCAGGGAACGGACTCTGGGGGGTGACGACCGACGTGCCCGGAACGACGACACACGTCCGGAAGAGATCGACACCGCGCGCCCGAAGGGTAGCACCACCGCGGGGAACAACGTCTCGCACCTGAGGTCACCACCGTCACATACCCGAGGCATCGACCCCGTGTGTCCGAAACAACACGGGGTCGTACACCTCAGAAGGGTCTGGTCCCCGGTTTGGGCACAGGAAACCTAACCGTCCACCTAAGGATTGGTGACCTGGTGGTCCCTTCAGGGAAGAGTGAGAATTTTATCTGGTGAAAGTTGCAATGTAATAGACAAAAAACTCAATGACACTGACAGAGAGTGCCCTAACCCACGTGTCGACGAGGAGAAGTATCCGAAGGTTCGGACCACCTCTGTTCACTAAAATGATGACGCGACTGGGGATCTCCTCCACCCCTTCATCCACGTTTCGACATGGTTAACCACTTCCCCTTCTGTAAATTCACGGTATGGACGAAGCGTTCACTTTTATAATACTATCTTTACTACCGAGTTACATCCAGAAAAAGTGTTTTTATTGGTCTTCTTAGATCAAATCTTCAAGCCGGACCCAATGATGGGTTCCACGGCAACCCT
Source organism: Capra ibex (assembly GCA_006410555.1). Taxonomy (NCBI): domain Eukaryota; kingdom Metazoa; phylum Chordata; class Mammalia; order Artiodactyla; family Bovidae; genus Capra; species Capra ibex. Next base: position 37,219,126 of record SJYO01018757.1, on the reverse strand, counting down.
TACAGACCCTTAGAAATAGGGAAATTCCCTCAATCGAAGAACGGGTTCCTTAAACAGTAGTCAACTATTAATTTACTTATAAGGATACAACGTTTCAATGAAGAGTTCCTAAACATGTAACAAAACCATGAAACAGTACACTAGGATTAATCCTTAAAAAGACAAAAACTTACAAACTTACTTTCCTCCTCAGATATATGTCTAGAAAATATATACACATACATATATATATATATAAAGTATATGTATTAAAAATAAATAAAAACCGACGTGACCCAGAAACAACGACGTGTCCGAGAAGAGATCAACACGACTCGTCCTCGACGAGTGGTCGACACCCCAGACCGAAGGAGTAACGACACCGAAGAGAGCGACACCTCGTGTCCTCCGTCCCCCGTGTCCGAAGTCATCATCGCCGAGGACCCGAGACCTCGTGTCCGACTTATCAACGCCGTGCACCTGAATCGACGAAGTACCCTACACCCTAGAAGGGTCTAGTCCCTAGTTTGGGCTCAGAAGACGTAAAAGTCCACCTAAGAAGTGGTGACTCGGTAGTCCCTTCGGGGTATATGCCTGAAAGTAACTAACTGGCACCCCAATACAAGACTATTTGTGCAGTATTCAACCTTTATGTATCATTCAGTTTTTACGCAAGGTATGTGTAGGAGAGGGTTTGTAGTATCAAGACGAATCGGATGGACTTTGGACAGACCTTGTGTACGTAATCGGAGGTCAGTCCGTTTCAGTAGACTGTGTTTCACACAATTCACAACTTATAGAGTACATTAAATAACTTATGAGAGGACTTTCACCTTTTGTCTTACCGACCCATGTCTTACAAAAAAAAAGAAGGGTCTTACAACATTCATATAACCAACAAATGGAAGTATTTGTTTGTTTTAGTGATCGGACCCTTTTCTAGTGTTAAGTTTTAGGGTTCATGTAAAAGATCACTTGTGTATGGTGAAAGTGTGATAGCATCAGTTCTTTGGTGATCAGTTTGATGACAATTCAACCCCTGGAAGGTATGACATTATCGTTTAAGTCTGTATCACGAATGGTACAAGATCCGTAATAAGATTGTTCAAATTATACATAATTGAGTCAAAGAGGGGTACTTTATCCATAACAGTTGTGAGAGTAAAATGTCTACTCCTCTGTCTTTGGGTAGCTTCAGGTCGTCGAACGGGTACCGGTGAGACACTCACTTACTTTCCACAGGGAAGGACACGTGGTCGAAAGGGACATTCCAGATGGGACAAAAAGTCATTTCGACGGACTATTCCCGGGTAGTCTTACGGCCATCACCCGTCAAGTCGACTTTAGTCCGGACAATCATCTCAACCCTAGACACCCTTTACCTTCCACTGTCCGAACCACAGTCTCGCAAGACAGTAGGAAAACAACAACAAGTGCATCGAAAGGTAAATTCACCAATATGATTCAATGTCTCTTCCTCTACGGATGGACACAAAAGTAAATGTCCAAGACAACGCACGTTCTTCGACTGTCCCATCCATTGACTTGGAGTACAAGAGTGACGTTAATCATTCTATTAAGGGACCTAGGTGATCTCCTTATCGAAGTTCTTCAGTGTCAAGGGTCCTTGGTGATTTATGAACACTTCCGACCTCAAAACGAGGGAGTAGTTCCTACTCGGAGAGGTTTCTTTGTGCCCTTTGATTCATACGTTTAAGAACTTTCACATGTAAACGGACCACACTTAGTGACGAACGAATTAATTCACGAATTAATTCTTTTGTCTAAACATATTCCTACCCCACTCTTTACCCGGGTCCCCACCACCACCTTTCCTCACCCGTCTAATTTATCGACAGTCAACTTACATAATTAAGATAGACATCCTAAAAAAACCAAAAATTTAAAAAGGACCGAAAACCTAAAAATCTCCAACCATCAAACCCCAAAGTAAAGCCCAAACAAAAAACCGTCTAGAAAGAGATTAAGATATTCCACTCCGACTGGTCCATCTACTGTCTGGAAGATTAGAAGCATAATCAAAGGGTTCAGTGAACACTGAGTGAACCACCGTCAACTTGAGTCTTTCGAGGAGAAGGGAAAAGACTATTTCCACTCATGACCGTAAAAATTTGCAAACGTGTTTGTCTTTCATAGTCCTGGGAAACATTTGAATTTTCTTCAACCCAAACCCGAAACACAGACCCTCCCTCAGGGAAATAGGTCCTCTCAACCAAAACTAGAAAGATCCGTTGCTCCCAATGGCACCTACGAGGAGACAGAAGTCGTCGGTGTCCAGACGAACACCGGACCAGACGAACACGTGGGAGGGGAACGAAATCGGTGGGTCACAGCTGTGTCCTCTAACTAATTTGGGACACGGAAAGGAAAAGAGACCTCAAGATCCCCTGAGACTTGGTCTCAAGACTAAAAGTTTACTGTCTTTTAAACGATTTCAAGATCAGTAAGACCTCGTCGTGGGACTCCACAGGACCGTTTTCAATCTTAGGAACTTAATACCCGACCCTCCACTGTCGAATTTAAGTGTAGAAAAAGTACGTACACACTAGCGGGTTCCTTTTTCAGGGTTCAGGTACTGAAAAACCATTTTGACTCGTACAATAATTTACGGACTAGTTATTTTCTACGAACAGACTCTTATGAGTCGGTTCAAAAAATAAAGATTCCGACGATAGTCGGAAGTCTTTTCGGGTTCGGAGTAAAGGAATCAAGGTCTATTTGAAAGACGTTCTCAAACACACGACCCCTTCCCAGACACACAGTCCGTCTGTTCCTCGATCACACGTCCTATACCCACTCCGGCCTTCACTACAAGGACTGGGAACACAGTACGGACACGGTGGGGACACTGTGGGAGACGAGGACCGAACAAAAATTTTGAAAACAAGATAAGATTCGTCTCCCAACGATACTTTGATCATCAACCCTTTCCCATCACAAGTTATTGGAGTCTATACGTCTACTGTGATGGGAATACCGTCTTTCACTTCTCCTCGATTTTTCGGAGAACTACTTTCACTTTTTCTCACTTTTTCAACCGAATTTCGAGTTGTAAGTCTTTTACTTCTAGTACCGTAGGCCAGGGTAGTGAAGTGCCCTTTATCTACCCCTTTGTTATCTTTGTCACAGTCTGACATAAAACCCCCCGAGGTTTTAGTGGTGTCTACCACTGACGTCGGTACTTTAATTTTCTGCGAATGAGGAATAATCTTTTCAATACTGGTTGGATCTGTCGTATAAGTTTTCGTCCCTGCAATGAAACAGCTGATTCCAGGCAGATCAGTTCCGATACCAAAAAGGACACCAGTACATACCTACACTCTCAATCTGACACTTCTTTCGACTCGCGGTTTCTTAACTACGAAAACTTAACACCACGACCTCTTCTGAGAACTCTCAGGGAACCTGACGTTCTAGTCGGGACCCTAAAGAAACCTCCCTGACTACGACTTCGACTTTGAGGTCATGAAACCGGTGGAGTACGCTTCTCAACTGAGTAACCTTTTCTGAGACTACGACCCTCCCTAACCCCCGTCATCCTCTTTCCCTGCTGGCTCCTACTCTACCGACCTACCGTAGTGCCTGAGCTACCTACACTCAGACTCACTTGAGGCCCTCTATCACTACTTGTCCCTCCGGACCACACGACACTAAGTACCCCAGGGTTTCTCAGCCTGTGCTGACTCGCTGAATTGATTGACTGATTTGACTCACAAATTCTAGACAATCTACTCTAAAGTTCTGTTTTTACTCCAATAATGAGCAAAAAAATATCTGATGGATATCCACGACTAAAAATTTTCCGTCTGAAAAGATATGGGATGGGGATTCGGGACTCTTAGAGGATGAAATTGTTCGTGGGGTACAAAAAAAAGTTTATGATTCACATTTAGAATCTCGAGACGTCTCATAAAGTAGTTAACTTCCTTATATAGGTCCACGTGTCAACAGAAATTTGTTTAATGAAGGTGTAACTCTCATTACCGGTCGGACGTTTCTCTGAGAGACAGAACGTAGTGAATCGGGACCTTTCCTATCAAGAAACATATCACAATGGGACACGGGGTTGGTACGTACCGATCAACCTAAAATCAATCGGGACCTATGTTCTGACAACTAGTTAATGGAAAGAATTTTAAGATTTATTTCTTTGTCTCCTTAACATCAATCAGACACTACCATAAGTATTCGGTCCCCTGACTTGGGTGGTAACTCGGAACACAGTCTTCGTCTCTCTCTGACGTCTCTTTCGTCCTCTTACCTCTTTGTTCGGTTCTCCTCTCAGACACACCGGAGACCTTCCACTTCTCTCATTTAAGTCTTGGATGAACTATAAACAATCGACAACTTAAAGAGGACCATGGGAGAAGGGAGTCTTTCCTTAATAGAAACAACTGTATTCGAGACATGAGTACACGGGTAAAGATGTTACCCCAGTTCTCATCTTTGTCTCCCTTTAAATACCATGATTTACGGAAAATCTTTTCTACTTTCCCGAGTTTGCGTACTGGAGTCGGAGGAGAATTTCTTTTCGTCTTCTTTCCTTCACTATTTCTCACCATTGTTTACTTTGTCTTTTGTTTGTTTTAGTCGCTTTGGTCTTCATACAAGAATTCTCTAGTCATCTCCACTATTAAGAAATTGGTATGACTGGTCCGTTCTTTCTCTCCTGCGTTTAATAATTGTGGTGATAATCCTTGTCCTCGCCACTGTAGTGATGTATACAAGTATAAAATCCAGAAACGTAACGTTATTCAAAGGAATTTTTAATCACAATAAAAAACCTTTTTGTTTTGGTTCCACTCAAGATGTGTAAGGATTAAAACGGATCAAAACTTTTTAAACGGTTCACTGTTTACGACTACAATGACCATGATAGTTGACAAACCAAGGGTGTCAATAAATGTCATAACATTGACATTACGTATTCTAGTTATGATAAGATTGAATTATAAATTCCAATGAAATTATAATAATCTTTATGTCAATCCTAAAGACGGATAATTTTACACTTAATACTATCAAAGGAGGGAGAGAAGGTAGGAGGGGGAGGATAAAGGGAGGGAGGGAGGGAGGAAAAAGAAAGAAAAAGGTGTTTGTCTTGATTAACATTAGTATCAACTCCTTACTCACACAGACAAAATGACGACCCAAGACACTATGGATAGAAGAATGTTGCTAGGAAAAAAATAAAAAAGTCATTGAAAAATGAAACTAATCAAGAAAGACAAGAAGCGTGTTTTTCTTTGAACTCGTCTTGTGGCTCACAAAATTGAAGAAAATAAGTCGTTCATGAAATTTAATGGGCTCCTACAATCCTGACACAGCTAATACCACTCTTTCTTGTAGCACCAGGACAGAAGTGGCTTTGACCAAATGAAGTCAAAGGTACACATTACTTTTGGCCGTTCACAGTGTTTCTACTTTATGTCTCGCGACACTCTCAAATAATGAATTCGAAAATCTCTTCCGAAGGATCTCCCTCACTAAATCTCGATTCTAAAAATTCCTACTCAGCCTCAATGGACCGTCTTAAATACTAAATGCCCTTTTAAAAGATGCATTCTCGGTGACCAAAGAGTTCGGAAAGAAAGCCATCACACAATATAACCGCAGTGAGAACGACAGAACGGACAATACTCTTTCCTCGAATGTCTCACGATTTATTAAGAGTCACCCAGGACTCAAGTAAAAACCGTCCCCGTCTCAATTTTAAATGTCATCGTTAACGGGGCCTAGTCGCCAAAAGGGGGGACATTTCACCTCTCCCGTAGTACAAACGAAAGAAGTAGTCTGAGTACTCCTGGTTCATTCTATTACTTCCAGTTCCATGAGATGTGGGACGTTTCAGACTACATCACATTCCACCAAGACAAAAGGTTTAAGAAGAAGGATATCCCCACCATACCGACGAAATGATGACCCGGTCCTATAAATGTATAGTATAACTGTGTAAGTAAGTAGATTCTTCGTAGTGGATCCTACATTAAAGGTTCTCCCTGTAAAGAAAGTTTCACTTTAAAAAACAAAAACAAAAAATTGGAGTACGAATTCCTTCCGTTTTGTGAGTTCTAGGTCCCGTTAATTGTCTGGTTTTTTTAGACGTGAGTCACGGAAAGGTACACGGCGGGCATTTATATTACCGTCTCGCCAGACAGACGAGACTGTTCAATCTGGGTGTTCCGAGTCTCGACGTCCCTGGTCCCGACGGGTGCGACAGTGTGAGGACATCCACGACTCGCTAGGTCTGGTCTCCCACTACACACCCACAGTAGACCCCCGGGACCGGAAACAAGAGTAGGCCACGACAGTACACACACTTAAGAGTGGGGTCTATCGTCAGAGAGACCCCTGACCCCGTACAGAAGTCGAGAGACTCGACCCCCCGTATTACAGACACCCTGATTTGTAAAGTAGTACAGACCTTTGTCGGTCAACCCGTCGAACCTCTTCCTTACCCCGACAAGACGTTCCGAAGGACGGAAAGGAACATTTCAGTCACAAGTGGGGGCCGACTTGGGAAGTGGTCCCGGGATTCACCGTTATGTCCCTCCTTCCCCCGTCCCACTGGTTCCGGGACAAAAACACAAGGGGACGACATGTCTTCTGGTCTGAGTCGTAGAGTCCGAAGTAAGAGACACCTTAGTAGGTATTTTCACGTCAGTGACCGACTTCCGACGGACTATCTACTGAGTCATTCACCGGGGAGTAAGGTCTGACGACTTTCCTAGGTTCAAGAACACAACCACAGTCCAGATTATTTCAACGATGAGTACGCTAGAACCTCCTCGACCCTTTGTGTCCTCTGGACCCCTTCTTTTTCTGTATCCCTTCGGTGAAAAGAAGTCCTGAATTTGTCTTCGCCGACGTAAAGACTCGATGAAAGGATCGTAATCCTGTTCCGTTTCCTCATCGCAGACTACCAGAACTAAACCTGTTGTCCACGGAGTCTTCGGTTCGGTTCTAGAACCGGACGTCGTCGACGACTTTCTCGTCGAGGCGGGGACACGACCCGAGAGGGTGCGTGGTTGAAAACACCCATTATCTCTGGGAGACCTCCCTTCTGAACCTGAACACAGACCCCGGACGGTCGGATCTCAGGTAATTTTACAAAAGGTCGTGTACGACTCTTGTTATGAAAGTCAAGTCAAGTCAAGTCAAGTCAGCGAGTCAGTACAGACTGAGAAACACTGGGGCACTTAGCGTCGTGCGGTCCGGAGGGACAGGTAGTGGTTGAGGGTCTGAAGTGAGTTTGAGTGCAGGTAGCTCAGCCACTACGGTACGTCGGTAGAGTAGGAGACAGCAGGGGAAGAGGACGGGGGTTTGGGAGGGTCGTAGTCTCAGGAAAGGTCACTCAGTCGAGAAGCGTGCTCCACCGGTTTCATGACCTCAAAGTCGAAATCGTAGTAAGGAAGGTTTCTTTAGGGTCCCAACTAGAGGAAGTCTTACCTGGCCAACCTAGAGGAACGTCAGGTTCCCTGAGAGTTCTCAGAAGAGGTTGTGGTGTCAAGTTTTCGTAGTTAAGAAACCACGAGTCGGAAGAAGTGTCAGGTTGAGAGTGTAGGTATGTACTGGTGTCCTTTTTGGTATCGGAACTGATCTACCCGGAAACAACCGTTTCATTACAGAGACGAAAAGTTACACGACAGATCCAACCAGTATTGAAAAGATTGTTCCTCATTCGCAGAAAATTAAAATACCGACGTCAGTGGTAGACGTTACTAAAACCTCGGAGGTTTTTACTTCAGACTGTGACAAAGGGGTAGATAAACGGTACTTCACTACCCTGGTCTACGNAAACAACCGTTTCATTACAGAGACGAAAAGTCACACGACAGATCCAACCAGTATTGAAAAGATTGTTCCTCATTCGCAGAAAATTAAAATACCGACGTCAGTGGTAGACGTTACTAAAACCTCGGAGGTTTTTACTTCAGACTGTGACAAAGGGGTAGATAAACGGTACTTCACTACCCTGGTCTACGGTACTAGAAGCAAAAGACTTACAACTCGAAATACGGTTGAAAAAGTGAGAGGAGAAAGTGAAAGTAGTTCTCCGAAAAATCGAGGAGAAGTGAAAGACAGTATTCCCACCACAGTAGACGTATCGACTCCAATAACTATAAAGAGCGCCGTTAGCTAAGGTCGAACACGAAGAAGGTCGGGTCGCAAAGAGTACTACATGAGACGTATATTCAATTTATTCGTCCCACTGGTATATGTAGGAACTGCATGAAGAAAAGGATAAACCTTGGTCAGACAACAAGGTACAGGTCAAGATTGACAACGAAGGACTGGACGTATATCCAAAGAGTTCTGCGTCCAGTCCACCAGACCACAAGGGTAGAGAAAGTCTTAAAAGGTGTCAAATAACACTAGGTGTCTCAGTTTCCGAAAAACCGTATCAGTTATTTCGTCTTTATCTACAAAAAGACCTTGAGAAATCGTTAGTATATTTCTTCGAAGATGATCCAAAACCATTAATATGGACGTTTGACCATAAATAAATATGGAAAGTCAATATATTACACGTCTAAAAAAAGACGGAAACCTCTATTCAACTCGGAGATGGTGACCCGTCGAAACGGGACAGGGTCCATGGATGGCAAAATATCCAAAACCGATTTCCAAACAGGGTAAAAGAGAACCAGTTAATCCAAACCAGTAATACAATCAATATGTAACGGTATGTATCAATGTTTTTATAAAAAAAGGAATACTCCTACAAATCGTACATGAGAATCGTTTAAAGTTCATACACTGTGTCATAACGATTGATATCAGTGATACGAGATGCAATGTGGGGGTACCGAACAAAATATTGATCTTCAACCATGGCAACCTGGGGGAAAGTGGACATACAGGATGAGGGGTTTGGGGTGGAGACCGTTGGTGGCATAGACAAGAGGTAACGCTATTCGAACCAAAAGAAAGGACAACATTAATAAGTAATAATAAAAATTTTAAGGTGTATAATCACTCGAGCATTTCATAAACGGCAAGAAACAGAATGAATTACGGGAGTCCCAGATACGTATAACGGCGCTCACCGTTCTAAAGTAAGTAAAAATACCGTCTTATCATAACATATATATATATGTAGAAATAGGTACGTAGGTGACTACCTATGAATCCAACAAAGACATAGAACCGACAACATTTATTATGTATCCGACTAAGACATAGAACTGATAATATTTATTACGACGTCACTTATACCCTAAAGTTTAATCACCCAACAAAAAAAAAAAAAAGGTCTATTTATGGGTGTTCACCTTAACGACCTAGTATATCAAGATTAAAAAACTCCTTGGAGGTATGACAAAAGGTGTCACCGATAAAGTCAAATGTAAGAGTGGTCGTCACGTGTCCCTAAGAGATTGTAGGAACAGAAGAATAAAAACCGACACAACACGTCGAACGTCCGAGAATAATCAAGGAACTAGTCCCTAACTTGGGACCAGTCAACAAAGAACAGGACGAGTTTCGAAAGTTCAAAAGTGACAACTCATTCTACAATCGACACCTGAAGAGTAGATACCGAAAGTACAACTCCATGCAAAAGAGATATTGGTAAATAGTATTCACTTGTGACTTGAAACAGATTACGAAAGACATAGACAATTCTACTAATAGAAACAATAGAAAGTAGAACAATTGTACCTTATATTGTAACTAGACACCTATACCTTGGTAAGAATTTAGGAACATGATTTAAGGTGAACTAGGACCGCACACTTGGAAAATTACACAACAACTTAAGTCAGACGACTAGGAAACAACTCCTAAAAACGGAGATACAAACAGCCCTTATAACTGGACAACGACAGGCCAAAACCATACTCTCATTACGACCGGAACATTTTACTCAAACCTTCACAAGGAAAAGATAAAGACCTTCTCAAACTCTTCCTAACCACAATTAAGGTGAAACTTGCGAACCATCTTAAGTAGTCACTTCGAAGGACCAGGAATGATCACTAATCTGGTAAGTGTAAAGGACAAAAAAAGTACTAAGTCAGGACCTTCCAACATACAAAGACCCTTAAAGAACTCAATAACCGTAGATTAATTAACACCATGAGAGAATCCGAGGAAACACATAGACTCCACGTCAACATTACAGAAGGGAAAGTAAAGACTACAATGAATAAACTCGGGAAGAATAAGAACCACTCAGATAAATTTCCAAACAGTCTCCTCGACAAAACTTCAGTCCGACACCTCGTCCTGTTCTTTGGTAAAGTTACCATCACAGTTGAGAGAAAGAATCAGACCTTGATAAAAGGGACATTTATGTCTATAGTCCTTGTTCAAAAGAAAAGTTAAATGTACTACAGGACCTCCAGTCTCTTTCTTATAAAGAAAAAGTATTGGGTCGAGTGAAGGTCTCATCCGTGAGTCTAGATACTCCCACTTTAGGAATAATCTAGTGTCGCTGTCGTCTTAAATTATCTTTCTACAGAAGTTTCGGTCTAGAAACTTTAGAACTGAGATTAATCGAAATACTCGAACCCATTTGACTCAATTTCTCGGATCAGACGTCTCGGGAAAAACAGTGTTATTTACGATTAATGTTGGTAAGAAACATAAGGAGACGAGAAACTCCTGGACAGTCGTACAGTCTTGACGTCCAGTGCTCCTAGATCTAGAGTCCAGAGTAGTCGAAATTCACAGTACTTTCGCAGGAGAGTTTCTGACTCTGAATCTTGACAGTAGACGAGACACCAGGAGGACTTCGGTCGAGGGTACAAGGTGTACATTTAGAACAGAATACCTCCTTAGGGATCCGGTAGTCATTTCAAGAGACGTAGCTCGAAAGTCGACCCCCGGAATCCAAGAGACGGGAACGGTGTTGTCTGAAGTTCCGTGTGTATACTGATCGGGTAATTTGGGTGACACCCATCTTTTTCTACTTTGTTTATGATTTACACATATATAAACCAAGATGTCCCGTTCCATCAGAGTCACCCTTATCCGTCCCACGTTCAATCTTTTTACCTACCTCAGCCGACATGAATCGGAGTGAAACTCAGATACGTTTATTTCAGAGGAGAGGGATCCACTGAACTATAACACTATTTAGGTTCATAAACAAAAAGACTACCATCAGACCTTTGAATTACCCACAGAAGAGTGGAGAACACAAAGACCAGAAGTCTTGAAGATTCTCCGTTGGATGATATAGACTCTAACGGTTTAATGCCGAAAAAGGAAAAAACTACTACCTTGTATCGGTGCGTATAAGTCAACACCCAACAGATACCGATGAAAGCATGACTTTGTCGTCTTAATACATAGACGCTATGTCTGTACCGGACGTTTGGATTTTATGATAGGGAAATTCTTTTTTTCGTACAGTTGGGGTCATCCTGAACTAAGAGTAAATGTCGTCACCTAGTGCACTGATCTATAGTTCCGTTTCGTGGAAACCTCCACTCAAATAGATTAATTTCGACCGATTCAAAAAAGGGGGGAGGTTTGACATTTACGTACTACTTCTTAATAGTCCTTCTAAAAGACGTACGATGAGTAGTCCCTGTATATGTACTCGGAAGGTCCATCCCTGACATCATGGGGTACCTTTGTCGGGTAGAGGTCATGATCCACTCGGTAATTTTGTAATTTGTCATATATTATTGTTGTTTCTCTCAGTTTTACTGATGAACACCTGATTTTGTTTCCTGTGTAAAGGTGATGTTGTCTTTATTTAAAATTAAGTAACTTTTCACGTCGTCACTTGTCCCAGGCAGCTTCCCGTGAAAGATTCAGTTTACTGACTCTACTGTGTCTCGGTCCCGTCCTCTTGAAAGTCCTTGTCTACTCCGTTTGTGTCTTTAAGTGTTTAAGTCACCCTGGATTCACCACCACTTTACTTTCTTAAGGGTGGCTCAAGGTGACCACCTGGTCAAATTTGTGGGGAAACGACAGAGAATTATTCCTAGGACCCTGTTAAATAGAAGACAAGTTTATGATTAGGAATCTGTGAATTTAAATTCTTGTCAACCGTCTGATGGGATCACAACAATTAATTTTGTAAATCTTTATCGTGGCGACCAGCTTAAGTTTCAACGTCCCTTACAATAACATAAAGGTCCTCTCGAAACACTATCCTTCAGAATATTCCGTTTTAGAAATAAGTAGGGGTTCTAGAGACAAGTAAGGATCATCAATGTCAAGAGATAAGACTTCCCGTGGACCAGAAGAATTTTCCCTTTTATTTGGAGGTCAGTCATGTTCACTCTCTTTTTTCCGTTCGGAGGACGTCACTCCGGCAATATGTATCAGACTTCTTAAAGTCACGTAAAACACCAGACAATCAGATATTTGACTCGGAAGAAATACTTTCTACTAAAATCGTATCTAGGTCTCTTACTTCGGTCAGGTTCTCTTTTTTTAATCTGATAAATTGTTACTCTCCATGTCTCTCCCGAAGTCAGGCAGGGGGATGGTTGGGTTGGGGTTTAGACGACGTACTTTCTCGTCGATCAACTAGATTCAATGAGAGTGTTGGAGTAGACGAAAGTCCTTCGTCATAGTATTTCGACTTGTTATGGTGTAGTGTCATGTTCTGGAGCATTCTCGACCGAAGAAAAATAAGTCCTTATTGACCAGTTGAAAGTAATTACACCTTTGACTGACTAATTACAATTCTTAGTCTCTTATTTCGACTATGGGTATGAGTTGTAACATCAAACGAAAGTCAATGTTTTGACAATCTTAAAGAAAAGGATTTTGTCAAGTTTGTCTTGATAAGTAAAGAGAACGGGTAAAGTGGAGATTTATGGTGGTATCAATGACCCTAACACATTTCCTTATTTGGATTACCGATAATTGGGTTGTACCGTTAGACCTTAACACTATCTTTCAATGAATAATACCGGTACACAATGTTTCACGAATTTCGAGTTGGATCCTGGAATGTATTTCGATCTTAGTGTTGACGGACTCAACCTGTCTAATATTTGGTGTCAAGGAGAAGAATGAACGACGGGGTGGTAGTTGATCGGAAGAACACTTCTGTCGTATTCTTACCCCTAATCAGAAACTCGATTCTCTGTCTTTATATCCACAAGATTTGTCACTGCTTTGTAGTTTTTTTAGACTAAAACTGTCTCTTTATCATTTGTTCCGGGGTTAACGTGGTCTGAAGTTTTTGAGTCCTTCTTCAATCGACTTTCCCTTCTTCGATTCATCAACCATGAAATGTAGTTGAGATTTTAAGAATGTAGAATATTGTTTGTCACAGTCGTTTTACGTGTCCTCACAGTGGTGAAGTGAACACCCGGACCTTGGGTCCGAGGAACGACCCGTCCGTGAATGATATGGAATAAATACCGGAAAGTAGTTGGGCTCTCGGGGTGGATGTCCTCCGGGAGTCTTTTGTGTTGGAAGTGGTTGGGAACCTTCAGGAAGAGGCGACTTTATGAATTGGGTGAAATAGAAAGTCTAGAATCTCCCCGCTTTAAGGGAGTTGTCGGGACCACAATTGACCGAGTGATACACTCGTCAGTGACCGTTCATCTACAGATAGTGGAAGTCATTGATGAATCTTAATCGGACATGGTTTTCGAACGATAACAAGATAAAGTTACTTCGTGTTCGGGTCTTAAGGGTTTTTACTTGTCTCGAACCAACTATTCAAAACTTAAACACTGGAATAGTGTAACACTACCAATAATATTTTTCACATAAAAATGATAGATTTTGGTTACCAAAAACAGAAATTAGTCCACCAAGTCGAGACTACCACCAAGAAGTTCGGTACACTATAACCATAAAAACTATCACTTCACGAATTAGACCTTACGATACGTCCAGGAGACTAAAATCCAGTTCGACCTATGGTTTTTGTAAAGGGTGGGGGTCGTTTCGTCACGGTAAATAGACTTACCTAAATATTCAGGTCTAGTGTACCCCTGATTAATTTTTGACACCGGCGTCCTGTTTTTCCTAAACCACTCTTGTTTCTAGAGTCCTCATAACAGTAGTCGATTTATTTCCCTGGTCCCTGTCGGTGAGGACTGTGTGTCCGTCTCAAGTGTCAAAGTTGTGTAACGTGTTCCTTCAGTCGACTAACCCAACGAAAAAGTTTGTCCTGAATTTCGGTCAGGTCTTTGGGAAGGTCCTCACCAGAACTTCTGATCGATGTCTGTGGATGAGGTTAGTGAAGTAGTCTTTCTCCACTCGTCTCTAGGTTGGCGTGTCCACGATGTCTTCCACAAAACTCTTAGAAGCACAGGACTGCGACGGTACTAACGACTTGTACTCCGCTCCCAGTTTGGATATGGACCCCTGTCTTTTGCGTATTTTGTTACACCGTAATTGCCAATACTCGGTAACTCACGAAGTAAGTCTTATAATTGACCTTTCTGACCGTCCTCCCCTATGTTTTCGTCGTCGATTTAGTGGTCTTCTCTAGATCACCCTTTCAGATCATGTTTCGTCCTCATGAATCATTAATTCTCGTTAAGGTAGTATTCAGTCGCTCGTGTTTTATTATATCATTTTCACCTCTTTTCTTTTTGTCTTCCGTCCGTTTAGAACTTTCCACAATCCTCCTTTCCAATTTCGAAAAACCCCCTCCCTCCCTGGGGATTTGATATTTCGTCGGACCACGTTCTCACATCGAGAACGACTTTCGGGGACGTCGTAAAAGTTTCGGGACAGAAAATGCAAAACTGTGTGTCTGACACCACCCATTCTCCATTCCATACGTGAAGTCTGTCCTCGAACTCGGTCCGAATAATACTTGTATCCATGGATTTCAGTGACTGTAGAGACCGGTGGTTATTTTAACCTTCCGTTAAGTGTACTTCATAGATCGTGTATTTTAGTTAAGACGGACGACTACGTCTTCTACACCCATACTAGGGACCCAGTCCTTCTAGAGGACCTCTTCCTTTATCGTTGGGTAAGGTCAGAAGAACCGACGTTTTAGGGTACCTGTGTCCTCGGACCGTCGGAGATCAGGTACCCCAGTGTCTTCTCAACCTGAGCTGAATCGTTGATTTATTGTTTCCTTAAATTTTCGGTGGACCTGAAATTTATCGAATTCGGTTGTAGTCGTTTCGGTCGTAGTTCTTAGAATCGGGATTGGGAGGTCTTACATTTGTTCTGTGAATCATTACCAATTTTTTTTGTTAAAGTACCTTCTTCCGTACTCTCTCATTCCACAATAACTCTGGTAGACCAAATACATTCACCGACTTGTGGTAATTTCAGAGATCTATTTGGAATTCTAAGACGGTCCGTCCACACCTCTAGATGAGTAGAACACTTGCGGGTTCTGTTCGGAGAGTATGTTCGTTCGACTCCGAACAAGTTGGTTCTATTACACAGGTTCTAGTTGCCGACAAAACTCCTACCTCTGTTCTTTCGACCCATCTTTCTACTTGAATGTAGAAGAGTACTTCTGTGTTTTTAGTGTTGATTGACGAGTTGTTGGTGACAGTTGTGGGTGGATCGGGGGCTTGAATAGTTTTTCTATAGGATGTAGGTCTCTGTTTCTTCGGTGGTGTTCCGTCACACCTACCCTCCTCCCCAACTCAGTCTTACTGCATATATATACCCGTTCAGGGAGACGACAAGTGGACTTTGATAGTGCTGTAACAGTTAATCGATGTGGGGTCATGGTTTTTTCTTTCTTTCGGTGTTGTTCTGTCGTCCTCCCCACGTTGACACTGTTTTCGTTTGGGGTGTGGGTACCCACCCACTGGGGGTTTGACCATTTTATAAAATAGTGTCTCCAAGAGGGTGGTCTCACTCTCAATACTCGTGATGTAGTCCGAGGGGTCGGTCCACCAGACCGTAACCCTCCTCCTCGAGGGTTTCGTAAACCGAAACTTCCGGTCACTCAAATCTGACCCCCTCCTTTCTCCTTGAGGAGAGAACCTCCCACGTCTCTCACACGTGGTCCTGGTCCCCTTCTCGTGACAAAGGCATTTCAGACTCGGTCTGGATGGACGACCACAACCTCCTACAGGACACCTGCGTCCACCCGTCGACACCGAGTGACACCCCTGTGACCGTGACCACCACCATCAAGACTCGTCATGATCAACTGTATTCGGGAGGACCTCCGATGGAAGAATGTTCTGGACCGGAGTGGGTTGTCGGATGTCCGAGGTCCCGACCATACGGAGTTCGGTCTGTTGGTTCTTCCACCCTTATGTTGGGGAGGGTAGTCGTCTGTCCGATGGATTACAGTAGGACTCGGGTGTCGTGGAACGATTTGTGTTGGGTACTGTACCGAGACGGGTGGTCTCGCTGTTCTAGACCTCCACAATCCTGTCACCCGGGTGTGGTCAGAAGAGTGGGCGATCCTTCGGACGTTTTCGGAGTCTGACCGGAGTAAGTGGTTCCCCGTCTATCGTCTTCGTTCTTCTTGGTGTCAGGACGTCCGACACCTTGTCTTTGACGTTGATTGAGAAGATTGTCTTTCCCCTCTGGTCTACGTTGTCGTCTCCTTATACAGAATATGTTCCCTCGAGCTATTTAAGGGTCTTGTTGCTGCCTGACTTTATCTACCCGCTGGACGATTTCTTGTTTACGTCTCAAGGGTATCGTTTCTAATAGGTTCTAGAACCCCTTTTTTACCTCCTTGTCTTTACGAATTTTTTCTCTGCTAGACTTCTTCTTTGTTTGTACTTGTTTTGGACTGTACTTTTTATGTGATCCTCTTTAGTCACTGTCTTATTTACTCCGGTTTCTTACCAATTCACTCGACTTTCTGTCTTACTACCTTTAGTGACGGAACCTTTTCTTATTTCTTTTTTCTTATTTTTCTTTACTCCTGTCAGATTCTCTGGAGACCCTGTTGTAATTTACATGGTTGTAATATCCCCAGGGTCTTCCTCCTCTCTCTTTCCCGGACTCTTTTATAGACCTTTCTATTATCGACTTTTTAAGGAGGTATACCCTTTCAGAGAGTTCAGGTCCTTTGTGTCTCAGGGTCCGTCCTATTTGAATTCTTGTGTGACTCTGTGTGTAATTAGTTTAACCGTTTTTAATTTCTCTTCCATAAATTTTTTTTTTTTGTTCCCTTTTTGTTGTATATTGTATGTTGTCTTAGGAGTATTCCAACAAAAATCTCGTCTTTGTGACGTCCGGTCCTCCCTCACCGTACTATATAATTTTCACTACTTTTTCTTCTTGGATTTTGGTCCTTATGAGTCTTTCCGAGAGTAAGTCGACGCTACCACTTTAGATTTCGAAAATTCAATCAGCAGTTTAGTGTCCTCCTCTCTTTTTTCCTTTCCCCGCCCCCTTTCCGGATATTCTGACTTCGTTTTTTACCGTCATTCATGTATACATAGTCATTAATCGAGTTTGTGCTTACCTAATTTACGAGGTTGGATTTCTTTATGTTTTTGCTGGGTATGTATACGACTGATGTTCTCTCGGTGAAGTACAGATCACTTCGGTAAAGTACTTCGGTGAAGTACAGGTCAGTGATGTCTGTGTGGGTATATATGTCTGATATCAGTGATACCTGTGACAGGTCATTGTGTATGTCTGACTTTCACTCCCCCGACCTTTTTTCATAAGGTACGTTTACCTTTAGTTTCCTTTCGACCTCATCGTTATGAGTATATTCTGTTTTGACTTGATTTTTTTATTCCTGAGAATATACTCTGTCTCTTCCTAGAATCAAGGGACTGGTCCCTGACTTCGGTGCCGGAGTCGCCAGTTTGACGTCAGGATTGGTGACCTGTCGGTCCCTAGGGGTAGTGGACTAAAGTCAAATGACCGAAGGTCCAGAGCCGAGACGTACGACACGAACTTTCGTTTTCACAATGTAAAGAAATTGGTTATCAGATGTTGGGGCAGAGAAATCAGTGTATGTAAGGAATGATTGAACCTAACTTCTATAGTGAAGTGCACAATCCACCGATTTATTAATTCAATGATTAAAAGTAGTCGGAACCTATAGTAAGAAAGGAGAAAGGATATTAGTCTTAAATGCTTGACTTTATTAAGAAAGGGTTTCTCTCAAACTAAAAATTAAAATATTAGTTCGGTTTTTACTGTCCGCCGAACGGTGTCCGTCGAGTTTCCGTATCCCATAACACTTGGTACAAGGACCATGTTTCAATGATAAATTCTCCGTACTCTCATCGTTCTTGTCTTCATTGAATCATCCACTCAATTTACAGAAAGGTTGGAAGTATATAACATCACCCGAATAAATAAAACTGTAGACTCTCAAGTATGAAAGTAAAACACATAAATTATATAATTTAAATGACCGTTCATAAGTTCAAAGATATTAACCCCGAAGACTCTTTACTTTCCTTCCGTTCCGAGACTCTTCGTGATCCTGGTCCCATCGGGAACCAGTCGAATGTAATTTCGTCGGGGTTCACAGTGGTCTCGTTAGTTCACCATTGTACTGTTCTTGGTGTCCGTCCTTCCCCTCGTTCTCGGGACACACCACCCCTCGTCCCGACACGGAGGTCGATCTCGTGGGTGACGGATGCCTTTCGTTCTCAAAGTTCGTCGAGTAAAAGAGTCGTGTTGACCGACAACGTGACTCTGGGTCGTAAGGGGCATATTTCGTCTTGTCACTCTTTGTCGAGTCGAGTCTCGTCCTTCCTGGGTGACCCGAGGGAGACGGAGGTCCTTGCCGTCCTGACGACTTCTGTTGACCCGTTTCAGTAACTCCTGCTACCCTTTGAATGGGCCCCAGTTTCTGGGGACCTCACGCCGTCCAACCAGGTCTCGTCCTGACATTGTAGTAGTCGGCTATCAAGTAGAAAGGGTCTTCGAGACCCAGATACGAAAATCGTTACAATAACTCAACCACACCCAGACGTCAGTCCAATATCTGAAGATGCTTGTGGATGTCCCTTACTTTTCTACCTCCTTTCTCTTCTCGTTCCCAATAATGTAGACTTCATGCGGAGTAAACTCAATAAAGATTTACCTTTCTCTCCTCCACCTAATTTTTGGTTCCGGACCCTCTTGCCGTAGGCCAGAGTTCTAGGAGTTTCTCGGGATCCCATGTCTCGTCTGTCACCTGGTAGACAAGACTCCCAACTTAATGAGACTCAGATACCGGGTGCACGACCTTTGCTCGGAGGTCGTGGGAACACGGAAGTCCCTTTCAGTTCTCCCTTCTCGGATGGAAGATATTAATTTCGTCTCTTGTCTTCCGTCCTGACAGTTTACCGTTTCCGAGTCTTTGATCTGATTCATTATTCCAATGGCTCACTCTGAACTATAGGCTTCAAATAGAAACGGAATGTCAACACTTCTAAGTCTACTCTTGTCTATACTTTCCTTGGGTAGAATATTTTTACAATTCAAAAGGATAAAATCTATATATTGTGGTGAACTCCTTTCTATGTAATAAAGATTTTACTCTCCGTAGATTATTGTGATAAAAGGGGAGGTAGTCATGAAACAAGAGGTTTAACCTCAATTGACTATCCGAGTCTTCTACATCTATTTAAGACGAATATTTCCGAAGTTCATCGACGGGAATGTGACAGTGAATAGTTCACCTTCCCTGACTCAAACTCCCTTCGAGAGAACGAACAAGAGACTTCACGAATACTGGATGTTCATTTATCACTCGCTCAGTTAAAGACTCTTTGTACTACTCATGACCGAGGTATACCGTTTTACATCCGACGGTCTACCGCATCCACACGTGAGCGACTACTTGTCATCTTTGTTCCCTGACCTCACGCACACTAGGAGGTCTATGAGGTGTGACTAGGTCCGACCGATTTTCGGGGGAAGGAGGTTCCTACGACGGAAATTGAACGACTAAGTGCACTCGTCGTGATCTGATACGACACGATCCTTGTCCTCCCAGACTCGGTCGACCACCGGTCCTTCGAAAGATCCTTTCCGGGGGCTGAGGAAAACAGAGGTGTCTTCAAGAATGGGAGTGGGGTTTGATAGTCCCCTCGTTTGTCTAGTCCGTACATCGTAAGACTTTTTCACTTGACACACATAAAGTTCACATACACACCCTCCACCACCTTCATCTCTTTCGGGGTGGGTCGTTCCAGTCAATTTCTTCAGTTCATACCGGAACACCTTAAGATAAAGAAATTGGTTACCTTTGCATTTACACTCATGTCTATTCTTAACCCTCTAACACTGACGGTATGCATATGATGGTACATATTTGTCTATCGATCACCCTTCGACGACATATCGTGTCTCTCGAGTCGGACCACGAGACACCACTGGGTCTCCCCATCCTACTCCCTTCCCCTCCCTCCAAGTTCTCCTTCCACTATATACATATGTGTGTGTCGACTACGTGAAGTACCATGTCGTCTTTGATTGCGTTATAACATTTGTTTGATACGACGACGACGACGATGTTGATACGGAGTCACTTTTTTATTTGGGCTAGAGGGGTTCCTTGTAAGGACCTTAAAGAGAAGACGGTCGATTGTTTCGGGACCGTTATCTGGGTTCCCCACCTCCCCGTCACCCGACAGAATGGAGGACCAGTAGTTTGAGCGTTATAACATTCAAGGTGTCAAGGCTGTACCAGGAGTGTGTCCGTATCCACAATAATATACGTAGAAGTGTATGTGTCAGTCCCTTTGTAACGACATCCCTGTAATTTTTTCAATCGACTTTTCGTGGAAGTTATCACTGTTTACGATGAACGTATGTCGCCGTCGGTCCGACCGAGCTCGGTCTGTATGTTGACCTGTCTTTACTCCTTTGAAAGGTGTCTCTTCATTTGACTTTTGTCTGCACTCCGAGTCGAGGATGATTCCCGACTGAGCTAATCCCTTGTACTCCACACCGACGACACACACATCTGACGACGGCAGAGACGGACGAGTAGACGACCCTTACTCAAGATTGCTCGGGGACATTCGTATGTCCAACCATTCCTCTTCTTTAATTATGCGTCCACTTAGTGAGACGTCCAATAAAATCCATGAAAGTAGGAGTTCCGAACCTCTTTCAGACTTTGAAACACCTTAGTAAACGTCATTCAACAAATACTCGTGAGAATAGTGGTTTATCCTGAACTGAAACTAAGGTAGTTCAGAAGGTATGGTAGAAAACCAACCCAAGAATGATAGAAAATTGTACAGTCACAGTCCGAAGGCAAACCTCAACGGAGATAATGGGTAAGAGATATTTCTCCCCGACTACAGCGAGTACAAGGGAGGTACTGGTCGGACCGACGGTGGTTTAGTTCTACGAGTACGGCCGGGCCAATATCGACCTTTGAGACAGAGAGACAACCTACGGTGACTAGTGTAGGGATTACTTTTCACCATGGTGTCAACCGTACCCATCTTTTTTCCTTCCCCAGGACTATTTCATTCTTCCTCCCGTCTACACACTTGAACAATATTTTTGACCTTCTTAAGTTTCACGGGCAAGAACTGTCATACAGCCGTCTATTAGTAAAAGTCCTAATGAAAATGGAAACAAATGGAGGATTGGAGGGTCTCAGTTTCATTGTCCTCCTCCTGAGTCTAATTGACTCAAAGTCGTGAACCGTGCAGATTTGGGCACGGCCGACACGGCAGGCACTCTTCCGCAGATTCTGTTGAACCCGGTGTGAGTGTCTGTGAGGTCCTGAGTCCCTTCCTGTGCACCCCAGCCACTGCAACGCCGGAAGAGGGACTATAAGGTGGTCCTGCAGACTAGCGGTTCAGTCTAATGACCGGGGAAAGATCTTTCTTCTCGTTTTCACCAAAGTCACTCCGTAGGTCTCATCCTATTTTAGTGTCACAATAAGTAAGACGGTGAGTTCCCCAGGACCCTCAGTTTTACTTGACTGACAGGTCATTGACTTCCCTTACTGATTTTACCTCCGTAAACTTCCGACGGCTCATAGTGTAGGTCAACATCTCAGGAGTGTACGAGACAACGAGTTAGTACAGACTGAGAAACACTGGGGTACCTGACATGGGTGGTCCGAGGAGACAGGTACCCTAAGACGTCCGTTCTTATGACCTCACTCAACGTTAAGGAGGAGGTCCCTTAGAAGGGTTGGGTCTCTAACTTGGGTACAGAGGACACAGAGGAACGTAACCGTCCACCTAAGAAATCGTGACTCGGTAGACCCTTCGGGGATTCTAAGAGTGTTCACTACAGTTTACGAAACGTGTATCAATAAAGAGTCCTGATGAGGACACTTCGTCCAGTCCTTACCTTTGGTTGTTTCAGCACTTCGTTCTTAGTTTCAACATACCGTTCGACGACTTTCAAGTCTAGTCTCATTTGTTATGACAGATATTTGAGGGATTCTTAAGCAGATTCGAGTACGACTCTTTAATTTATACCGACCACTCGATTCCTGACATTGTCCCGACTTCATGGAGAACTACCAGTCTTACTTCTATGGTATGTATATATTTGAGTAAAGTAAAAACGACGTGTAGTTACCTCGTCTTCCTTTTCTCGTCTTCGCAAACTTTACCCTTGCAAATTCTGTGTGTGTGTTTACCACTTTCCCTCTTCCTCAAACCCTAGTTTTCCTGTCACATTCCGGTCCTACCTTCGTCCTGTGGACCATATACCCAAGGACTATGGGTCGAAAGTCTGTTCCTTCGTCACGGTTCCGGCCACCTGTCCGTCCGACCATGGCTTGTCTTTTTCCAGGACTGTCGTCCAACGGGTGAACATGATGTATCTTACCGTCCACTGCTCTCCGAGACCCCCAAAACTTGTTCTGTCACTGTGTCAGTTCCGACACGAAATCTTTACGTCGGGTCGTCGTCTTAGACTGGACCCGGTCCGATCTTCCCCGAGGATTCCCTTAAGGGACCACTAGTCACCAATCCTGAACCGTGACATTGACGGTTCCCCACACACACATCCCCCTCCCTCCAGAATTTGACCAGATATCAGTATCATCAGTTTCAGACCAAACACCAGATAGTCGTTGTGGACCCCCGACGAATCTTAACGTGGTAGAGTCCGGGATGAAACCAGAATTTCTCGGACAGATGTAAAAATTATTCTAGGAGCCGACTGAGTATACATGTCATTTTAAGCTCTTCGTGACGAGGTATTCTCACCACGAGTTTTACACAGGGGTCGTCGACCTTGACCAATGTTTGAGTTTAAGAAATAAGGGTCACCCCCGTCCCTCGTCAGACGTGAACTTGGTCGGGGAGTCCGTGACGACTACCCACGATCCGATCAGGTGATGGGACTCTTGAACTCACCTGGATAGATCGGACCACTGGTGTCGTCCCCGCTCACACATCAGACGAGTTCCGACATCCCCCAGTGTCGACGAACCTTTCCTCTCAGTCTCTCCTTGACTACAGGAGTCAGTGACAAGATGCTTCTTTGGGCGTGGTAGAGCACGTCTACTTCCAGTGTCTTTAGGATTCGATGTCCTCTGAACTCGTCAGTGGTTGAGGGGACCTTCTTGGGTAAGACGGTTAGGACTCGGGACCTTCGACCCCCCAGTCCCCTTCTCGAATAGACAGCCGGAACTCACCTGGAGTTTTGGGGTGTGAATTTACATTTTCATATGTCCCTCCTCTTCTCACGGACCTCCAGCTCTCGTCTCGAGAGGTTGAACCGACGTATAATTTTGGTGACACCCCGGTGCAGTGTAGAGGTTAATTAGTCCGAACGACCCCGACCCTGGGTCCTCAGTCATAAAAAGAAAGGGTCCTCTATGCTTACACGGTGGTTCAAACTTTGGTTACTTCCCCAGTAAGTCACAAAAGACAGTTTCCGATCTGTCATAAATTTCCGACACCGATGTGTCAGAGACAAAGGTGAAGAGTTAAGACGACAACGTCGTCCTTTCATCCGACTCGTCGTGTGTGTCTACTGTGCCCACTCGTGTCGACACAGGACTAGGTCAAAGTAAATG
The DNA here is from genome assembly GCA_006410555.1 of Capra ibex. Lineage (NCBI taxonomy): Eukaryota > Metazoa > Chordata > Mammalia > Artiodactyla > Bovidae > Capra > Capra ibex. The sequence goes on along the minus strand of SJYO01018757.1, from coordinate 37,195,290 downwards.
TTTTGGGGGTCCCACCCGACTGAACCGGGCGTCCCCAAACGGTGCGGGACCAGATGTCGTCGGGACAGGTCGTCTTGAAAGACTGACTTTGCAAGACACTGACAACGGACTATGTTCCACAAACGTCGTTAACTATACACCGATGACGGTGACTCCTTGACTTAAAGAGTGAAATAAGATCAATTTATCAGTGTACGTCGATCATCGATGGTATAATTCCGTCTCGGTCTCCATGCTCTCGGGAGTATACAGTCTCCAAAGGTTTCCTGATTGGAAGTTTTCTTGTTCCTTCTATCGGTCCAGGGCCCACCGTAAATGTTTTGACGTCTCTTTAGTTGATATGTGTCGTATTACTAAAATAGGGATATCACATCACAAAAAAAAAAAAAGGATTGATCTTTATTCTAATTGTCAGATTCTAAACAGATCCTTCTCACTTCTCTATTTTTAAAGGGAGATAGACTAGGATATCTAAATAACGTTAAGGTCGACTTCGGGTTTTTCGTTAGACTTTTCGAAAAATATTTCAAATGTACCTTCTACCTTCTTTCTATTGACAGAAAATTCTATGGGAATTCTTGTTGAGAATTCTCTGGGGATTATTGGGATTCTCTCTTCACATGGGTGCGTTCCAAATTAATATGTCGAAATATTGTTGTGTGACCAACTCCCTATCTGTCTAGACACCTTGTCTTTTCTGTTGACTCATAAATATCTTTTTCTTTACTTTGACTTAAGGACTGAGGATGGTACGTTCTTTTGGTTAAGGTCTATGTAGTTTCTAAGTTTCGATTCTCCGTCTTGATGTCTTGAAGGTCTTCCTTTAAACCCTCTTGATAAAGGACTGGAGTTCCAACTTTTCATAAAAATATTTGTTCTGTGTTTCCTGTGATTTAGTAGAGTATTTTACTCCACGAAGTGTGTGAGTTGAGGACGTGACAGTATGGAATTACGTCCCTTTTCTGTTCAGTATTTGCCCCTTATAGTACCCGTTTTTCTTCGTAAAGTGTTCCCTTCTTTGTGTTTTCTGTATTTACTTTCTACTAAGTGACTAGTTTGTGGGTTGACTTTTTTGTTCGTTTCCTAGACTTATCTGTAGAGAGGGTTCTTCTATATGTTTACAGGTTGTTTGTGTACTGTTCCATACAAACTGTGTACTGTTGTTTAGTTGTACTAATTAGTAATCCTTTTGCGTTTAGTCTTGGTGTTACTCAGGGTGAGTTTGGGTGATTCTGTCATTTTTCTATTGTCGTTGACGACCGTTCCTACATCTCTTTGACTTAGGAAAGTGTGACCACCACCCTTATATGTCTTGTCACGGTAGTGAAATCTTTGTCAGACCGTCGAGGAGTTTTCCAATTTGTCTTTTTAGTGGTGTACCGGATCGTTAAGATGATTCCCATGTGAGTTCTCTTACCTTTTGTAACCGAGTGGGTTTTTAGATATATGTTTACAAGTGCCGTCACAATGAGTATCTCAGTTTATCCCCTTTGTTACGTTTACAGATGGTCGACTACCGACCTATTTGTGCACCGACCTATTTATCCACCTTGTGGTGACAAATCATTTTTCTTCCTTACTTCCTCATTGTACACAATGTTACCCCTACTGGGGACTTCTGTCCGAGTCACAAAAGTCGGTTAGTGTTCTCTCGTGTACGACATGCTAAGGTGTATGTCTCAAAAGTCGGTTAGTGCTCTCTCGTGTACGACATGCTAAGGTAAATGTCTTTTACCGGGGTCGTCTGCCTAGATGTCGCTGTCTTTCGTCACGGACAGACCACGACTCTCCCTCGGACCTCGCTGACGATCACATAGACCCCCAAAGAACAACCCCCACTACTTTTACAACATTTCAATCTAATATGACTTCAACATGTTGAGACTGATATAGTTTTGGCTCACTTGACAGTTGAAATTTGACCACTTAACATATCATCCCCTTACTTCGACACTTTTTTCACTAAGTAGAGTAATTATTTCTTTATATGGTATCTTGGTTGATATTAAAACAACAAAAAAGTGGGGGATCTATCCGTTTTTTACTTCATCAGACTATCAAAGTATATTTCGTTTCCCTTAAGAGCGTCTCAGTCTGTGCTGCCTCGTTGACTTGACTTGACTTGACCACCTTATATTTGACTACTACTAAAACCTGTTATTGAACCGCTATAAACGTCCTTACTTCTACACTCCAAGGGCACTGGAACCACACACGTGTGTACGAGTGACCCTTTGTACATACTCTTACGGTGTCGTCGTGACACGGATCTCGTTTTGGTGTGGTGGTGTTTGCCTGTGACTATTTCTTTATACATTAATTAAATATAACTAATACTTTAACTCATCAATATATTGCTTCACCACTTCGTAAGGAAGAATACTACCTTATAATCCATGGTCACTTGTTATACCTAGTTAAACGTTTGTTACGACTTAACTTTTTTTTCAGAACTAATGTTGATCATCTTACAGTAGAAATCTCACGTTTTTTTTCTATCCATAAAAGGGGGGTTCTGTCCATACAACAAATACCGATGCACGTACTATTGATGATTTTTTTATTTTCGGTCTCTCATTGTTGGCATTTTAAGTCTTTTCACTATTGACCATTCCCGTCCATTCCCCACCCTACCCCTCCTCACGTATCCTTCTGGGTAGTCATACCGCTCATAAAGCCAAGAATTTACCCTACTACCCAAGTACCCATAAAGAACACAGAATATTGAATGTACTCACTGTACATAAGAGAACCTACTCAGTGTGTAGTGGATTATTGACACTGTCTCAGTATGTTTAGTCATTCTCAAAGGATATTATATCTCATGACTGGACAGTGTCAAGAGATACGGATTTGTGTAAGTGTACTCAAAAATTACTTTTTCTCTACGACAGACTTTGGAGGAAAAGAAGGACGTCATACACCGTCCGTAGAAAGATTCAGTTACATATGAATACATGTCGTAAATGACAACGAAATTATCAGAACAAATTAAAGTGGTGTTACACTGGTTAAGGGATGACATATAAGTCCAAAAATTAAAAGATAATTATGACATACATCCGAAAAAATTTTAATTTGAAAAATAAAACATAACCCCATGTCGACTAATTGTTACAACACTACCAAGGTCCACTTATAATGTACATCAAGAAATATCAATCGTAACACGTCACGATCTGTGTCATCCATGAGTTTGTTAAGAACTTACTTAAAACAAGAGAATTCTCATTTAAGGGTCTACCTAGACGAACTGTACACATAAAACTTCACTACCCAGAATAATTTAATCGGATGACTATCGAATATGACTATTGTGAAGTCACTTGTCTCAGACTCATCAAAATTAAAAAGAGTCTGAAGACATTAATGGCCCATAATTAGAAAAAGCAGAAACGGTCAAGATGTCCGTTATCCCCGGAGGAAGTCAATTCGGAAAGAAACTAGTCGTAACTTCGTTAGAAAAACGTGACTGAGACCAGTAAAAATTAAGGAGACTCTTAACTAATCAATGAAGAAAACGGGTAAAAATATGACCCTATAATTAAAAACGAAAATTCTTGAGTAGATAATCCTAATCAATGGGAAAAAGTATATACGACGTTTATAATAGAGTTAAACAATGGACAGAAACACATACTACCCCGAAAACCCCCTTCTTCCTCTTTTCCTTCCTATGTCTTGAGACAAAAAGACACAGATCAGAAAAAATTTCTTTCGAGGAAGAGTAATGTCTATACTCTTTTTGACATAAGAGACGAAGGGTTTAAATTATCAAAATTCTAAATTTCCCAGAGGGGACTTCTAAATTTTAAATTGAGGTGAATATGTTGGACCTTAAATGAAGTTCAGAACCGAGTCCCGACTAACTCCCGAAATATGAGTGGTTTTACCCGTTTTTTCTGTAGGGTAGGTAGACCCAGAATAAGTCCGATATCGGGCGTTACAGGTTTTATCATCCCGGGTTCAGTTACAACCGTTGCTCGTAGACTCTCTCTCTCTTTCTTTGCTATTTAACTGAGCCTTGTGTCGACCAGAGTGAAAGGAGAAGACAGATGTGATCTCAAGAGAAAGGGGTTTGGGTAGGTACTTTGTTCGTCGTGAAAGATAATAGAAAACATGTTGGGTATGAAGGATAGTGTATATAAGTTTATATTGATACTGTTAAATTCTATATTATGTATGTCGGAACATTTCAAATATTATGTCCGGGGACCCTTCAATTCAAATAAAATGTGTGTGACAATAACTGGTTTTGTAAAAAGTTCTAAGGAAATCCAAACGGAACTCAGACAATACTTACTGTTCTTTATACAGTCCGATGACATGTGTTCACAAAAGGTTGAACTAATAAGAGTGATCAAGTGATGAACTGAAGTCTAACTGAGGACTGTAAAGACTTTCCGAGTTTCCAACTTACGAACAGTGGGTAATCCCGTAGGTGGAAAATTTATGAAAAAGTTTCACTGTTGTACCGATTTTTATGAACGTCATCCGAAACCTCTCACGTCTTTTAAATAGAGTTGTTACGTAGTCATTCAAAGGAATTACTCGTGTTTTGGACCTACAAATTTTTTTTTTTTAGGATCTTTAACTTCTATGACACACCGTAAATAAGGAACTGTATAGAGGAACTAAATGACCTATTAAAAGGAAGACATGTGTTATAGAGATGGTCCAGAGTTGGTCTTATCAGGTTATCTCCTGTCTTGTCCTCAGTATACACATTGAATTTTAACAGATCACTGGTGGGATCACCGAGTCTGTCATTTCTTAGACGGACGCTACGTCCTCTGGACCCAAGATAGGGACCCACCCCTTCTAGGGGACCTCTTCCTTTACCGATGGGTGAGGCCATAAGAACGGACCCTTTATGGTGCCTGCTCTCCTCGGACTACCCGATGTCAAGTACCCTATCGTATCTCAACCTGTACTAACTCGTTGATTGTGAGAGTGAAAGTTATTAGTGTGATTTCATCTTTTTTTTCCATTTTAAATAACGTTTACAAATTGATAATGATAAATTGTATATTCGTTATGTTTTCTTTTACTACTCTAAAATGAAATATTTTTTAAAACTTGGTTAATAAACTTTAGACCACAAGACGTAGAGTCAGACCTGATAGGATACATACAAGACGGAGTTGTTATTGTACTTGAAAACATCGCCTCCCATATCCAGATCTTCAGTGTACCAGTGTCCGATCTTTTTCGGAACCTTACTACTCTGTTAGGTCCCTTTACTTTCCTTGATTACAAGTGATTCGTGGATGAGACCCGGTCAAGGATTACGTGTAGGAGTAAATTCGGAGCGCTGCTAAGATCCTTGAAGGGAACCACCGAACCGCCATTTCTTGGGGGGACGGTTACGTCCCCTACGTCCAAGTCGGGAACCCACCCCTTCTAGGAGACGTCTTCCTTTCCCGTTGGGTGAGGTCATGAGAATAGACCCTTTAGGGTACCTGTCTCCTCGGTCCGTCCAATGTCAGGTACCCCAGCGTTTCTTAGTCTGTGCTGAATCCCTTACTCGTACGTGGGTGGTAGGATCCTTCGTCATAAAGGGGGTAAAATGTCTACTCCTTTACTTTCTCTTCATTGACTTCGTTTCAGTCGTCGGACATTGACCTTTTCGACAGCAAATGATCTTTATTTATGGTCAGTTCTTTTGACATCTCTTTTGAGTCTAGCAGAGTCCTCTTCGGTTGTCCCCTAATTTTTTTTGTTTGATTGATTAGGACGATGAAAAGTAAATTTTCGTTTGGGTTCTCACGTCTGTGTTTTCCGTTCTTCTGTAGAAGACTCATCGTCGGTCCAAAGGACCGAGGACCTCTTCCTGACTACTAAGGACCTCCCGTGTCACTAGATGTATAGGACCGAGACTTAGTAATCATATTGAGACGTCGACAACCTTTAATTGGAAGTCGTCGTCCGTTGAGTCCTTTTCGTTAGGTACAATCACTCCTATTTTTTGTGTTTTTGATACAGAGACCCCTAATGTGTTCTGGACCAAGGTTCAGGGGGGTCAGCTGACTCGTCGAATCCTCTGTCAGTTGTTCTCACTCGTACTTACACTCTCTCTGGTACCGTCCTTTCCTGTCTGTTCGTCTCTACGGTGGAGGTCTTAGTCTGTTTACGTTGTTCCGAAGTTTTACACTGGCGGACCGTATAAAAGTCACTACAGGTCTTGTACTTGCTTTGGTCAGGGTGTCCATAATGATTGTACAGGTTCCGTGGTTTTATTACTTTGCCTGTCTGTATTTTGTCACTGACGGGTCGAGTCATTTTTACCGGAGAGGTCGGTAGTCGATCCCCACCCTTACGGGAGATCACCGTCAGACGACACACACACACACACCCCCGCCCACACCCCCCTACCCCTCTACCCCCGACCCCGCCCCTCCAGACGTTCTAGGCCTTGTTTGGTTCAGCGATTCTAAGCCGTGTTCATGGTATTTGTGTAGGGGTCCTGCGAAAGAAAGGCTCGCAAAGATGTATTAGTATAGAAGGGATTTTTACTACCTCAAAACAAACTGATTCTTCGTCTCAGAGTTTTAATCGTATATTACAATCCTCTACCCTCTGAAGATCATCTATGGTTCACATTAACTTCTTAAACTCTCTTAATATGGAGAGAGACCAAAAATATGTCGGTCCTTAATGTTACCTATGACACTCGGGTAGTGGTATTCCCACGGTCTTTGTCGTCGTAAAGTTCAAGGATTTTACCATCACGAAAATAGTGACTCACATTTGGATTTCTAAGTAAATACGTAACCTTGTCTTTTCCGAGACTGTTCTGGTTCATTTAGTCAGGTATTTAGTGTCGGAGTGTTAAATAAACCCTTACCAGGATCCTAAATTCATATATCTGTAAAACTAGTTTATTTTCCGGGATTTTTTGACTCCGTACTCCGTACTCTATCTCCCTATAGAACAGAACTTGGACGAATAAAAAATCCAGATCTTTGATGGATTTTCTTATTCCCGAGGGTCTTCCTGAAGCTTGTCTGTAAATTCGGGACTACAATTTTCTCAAGTATATTCCGAAAGTTTTCTTCTGACCTTCGTGTGGTCTATCGCGGGGTTTAGGTGGATCACTCGTCGTGACTCTCGTCTCTTGAGATGTGTAGAACCCGACGAAGTGGAGCTAGACGAGGAGTAGGGGGTGAAGGGATTGTTCCTCATTCGACCCTACTCTGGATCATTGTGATCTCTTAAGTGTGAATCGTAGAAAGGTTAAAGTGTACCCCTTTGGTTCCGAATCACATTGGTTTCAGAATTTCGGTCATTCGCCAGAAGGACTGAGGGACAAGTCAAGCCAAGGGGACTTAGTACGACACAGTAAAGGTAAAAGGATGGTTGTAAAAGGAAAGAATTTCGGGAAAACTTCTTGAAGGTGGTGGTTTAGATTTCGATCCAATTACAGATCGGTCTCTTCTTCTGGAGTTGTCGGTCACGAACCGTAGACGGGTATGATGGACGGGGACGAGAGGAGTTGTCGGTTGCGTTTCGATTTGGGTGACGAGTTTACACGGGACAAGACCGGTGGTCCGACAACGGCCGAGTCGAGTGGTGGGGCACTGGGAGTGTGTCTTGGACGTGACTCTGTTGACACGACGGTCGTGTCCTACTCAGTCGGTGGTAGCGACTGTGACACAATCTACCTTCGACCTTTAAAATATGAAGAGTGTGGTGTTGACAGTCGTGTCTTACAGCATTTGGTACCACAAAAAGAAAACAACCGATATGACGTACCGAACACCCTAGAATGACGGGACTGGACCCTACCTTGGGTCCGGGAACTGTCACTTTCGTGGTTCATGATTGGTGGCCTGGTGGTCCCTTAAGGGGGTTTGGGTACCTAAAAACTCTTGTTAATTGAAAGTCTGAACCAAGACGGTGAATGACGCGTTGGAACCATTATAGGTAAGTGTGTTGAACCTACAGGTGGTAACATATAATTCCCGATCCACAAGAAAAAAAGTAACTTCATGTCAACTGAATCGTACAATTAAAGACGACATTTCACTAAGTCAATATGTGTATGTCTCTATGTAAATAAATTTTTATAAGAAAAGGTAATACCAAATAGTATCCGATAACTTACATCAAGGGATCTGATATATTACCCTGGAAATTTTTAACAAAACAAAATATAACCTCGTATCAATTGTTACAACACAATCAAAGTCCCCATGTCGTTTCACTAAGTCAATATGTTTATGCACATAGATAAGAAAAAGGTTAAGAAAAGGGTAAATCCAATAATGTTTTGTAACTCCTCTCCAGGGACACGATATGTGGAGCAACAAATAAGTGACGTATTCGTTAACGAATGTAGACGATTAGAGTTTGAGGGTGATTCCCGACCCATCAGATTCCAACCTATTATGGAGAGTTCATCCCTGAGGACCTCAGTTTTTCTGTTTGAATCAGTCCACACAATTCACACTCCGGTCGACCCTTGGACCCTTTCCGTGAGTGAGAGACACCCCATCCATAGATGGACATACAGGGTCTCCTCTCGGGATTTGGTTTCGGGGTCTCCTGTAATTGAATCGGCCCACTTTCCCCGTACTCCACCCGTACGTCTGTCTTCGCCGGTCGACGTGTCTCCATTCCCCCACTCTCTCTGCAGACCAGCCCCATCCTTCACTTTCCCCAAGTCGTGTTGACGACGGAAGACGGGAACCTGGTCGACTCGAGTAAGAGGAGGGACGCGGAAATGTCCGTGACAACGCGACGACTCCTGCGGGAGGGTGTCTAGAGACGTACTGACTTCGGAAGGCTCTGGACTCCGAGACGGATTTACGGAGTCTCCGAAAGCGACCACTTACGTCGAGTTCGTACGCCGAGGGGACTGAGCCCCTCGATTCCTAGTCGGAAGGGTGCCGCCGACAACGACACTGAGGGTCCGAGGAGCACATCGCTTGACCGTGTCCTTCTATGGACACACTTGGCGTCAGCGCCGACTCACACACTCAAGACCACTCCGCCCGTAGTCGGTCTGACGGCCCCAAGTTTACGTCCCGAGGCGATAAGAAATCGATGTGGCAGAACCCGTTTAGTGACTTGGAGTCAAAGGAGTAGATATTTTACCCCTATTGACATAAGTATAGAGTTTTCCGACACTTCCAATTCACTCCACTATGTCCGTCATTGTGAACCTTGTCGTGGAGAACGTAGGATTCATAAGTTATTTCCAATAATAACAACTTTACCGAAGCATCCTGGACCAAAGTGAATTTACTGAATGTCTTCCACTTCAAAGACTAAAATTGTAAATCACGGTGACAGTTGAACTCCTTTTTTCCTTGTCAGACAAGGGACCCGTCGACCGACTGTAGACACGAGTAGTCGGAGGGAGGAACGTGTCTGCGTCAGGGTTATCGGGAGAAGGACCCTGTGCGTGTACCGATGTCTACGCGGAGGAGTTTTGTGAGGGTTGTGGGTCTTCTTCGAAAATACCAACTTACCAGAAGGTTAGAACGGGTAGAGAGAACTTTCCTCTACAGGTAAATCTCCCACTACCTAAACATCATCTTTCACTGACCGAAATCTTTACACCCAGAACTCTCCTTTTCTTTTAAGTCTTCCGTTAATGCTTCCGGTGAAATTCAAAGACTCTGTTAAAATTGTCTTAAGGTTAGTTCTCGTAACACTTTCCTTTGTTCATTTACCGTCTGTAAATTTGTTTCATTTGTAATTTGGGAGTTTAATTTAAGTTCATGGGTCTTATGGATCTTTACGACCGGATAGAAGGTTAAAATCGAATTTACTAGGTAAAAGAACAAAAAACAAACAGAGAGAGTGTCTCGACCCTGACTTTAACACGATAGGTCCTTCTACCATTTGTATTGACCATCTCGGATAGTTAAGAGAGAGTTCCAATCCGGTTTCTCAAACCTAGTTCCACGGGTAGTAGACGGAGTCATAATTTTGGTCTACCTTTACCATTGTTTTCTTATTACACTAGAAAATACTATCAAAATCCTTTCTCTTAGCCATTTCGTCTTTCCGTAATCATTCCCTTCTCAGGGTGTCTCTCCCTGATTTAAGAGTCTTCTGTTCGAAAGACATCGGAATATACGTCTCCCTCGACTCTGGTCCGCCTGTAGTCGGCCCTTATGGACCCTCGTCCGACCTTACCTCTTAGTCTTAGACGTACAGTTGTTCCGGGGGTCCCCTACGCGTGTGTGTCCTTCGGACTTCTCGGACCGAGATGTCCCGACACCCGAGGTCGGACCCGACGGAGAGTTCTCAGTGATACTTGACCTCCCTTTTTTTTCGTCTCTGTCCCAAAGATCAGGTCAGGTTCACTAAGTTAGGTTTTGAAAGACCTACAACTCGGAAAGTGAAAGTCCTCAATCAAAATTTCTCGTGGGACCTCTTCACGTCAGTGGTACTCTGTTCGCTTTCGATAAGTACGACTACACTATGCATATGTTCCCCTTTTATGTCGCTTCTCACCCACCGGTCGTCAAATGGGAATAATATACAGTCTGTCACTTTCTGTTTATGATATTCTATAGTGAATAAACACTTTAGATCGTTTATGTTGGTCTCTTCCGTTACCGTGGGGTGAGGTCATGAGAACGGACCTTTTAGGGTACCTGCCTCCTCGGACCATCCGACGTCAGGTACCCCAGCGATTCTCAACCTGTGCTGACTCTCTGAAGTGAAAGTGCGTAACCTCTTCCTTTACCGTTGGGTGAGGTCACAAGAACGGACCTCTTAGGGTCCCTGTACCCTCGGACCACCCGACGGCAGATTCCCCAGCGTGTCTCAGTCTGTGTTGACCACTGAATCGTCATCATCGTCGTTTATGTTGTTTGATGGTTTATATTGTTTTCTACCTATACCTCTTGTCTATGTCTGTGTCTCTTGTTTGATCACCAATGGTTTCCCCTCTACCCTACCCCTCCTCTTTATGTCCTTACCTTCCAATTTTCCAAGTTTCATAATCAACATTTTATTCGGTGTACCTATATGTCATGCTGTGTCCTATATGACTTTTCGGAGAACCACTTTCACTTTCACCTCTCACTTTTTCAACCGAATTTCGAGTTGTAAGTCTTTTGCTTCTAGTATCGTAGACCAGGGTAGTGAAGTCCCGTTTATCTACCCCTTTGTCACCTTTGTCACAGTCTGAAATAAAAACCCTCGAGGTTTTAGTGACGTCTACCACTGACGTCGGTACTTTAATTTTCTGCGAATGAGGAACCTTCTTTTCAATACTGGTTGGATCTGTCGTATAAGTTTTCGTCTCTGCAATGAAACGGTTGTTTCCAGGTAGATCAGTTCCGATACCAAAAAGGTCACCAGTACATACCTACACTCTCAATCTGACACTTCTTTCGACTCACGGTTTCTTAACTACGAAAACTTGACACCACAACCTCTTCTGAGAACTCTCAGGGAACCTGACGTTCCTCTAGGTTGGTCAGGTAAGACTTCCTCTAGCCGGGAGCCTAAAGAAACCTTCCTTACTACGACTTCGACTTTGAGGTCATGAAACCGGTGGAGTACGTTTCTCAACTGAGTGACCTTTTCTGAAACTACGACCCTCCCAAACCCCCGTCCTCCCCTTCCCCTGCTGTCTCCTACTCTACCGACCTATCGTAGTCACCGAGTTACCTGCACTCAGACTCACTTGAGGCCCTCAACCACTACCTGTCCCTCCGGACCGTACGACGCTAAGTACCCCAGCGTTTCTCAGTCTGTGCTGACTCGCTGACTTGACTTGACTTGTCATATATGTCGGTTATAAATGTTTATTGAGTTACCTCGTACCAGAAATTTTTGACATTTAGTAATATGATATATGGACTTGAATGTCTTATACCATGTAGTTCATATGAAGTTGATTTTTCTTTCTTTAATCTTAGTGGCAAACGTTTCGAATGTTTATGTGAACATTTTAGAATTCGGTTAGTCGGAAATAGGAGTTTCCTCCTCTTTGTCTTATCCAGAGGAGAACCCTCCTTTTCGAAAGAAAAGAGTCCGTTTAAGATGGACATATGTCGTGGTGGCATAGTCCTTGGATGGAACGAACAGACTAAACCAAACTAGGGTCCGGGAGCTTGGTTGTCACCTTGAAACTATAGTTTAAGTATATCGACAGAAAACAGATAACCGTTTCTTTTGACAGGACCTTTTTTTTTTACGTATCCCATTTCTACCTCGGTTCTATCTTTACAGAGAGTACGTATGTACGTAAGTTAGTTATCATTTTTATTTTTTATCGGAAAAAAAAAAAAAAATGATTAATACCACAAAATCGCTTCTCGAATTTAGGGGGTCCCAGGGATTAATAATGTTCCGTCCTTTGTTACTCGAGTAGAAGAAATTTATTTACAGGTCTCCTTGAGGGACCGAAATTTATCCGTTTATGTTGTTTTCCTTAGTGATCTTTCATGACTTCGTGTTTATAGGTAATAAATACACACTATGAGGTGGACTAGTGTTGGCTTACTTCAATCAGATTTACGATAACTTATTTCCTTGTTTTGGTAAATAGGTCGGAAAGAACTTATTTGACATGGAGTTCTATTGGTTTGTCAACTACTCCGTTTAAAGGACTCCTTAAGGTCGATCAATTCAAGTTTTCCTTCCTGTCTCAATACTTCAGCATAAAACGTCAAAGACTCCCTTGACTAAATGCGTGTTAGTAGTCACCTTCAAAGTCGGTGTTCTCCAAGTGTCCTCCTCGAGTCCAACCATGGCGTACTCGGTAGTTAGTCTTTGTTGTAGAGATTTCACTCCGTTGGTATGTAGGTCCGAAGTACTACACTTCGTCCTTCTTCATGTGTCGTCGTAGTTATCCTTTCGTAAGAACAACTTTTTGTGCGTAAAGATCATTCTGAGAGCTAGATTGATAGTTAGATATCTTTTACGACTCATATCTATTTGTTCAATAGTGTATACGTTAATCGGTATAGATCTTACACTATGAGATTTCCTGTTTTCTGGTCAAAGAGACTATTTAGTCACCGTTTTCTGTCGGCATACTGTGTATTTTTCATTTCCATCGCACACCTAAAATACATCCAAGACTATACATTAGTTGATTAGTCTACGTGTTAGTTCACAACTGCATACCTTAGTGGTACAGACCTCACGGAAGTCTTTGAAGATCGATTTTTTCTTTGTACGTCTTCCTTACTCCTTGAGTTTTCTGACCGGGACACAGTGACTTTTAATTTCGATCTGTTACTCCCAATTAAATGATCAGAAATGAAACTGAACTTTTTATAAGTATTATTGTGTACTTTACGGATTAGTTAGACGAGGACACGTTTATAGCCTAATTAATGGAAGTTTAAATCCTTTAAATTTCTCACCTCTTTCTTCTTTTATGACTAAAAATCGATTTCTTCCAGGTTCATTTTTCCTACTTTCAGTTCCTGTACCCCAACTGAGTATGACATCAACACTTTTCTGTTTTCGGTGTTTTCTTTTTGGTGTGTGTGGTCTTTGGATTACAGTGTCCTGTCAAAAAGGGGTCCCGTTGGGAGAGAAGCAGAAGGACACATTTTACAGTATGGGGCCAGAGATTCTAGGTGAATAGAAAATTTAGTTCAAGTCAAAGAGTGGAGAAAGTATTTCGGACGGAGGTTGGGTAGTTCGAATAAGAGACGAATCTGAGGAATCTTGTGGTGTATTAAATCGGACAGTCTACCGTTCATTACTTTGACCCAGAAAGGGATTCCCTTACTCAACCGGAAGATTGGTCTCCTCGGGACTCCCGTTCTGGGAGGGAGACCGGATAAGTGGTGACGTTTTCCTATCTTCGAGGGTCGGTCGCGATGACTGACCCACTCTTGCCTCTCCGGGAAGTGGTTCCAGTGCCAGACGGGGAATGGACACACTATCGGCAACAGACTCCATATTTTCTACATCCACAACAACTCGAGGGGTAACTTGAGGTTAGCGAACTGGTCGAAGAGGTGTTCCAGTAGGTGACTCTCGTCTCAGACGGTGGACTTACACTTGTCTCCCGTCGTTGTCGTGGAGTCTCTGTTTCCCGACTCCATGACGGTAGAACGGTTTTGTCGTCTTCGGTCAGGTTTGTTCGAGGGTTTGGGTTTTGTGGGGGTTTGAGGGAGGGTTTCTTTGGGGAGTTTCGGTGAGAAGGGACTTTCGAGGTTAGGGTGTAAAGGCAAGGAAAGAAAGTAACGTTTTGTGTCTAATCTTTTAAGGTCTTGTGAGGTTTAAATTGACTAAGGTATCTTTATGTAATCCGAAAATTTGTTACTTAATCGAAATAATAAATAGTACTGACCACTACTCTTACTTTCTGAGGACCACAGCGACATACCACCTGTGGTTGTGTTATAACATTTCGTTAATAGGAAGTTCATTTTTTTGTTTGTTTTTTTTGAGGGGTCATGGTCTTCCGTTTGAACAGTTTAGTCGTGACTAACTGTCTCTACTTAAGTCTATCTGGACACGACGTTGTCACAAATTACCTGATTTTCCCCAGTCGTTTGATATCAGTACCCAGTTTCGACCTGGTGTAAGGAAGACAAAAGTTGACACCATGTTCTGTATTTTATAATGACAAAATTGTTAGACATTCACCTATCCAGTCATCCCAAGTCATATAAGTGGCTCACTTTGGTTAGAGGTCTTACAAAAGTGGAACGCTTAGACTTTGAGATGTGGGGGTTTTGCTGTTGAACACCCGACAAAAATATACTTCAAAATAACCTTGTGTCGGTACGAGTAAGTAAGAGTATGACAGGTCCCGACGACACGTGAGGTTGTCGTCTCGACTCGTAGTCGTTGTCTGTATTCTACCGGATGTTCGGACATGATAAATGATAGACGGGGAAGTGTCTTCTTCAGGCGGTTAAGGACCAGGTTTTGATTTATGTAGAATTCTCTTTCATTGTGTGAAAATTTTTGGACTGAATTTTCTTAAAAGAGCTTTTGAGTTTTGTCGTTTCCGTCTATAAAACGAGATCAGATTCGGAAACCCAGAATACATTAAAAGAAATCTGTGCCACTTTTCTTTTTAAAGTTGGTTTACCGAGGTTAAACGTTGTAAAATTGCTCAGTCTTTTTACCTGACAAATTAGTCAGGATTCCCGGTTTCCGGTGGAATGACGATTTACGCCTCTGGGGGATAGTCTTAGAGAGGGTGGTTGAACGATTCGAGACTAAAAAAAGAGTACCACGTCAGGAGATACGTACCCAACGAAGACTCCCAGGAGTTTCTGGTGGGTCTGACTCTTTCCTCGTCGAGAATGGAAAAGGATTTACGTAATAGATTTTTGACATAACTTCTTAATCAGTAACCCCAGAACCGAACGGCTTAATTGGTCACGAACAAGATTTTAAATTTTCTTCTTTTTTTCAATCGTGGTTCAGTGGTGTCAGTTTCATGATCTCATTTATTTTCCTAGTGAACTATGAACTCGTTTTTCCTTGATTGACTAATTCGGACTAATTCGTTGAAGTCTAAAAGGGAGGTGGTGGGTGAGGGTGGAGGGAAGAGACACAAATATTCTTTTTTTTTTTAAGACGTTTAATAGTGAGTAAAAAATCGAAGAAGGGTTGGGGAGGGATTGTCGTCTTCCGGACCCTAGGAAGGACTCGTCGTATTCTGTAAATCTCTTTCTACGGCCTTTGACTGATCTAATGTAAACATTGAATCTTAGACACGAACTCAGACGGTGAGTTTGATGTTTTCCCATTTATGATTGAAATGGAAGGAGATTCAAAACGGATTATTCAGTAGTAAGGTAAAAGGAGATAGAAGGATGGTTTCTATATCTAGTAAGAATCTGGAACCCCTTTTTTGGAATAGTATCGTTAAAAGATTTTGAAGTTTAGATTTCCGAAGAAGAGTAAATTTATTTCTTCAAAAAAAATTTTTTAACGGTTTATGAAAACTAAAAGAGGAGGGATAAGTATGTTGGGATCCGGCGGTGGTGCGTTTGACACTAGGAGTTAGAAGAAATCAATCATACGAACTTTTTACGATATGTCGTACAAGAGGATAACGTTTAAGTACAATCTTGTACTTATTGACTCTTTAAGACATCGTGTCACTGAATAAATTGGAATTCAACGATCCGAATGAATCGGTACCCTCGAACATACATGAAGAAAACCTTGTCTCTCTCTGGTCGGGAAACCAAATTTTGAGTCAAGTGAGTCAAAATTGTAGTATGTGTCGTTCGTGTCGGACACGGTCCGTTACACGATTTACGAAGATGCATGTCTGAGGACTCTCGGGGAACCTGTCGTTCCTCTAGTTTGGTCAGTTGGGATTTCCTTTAGTTGACACTTATAAGTAACCTTTCTGACTACTCCTTCGAGGTTATAAAACCGGTGGACTACGTTTCTCGGTTAAGGAAACTTTTCTGGGGTTACGACCCTTTCTAACTTCCGTCCTCCTCTTCCCTTACTGTTCTCCTACTCTACCGACCTACCGTAGTGGTTGAGTTACCTGAACTCAAACTCGTTTGAGGCCCTCTACCACGTCGGACCGCACGACGTCGGGTACCCCAACGTTTCTCAGTCTGTACTGACTCGTTGACTTACTGTTGTTGAAATTAGGTAAGTTCTTAACGTACTCTCCAGTCCTAGGGGGTGACGTCTCCCTTTTTGCCTTCAATCCGGAGAATGATTGGCAGTCCAGTGAATCAATCTTTCGCCATCAGGACTTAGATTGAGGTCCTGAGTAAGAAAGATGGTGGAGTGCTCATTGATACTGAAGTCCCTCTGTTCGTACTCCTCCATCGTCAGAAGTCGGAACCTTGGTCACTTGACGGATAGAGGACCTGGCTTCCTTCCCATCCACCGTGACCTCCGTTTGTCGTAATCCGGTGTCGGGAAATAATGTAAGGAACGAGACCCAGTGAAGTGGTAGGTTGAAGGGAAAGGTTAGTGTGATGTGACGCAGTGGTGAGAAAAAGGATACGGAGGTGGGTCTCCTCTTGCGACGTCCGGGGTAAGTCGGGGTTCCCTGGGTAGAGCCGGTGACGACCCGTCCTCTCGGTCGTACCTCCAATAGTCGTCCCTGACATCCGTCCTTTCTGCCGTAAAGAGATGGTGAGGGGCACCTGAGAGCTCAACGAGTGACCCACGTACCGTCCTTTGGATGGACCTGAAGACTTCGTGCACATAGGATGAATCACATGATCTCTGTCCGTGTTAATGGAGCTCTTCTGACTCTTCTTCTGGTTGATGTGCTGAGTTTCCGAAGGACTGGTCACATAATATGTGAATTAGTGTAGCTCGGACCGAACTACGTTCCGACTCCCCTTCAATGGCAAGGTACCTACAACTTCAAGAACAAAGAACCACGCTTCTGCAAGACCTTCCGCAAGACCATGACTCCACGTCGACAGGTACCGCTTACCCCACGACCCCACCTCTAGTAGTACTTCTTACCGAGTCTCAACCTGAACATCAGGTCCTTCAGGTTCCTCTGTAACCGGACTGTGTGTCTTTCTAACCAGTGGAGAGTGGGATGGGTTGTCGACTCCGGATCTGTTCGTAGAGAAGAGACCACTTCCCCCATGTCCCCGGATACTCGAAAGAGGGTCAACACGTGTGTTAGATACAGTGTCAGTGAACGT
This sequence comes from Capra ibex, assembly GCA_006410555.1. Lineage (NCBI taxonomy): Eukaryota > Metazoa > Chordata > Mammalia > Artiodactyla > Bovidae > Capra > Capra ibex. Next base: position 37,177,696 of record SJYO01018757.1, on the reverse strand, counting down.
TCGCACAACGACCTTGCTTAGTAGATCGAAGGTCCGTTTGCGTACTTTTATGACTTTTCGTGTGGGGAAGAATTCTTTCGACCTCTTCCTTTGCCGTTGGGTCAGGTCACAAGAACGGACCTCTTGGGGGTACCTGTCCCCTTAGACCGTCCGGTGTCAGGGACCCCAGAGGTTCTCAGTTTGTACTGACTCGTTGATTGCGACTGCTAAAATGTGTTGGACTTTCAACGATACGGAGGGTACTCCTTTTTTTTCTTATTAAATCGGGAAAATCATAATTAAATGTACTTACGTCGAGTCTCGTATATGTAAACTACGAAATTACTTATATTTTCTGTCAGTTGGATGAAGTGTTATCACCCTTTTCACTTAATTCAATGGTATTAGAATGTTTTTACGACCCCAGTTCTCTCATCTATCCTATAGAATTTAATACGGTCGACTTCAATTCGATTCACTTATTATGATTCAGGTTTATACGGTGTGGTCCCAAAATTAGATAGACCTGAATTTAAGAAGTAAACGAAGAGACCTCTGTCAAATACTTTTAGTTTCGAAGGGTGTATGTATGTACGATACAAAAATTAACAAGATCAACTAAATGTAGAAGTAAATAAGGGTTGTACTTTGAGTTTTCTGTGATAGTTAAAGGATGGTAGTAGGGTGGGTAGATTGAAATGAAGTCGGGGCAGTCTGTGAGACACCAAAGAGGTTGTGCGGTCCGTGTGAGGATGGAGTTGTGGAAGTGTGAAAAACGAAGGAAACGGACCCCGTGAGAAAGGTGACTAGACATATCAGGTAAGAGTAGAGGAGATCCTAAAACGAATTTATGATAGATTCATAGAAGGTAGGAGACGGAATAACGAGATTGAGTAGTGGTAGATTGTTCTGTTGTGTGTATATACATTTATTTAGATGGGGATTTTCCACTGGAGGGTATCTTAGCCCCTGAAACGAAATGAATAACGAATCATGGTCGAGGTTCCCCACGACTTCATGAACCACTTACTTACGGAATACCCCCCAACAGTAATCTTGGTAGAATCTGTCCTTTCCTCTCAGGGTTTAAGTACAAGGGTAGAGTCATAAAAAAAAATTGTATATTATGAGTTACGGACTTCTTGAAGGGACGGAAATAGGGGAATGGGAGTACTACTTCGACAGTAGGACGTCGGACACTCATTTTGACCCCAGTTCTCATCCTTGGGAATGTCACATTTTGGAGAAGTTTCATTAGAGGTGTCATAATCTCTAATCGGAAACCCTTTCCCTAAACAACGACCTTAAAGTTTTTGTAATCTAGACTCGGACCGAATTAATGTTTCTTTTTGTGAGAGTCCTTAGAAATTGGTCGACTTTTATACGAAGTCGTCAATCTAGTTCAAGAATAGGTACGATGAGTTACACTTGTTTCTATTGACTTCCGAAGACTCCGTCTCAGGAATCAATTCGTACTCGATTTGACGTTCCTGTCTCGAAATCATTGAGTGGTTCTGCAGACAGTCCATCAGGTGTGACATCAAGAGTGGTACGAAGGCACGGAAGGGCAACTATCTCTCCCACATCAACATTATAAATCTTAAGAAAAGGATAATTTCTCTCCTTTCACTCAAAAAACACAAAAAAAAAAATTTACTCCGGTCGTATGTTTTACTTTCAACCTTTGGTATGACCCGATTTGACATGAGACGAATTTGTCACCATTTTCCATTAACGAGTTCAGTTATGACTTAATCTGAAAAACTAGTGCCAAAACAATTGATACTCGTCTTAAAGTTATTATACAAATCAATTTTTTGGGTCTGTGTCTAGGCCATCTTGTCGTTTTATACAACGATTTGGAACACCTTACGTTCTTTTTATAGAGTGTTGTCTCACTGAGTGTTTAGTTGTCTGAAAGTTCCTCTACTTTACCGGTTGGCATTTACGTTTGGCTCATTACAGTTATAGTCTCGATGTCATCTTTCATTTGGACATCCCAACACACATTGACAGCGACTGAAGTAACGAGTGAGTGGTTACGTATGGTCATTGAGGTCGGGTCTCCCTGCACAGGCTCAGGTGGACGTAGACCCCGAGGTATGACCTTTCGTTCTGTTCGTTACGTAGTCTTCAAGTGCCCTACACTGGTCTGGTCTTTCTTTGTGCTTTTGACAGTCTTAGAAAAATGTAGTCACGGACTTTGTGTCAATTCACGAGTTAAAGGTGTTCATGTTTTTAGTTAACTTTTCCCTTCTGGTGATTTCTGGATCCCTACAGACTTCGCATTCAACCGTTTGACCGACCAGCCGGTTTAGATCAGACGGTCGACAAGACATACCGACCGTTGGATTCTTAAAAGAAGGTTTGTAATTTTTTATATTTGTGATTTTTTTGTTTTGTTTGTTTTTTTGTTTTAGTTTATATGAACTTAAATTTTTTTTTAGTTCTCTCTTAATAAAAACATTGTTAAACGGACTTTAAATTTGAAGTCACTACCACCTCGTAATGACTTTGTGTCGGTGTGAACGACCAAAGGCGTCCGGACACCGACGAAAGGTCACTGTTACTGTGTTGACTTATCAGTGATGTGTCTGTACACCGGACGTTTTCGGATTTTATAAATGAGAATCAGGAAATGTCCTTTTCCGTTATATCGATTTCGGTATCCCGAGTGCACGACTCGATGACTAACGTATCTGACTTACCCGATCGGTCGGAACACCGATTGTCGGGTTTAGTCCGATATTCGAGAGTCAGATAATCAAGTCGAGAGGACGACTACTTCCGGTAAAAACGATAAAATAAATACAAATAAAAAACTGGTACAGTGTACCGTACACCCCAGAATCAAGGAACTTGTCCCTAACTTGGACGTGGGGGACTTAATCTTCGAACCTCAGAATTGGTGACCTGGTGGTCCCTTGACGGGACTTTTGATGTAAACCTGAGTGAAATAGACTATTCTATCTCACTTCTAATTCACTCCTCTGGTGTCTCAGTAGGGTAAAATAGAACTGTTCCGAATTATGACAGGTAAATTACGTCATGGAGATTCTTGATTAAGAAACATAAAACTTCTTAAAGATTAAAACACATACAATCTTCTAGAAGTTGTACTTTTCATCACATACAAGAGAAATACTGGACATCGGTATTAGGTGGTGTAAATAACGAGTGCTAAGAAAAGTTTGACTGAGTAAAAAGTAGTTTGGGTGTTTCGACGGTTAAGGGGGTAATAATGTCCCTCCCTGTCTTAATTGTTTTAAGTCTAGTCTATAATTCTAGAGATCGTTGGTACCTATTTCACGTATTCTTTTGTATGCACAAGAGAAACAGGACTTAGGGTGAAAATGAAATTTTCTATTAGGGTTTGTGAGAGTTTGTGTGATAAGAGTAATTCGGACTTGAGACTGATTTACGATTCCGGTCACACCACCTGCGTTCTGGGACTTCAGACCGGACCCGTCCAGTGTTGCTCCGGAGGGAAGTAGGGCCCGGACGTTCCGGTCGTACGATTGGTGAGTCCGTGTATGAAGTTACCGGACTTACAGAATCCGAACCCACGAGAAGGAAGTACTGAATAGAGGGGTGTTAGACAAAGGGTTTTTACCCAATTCAACAACAATAAGTCCTTTCTTCGAGTTTCCTTTTTTAAGAAGTGAGACCAGGACTATTTCCTCTTGACCTTTGTTTCTATGGCACTACCGGTACACTGTTCGTCTTAAGAACTCCTTTTTTCCCTTCTAACAGAGTCTGGTGTCACCAGACTTCTGATAAAATTTTATTTACGAGGTCTTTGATAAACTTCTTTCTTATTGGTGGTACAGGTTTAGGAGATTTAATGTAAGTACATTTATTCAAGGACAAATTGTCCATCTACTTCTCTTTACGGTCTATGGGCTTTTGGGAAATTGTACTGAACTTACCTATGATTAATTTTTTGTTGATTGTACTTAATATATTTAAGTGTAAAGTCCTCGACAATAATTTTTTGTTTTCCCTTATTAATCTGGCAAGTTGTATGGAGTAAATTCATAAAGGGACGTTTTTTCCAGACTATTGGTGTGTAACTAGACTCCTAACGACCCTTTCATAAGCCAAGGACCTAGAAGACGGTTCTGAACGATGACGTCAAAGGGAGGTCTCACAACAATTGGTGCACTACTAACACACCCATGAAGGGACAGTCCTACGACCGAGCCGAGCCCGTCGTCTCTCGTGAACCGTGTATGAAGTTTTCCTTCTCTTCGGTCTCTCTGTCTCAATGTGTTCTGTCTGCCTAAGGAGTAGTAAAGATTAGTCTTGTTTCTTTCACCGAGTTAAGGGGATTGAAGTTTGGAGATCAAAGGACACCTTATCCCTAAAAGAAATGTATACTGTGTGAAGTCTCGACGAAATTCAAGAGATCACCTCTGTCCTTTGTCTTGTCGGTTCTCTTGTGTGGAGAAAAAGGCGATCAAAGAAAAATGTCCTATTGGACTTCGACAAGATTAGAGTAGCCGGCTTCTTTACAATGTATGTTCCTTGTGTCGTACGACCCTCGCTCCAGGACTTGTTTGTACTTCTTATGAGAAGTTTAGATCCCGTCGACTCTTCATCCCTCAGTAAAAGTCCGACTAGACCTCAAAACATCTAATGGATGTAGTGAAATTATGTGACCTGTGTCTAAAAAAAAGGGATGAGATTAATATATAGGTAATCGAGGATAGTAGTTGTCTTAATGAGATAAACTGGATCATTATAAACAGAGCCAGGATTGTGATTAATGGCTAAGTGAAATGTCTTCCCGTTATCATCGAATATGAGTGTCGTCGTCCCGTCCTTGCGAGTAAAACGAGTAAACTCGTGTGGGAACGGTCTTAATGCATGATAGGGAAACTTTATTAAGTGTAAAGAAACCGGAAAGTTTAACCTTAACCACAAGAATTTATGACCACTCCTACTTGTAAGAGGTGTACGTATAACTAGTTAATACAAGTACACTTACCAGACAAGTGCACGAAACGTGTAAAAGGGGAGGACAATATATTCCAAGAAAAAATTGAAGGGACCACCGAGTCTGTCACTTCGCAGACAGACGGATGTTACGTCCTCTGGACCCAAGTTAGGGACCCAGTCCTTCTAGAGGACCTCTTCCTTTACCGTTGGGTGAGGTCATAAGAACGGACCTTTTAGGGTACCTGCCTTCTCGGAGTATCCGATGTTAGGTACCCCAGCGTTTCTCAGTCTGTGTTAACTCGTTTAAGTGAGTGAGTGATGTATTCGAAGTTCCTTCCTAAGTTAGCACGATGTTTATGAAGGGTCAAAAATGAAAACGAAAAATTAAACCAACCTACAAACTGAAAACATTAAAAGTGTGACCGTTGAGAAAATTAAGAAGAGGAAAAAATAAAGGACTGGATAAAAAACCGGTTACGATACGACAAGTGACCTAGAGGTATAATGTAAAGTCCCAGACCATCTCTATAGAGAAATTTTTAAAATGGAACTAATAAGATTGGATGAATAATGAGGTCTATTGAGACCTTAGTGATTTAAGTCGGATTTTTCTTAGGGTGACCCTAAGACTGATCTTATTCGTAAAATATCACACAGAGGGGTGTCTTTTACTACACATATTGATGCGTACTTCATGAAATAGTGAGTGGTTTATAAGATTGACGTAAATATCCAGAATTGGTAATGACCTGTGGTGATCGATAAGGATCTCAGACATAAAAGGACGGAAATATAGTGACCCTAGTGGAGAGGGGGTTGGAGTACAAAGAGATTGATCAATGTACCTTCTTTCAATAAATGTCCAAAAGTAAAGATTGAGTGATTTAAGATAATTAAATTTTCGAAAGGTTGTTGAGAGAATACTAAAGATTCATCTTTGAAATCTGTTTACCTTTATTGTTAAAACCAGAAGTGTTCTGAATGACGGTCACTGATCTGTCAAGTCATCTACTAATTCTCTCTCTATGACCCGGGAGCAACAACAGGGATTCTTATCATGGGACTCTGAAATTAGAATTGACATTCAATACAACAAACAAACTTTATCAGTAGTATCACATAAGAAGATTACCAAATTGTTTAATGTTCTTTTTCCCACGGTTGTAAAGTCTACTGAAAAAACCCCCCCTACGCCTGGCAAAAATTACCAGAAAGAACTTAAACAATTTTTTGACGTAAATACAAAAACAAAAAACCGACGTTCGTACACCCTAGGATCGACGGGCTGGTCCTTAGTTTGAGAGTGGGGGAGTGACGACCTTTCGTTTCAGGGTTGGTGACCTGGTGGTCCCTTCAGGGAGTCTCCTGAAAATTTGTAGATAACTCTGTTGGTAGATTAAAGGGAAGAAAATTGGCGACGACCACCTGCTGTATTATTGGTGGTAATACGTCACCATGAATGATGTTCAGTCCGTAACTACATTCACGAACGAAATGAACATTGTTAGGTAAATTGGAGACTCTATCCGAAATCATAAGGATAAATGTTTACCCCTTTGGTTTCTGTTTTTTCGAATTGTTGAACGAGTTCCTTCGTGTCGATCTTTTCTCTGTCGTTCTTGTAAGTTTTGTGTCACCAGACCAAGGTCTCAGACACGAGAAGTGGTGTTGTGACACGACTAGAAGTTTCCTAAAGGACTGTGATTCGATACAAGGGTGACTGAACCAATACTCGTACCAAGGACTTAAACTAAACAATCACAAAACAAAACCTAGAAACGTAAATACAAATATGTACTTGTATGTGTATACATAATTATAGTGCATATACATACGTGTGTGTGTACGTATCAACAATCCGAACAAGACAAAACAACCATAATAGAAACGATCCAAACTGATATTCCCAATTAACCCGAAACATTTCATCGGACGTTCGAAAATGGTACCTTGTGAAATGTCTCATGTTTACTGTGGGTTAAGAATATTAGGCAAAAGTTTGGAGGTTGCTACTTCCAAATTTATTTGAAGATATCGAGACTCGACGTCTAGTCTTACCGAATGTTCTATTAACGGTATTTAGAAGTTATCAATTCATCATTATAAAGTTAATTTTCTTGAATGTAGTGTAATTTATCTTAGGAAGGAAGTCTAGTCCGTAAATTGATCTTCTTTTTGGTATTTTTAATGTCATCTGATGAGTTTTCTCACAAAGAAGAATCTTATATTTGTCTCAAATTGTTTTAATTTAGTCGAAGTTTTGAATGTCGTGACCTCTTTCAGTAAGGGTAAAGAGGTTACTCTCGGAACCAAAAGAAGTCACCACAGACATTTTATTTATTTATAGACAGTTTGTTAAAGAAGGTTATTTGATTTTGTGTGTTCTGTTTTAAACACAAAAAACTAATGAGAGTTGGAAAATAAGGGTTTACTAGTCGAGGTAGACTATGATTCTTTGTCGACTCTCAGGACACACTAAGTCCTCTACTTGGGTCGTTCAAACTAATGTCAGTCAATACAGGACACGTTTTCAAGTCCATCAATCTTACGAACGTCCTTCCCTTTTAAGTGTCGACTACCGTAACAAGATCGTTGCGGCTAAAGTTACATTACTCTAGAGCTACGGGAAGAGAGTAAATAGTGGTCGGGGAAATGTTTTTCTACCCCGTATAGATTGAGGTAATTAAGTAGAAATCTTCGTCTTACACCTTTTACTATACTTTCCTCGGAAAGTGGGGAATTTTGTCTTTATTTTGTTGTGAATCCAAGACTTTCAGTCTGTTCCGGGGGTCTGACTGAGTTTATAGTCAGTGAACCGTCACGTCGGGCCTACGGGTGAAAGACTCATATTCGAGTACCGGGAGACGTGATCTGGTTGGTGGTGGAATCCATTTTGAACTCGGTTTCCCGTTTGTCTAGATGTCTCTTGGAGTAGTTCGTTTTCTTATCAGTCTTTAATCAAATATAGGAACGAAAAATAGAAAACGAGTTTTACATTCTAAGACTGTTCATATCTTTTATTGGTCAAAGTTTAGGATACCACTCCTGTCTTTCGTACTACAACCAGTAAATCTATGTTTATTATCATTATTTATGATTATTAGAAATAAGTCTAAGGTCTGTCGTTCTTTCCTGTTAGACTTCGTCGAGTAAAATCGACATAATATACTCAGCCAAGTACTACTAAGACTTCACGGAAACTTTCGACTCTGGTATGACTTGTGTCAAAATTCACCTAAAACGACACATTTTTAAGGAACGTCTGATTATTGGGTTTATGTGTTGATATAATTATTGTCCCAATAAGAGTGACATATTTTCAAAGGTGGTTACAAAATATATCTACAATCTTTTGGATTTCTTAGGTAATCGAACTCTTAAAAGTAAATAAGTTCTTGAGACTTTTTCGTAAACTCTTTTGAGTTGTAGTTAAATACTATTGTTAAGAGTTTCATCTATCTGTTCCTTACACGAAGTTGTATTATTTCCAGTATATATTGTTAGTATCGATTGTAGGATGAGTCGTCACTTTTTTTATTCAGACAGAAGATCCTAGGCTGTTCCTATGGGTGAGATCGGTTAAAATAAGTTGTATCAAAGTCTTCAGGATCGGTGACGCTAGTCTTTTCTTTTTCTTTTCTTTAGGTTTAAAGTTTCCTTCATCATTTTGACAGGGACAGACTTCTGCTGTACTATGATACGTACCTTTTAGGTTTCTGTAGTGGCTTTTTGATGATCTCGAGTTACTTAGACCATTTCAACGTCCTGTGTTGTAATTGTAAGTCAATTATTGTAACTATACCACAACGCAAAGACACGTGATTGTTACTTAATGGTTTTTCTCTTTAATTCCTTTGTTAGAGTAAATATTAGTGTAGTTTTTCTTATTTTATGGATCCTTATTTGGATGGATTCCTTCAGTTTCTGGACGCGAGTGTTTTGACATTCTGTCACTACCTTCTTTGATTTTTTTATGTGTTTGCCTACCTTTCTATGTGGACTGACTGCCTAGTCTGTTTAATTATAACAATTTTACTGGTTTGATGGGTTCCGTTAGATGTCTAAGTTACGTTAAAGATAGTTTTGTGGTTACGGTAAAAAAGTGTCATGATCTTGTTTGTTAAAAAGTTAAACACACCTTTGTGTCTTTTGGGACATATCGGTTTTATTGGAACTCATTTCTCTTGCCTCGACCTCCATAGTACGAGAAAACTAAGTCTGATATGATGTTTCAACGTTATTAGTTTTATTATACCGTGACCGTGTTTTTGTCTGTACATCTAGTTACCTTGTCTTGTCTCTCTGTCTTTATTTGGGTACGTGAACACTAGATGATTATATACTGTTTCCTTCGTTCTTATATGTTTCCTCTTTTCTGTCAGAGAAGTTATTCACCACGACGGTTTTGTCCTACCGAAGTACATTCTCTTACTTTAATGCTGTAAAAGACGGTGGTATACGTTTTTATTTGAGTTTTACCTGATTTCTGGATCTACGTTCTGACCTTTGGTATTTTTAGTAATTCCTTTTCTCTCCGTTTTACGAGAGACTGTATTTATCATCATTATATAAAAACCTAGACGGAGGATTCCGTTCTTTGTTTTATTTTTTGTGTACCGTGGATTACTCTGACTTTTCGGATACGGGTTGTTTGATAACTGGTTTGTCGTTGTTGTCTTTGGTTGGATGGCTTACCTTCTTTTATCCCCGTTTACTATACTGACTGTTCTCTAATTGTAATTTATACATTTGTCGAGTATATTGGGTCATATTTTTTTGTTTGGTTGGGACTAATTCTTTGTTTTCTGGTCCCGAAGGGACCACCGAGTCACCATTTCTTAGGTGAACGGTCACGTCCTCTGTACCCAAACTAGGGACTAGGTCTCTAGGGTGTACCGGGCCTCGTTTCTTCGGACGCATGGGGTTGACGACTCGGAGACGAGATGTCGGACCCTGGGTGTTATGACTCGGGTGCCCGACGTCGATGTCTTCGGACACACGGGACTCCTGGTACGAGGTGTTGTTCTCCGCGGGTGTGACGTTGATCTCCCATCAGGGGCGTTCGGTATCGATATCCTTTCGGGTCCGTCGTTACTTCTGGGTCGTGTCGTTTGTTTTTTTAATTATTTGAATAAGATTTTTTTTCTTTGTCTACTGGATTTGTCTGTAAAGAGGTTTCTGTCTGTCTACCGGTCTGTGTACTTTTTGCTACGAGTTGTAGTGATTGGTCTGTTTTCGTTTAGTTTTGGTGTTATTCTATGATGGATTGTGGACAGTCTTATCGGTAGTAATTTTTTCTGGTGTTTATTGTTTACGATTGTTCCTACACCTCTTTTCCCTTGGGAACATGTAACAACCACCTTTATATTTAACCGTGTCAGCGACACCTTTATCATGCCTCCAAGGGGTTTTTTGATTTTGATCTTGCTGGTATACTGGGTCGTTAAGATGAGGACCTATATATGGACGTCTTTTGTTTTTGTAATTAAACTTTTCTATGTCCGTGGGATTACAAGTATCGTCGTAATAAATGTTGTCGGTTCTGTGCCTTCGTTGGATTCAGAGGTAGTCGTCTACTTATGTATTTCTTCTACACCATATATGGATGTTACCCTATAATGAATCGGTATTTTATCTTACCATAAAACGGTAGACACTGTTGGACCTCCCATGATACCAATCACTTTATTTAGTCTGTTTGTGACATACAATAGTGAATATACGTCTTCGATTTTTTATTTGATTACTTATATTGTTTTTTCTTTCCCTAATTGTTTATGTCTCTTGTTTGATCACCAAATGGTCATCCCTCCACCTCCACCCTCGTGGTTCTGTCCTCATTTCCTAATTCTCCAGGTTTGATGATACTTATTTTACATATTTCATTCCATGTGTCTTTGTGACGTGTCGTGTACCTTATGTCGGTTATACCATATTGATATTTAACTCATAGTAGATATTTTTAGAACTTAGTGATACAACGTGTGGACTTTGTATAATATTTGGTTGTATGGACTTATGGTTTTTTTTTGGTTTTGTTTTTGGTGGTGATATCATCAGTCTTGTCTTTACCATATTTTTGTCTCTGTATCTAATTATCTTGTCTTATCTCTAGGGTCCTTATTTAGGTGTGTGAATACCAGTTAAGTAAGAACTGTTTCCTCAGTTCTTATATGTTACCCTTTCCTTATATGTTATTTACAATGACCCTTTCGACCTGTCGGAGTGCTTTTAGTTATTTCGATTTTGTGAGGGAGTATGTTATGTGTTTTTTGTTTGGGTTTTACCGAATTTCTGAATTTACACTGTGGTATTTTAAGGATCTTCCTCCTCCGTTTTGTGAGACTGTATTTGACATCGTTATAAAAGAATATAGTCAGAGAGTTCTGTTTTCTTTACGTTTTTATTTGTTTACCCTGGATCAGTTTGAATGTTTGAAAACGTGTCGTTTCCTTTAGTATTTCTTCTTCTATTGGATACCTGACTCTCTTTTATCGACGTTTGTTACCCTGGGTGTTCCCCAATTAAAGGTTTTATATATTTATCTAGTCATATTTTTTTTGTTTTTGGGTTAGTTTTTCACGTCTTCTGGATTGTTCTACAAAGGGGTTTCTTCTGTATGTCTACCGGTTGTTCTTGTCCTTTTTTACGAGTTGTAACAAATTAATAATCTCTTTACGTTTAGTTTTGATGTTACTCCATAATGGAGTGTGGACAGTCTTACCGGTAGTAGTTCTTCAGATGTTTATTACGACCTCTCCCACTCCTCTTTTCTCTTGAAAGGTTGTTACGACCGTACTTACATTTAACCACGTCGGTGATACCTCTTGTCATACTTCCAAGGAATTTTTTGACTTTCATATTAATGTTGTACTAGGTCGGCAGAGTGAGGAGTCGTACATAGACCTTTTCTGTCAGATTTTAAACGTTTCTATGTACGTGGGGCTACAAGTGTCGTCGTGATAAATACTGTGGGTTCTACACCTTCGTTGGATTTACAGGTAGTTATCTACTTTATTCTACACCCCACACACACACATGTGTACGTGTGCATATGTGTGTTACCTTATAATAAGACATTATTTTTCCTACTTTAAAACTTTTAGACGTCGTTGTACCTGCCTGGATCTCTAATAGTATTATTCATTCCTGTATCTTTCTGTATATTATAATATACTATGTGCACATACACCTTAGATTTTTTTATCATGTTTACTTGAATAAATGTTTTTGTTTTTGTCTGAGTGTTTGTGTCCTTTGTTTGAATACCAATGGTTTCCCACCCCCTACTTCTCTATTTAATCCTCATACCCTAATTGTCTATGTGTACTGATATATATTTTTCTAATTTTTTGTTTCTGAATGATACATGGTACCCCTTGATACCCGAAGGGTTTATCGTGACAACCATTTCTTAGACGGACGGTTCCTCTACGGTCTCTACACCCAAGTTAGGGACCCGACCCTCCTAGAGGACCTCCTCCTTTACCGTCAGGTGCGGTCATAAGGACGGTCATTTGAGGTACCTGTCTTCTCAAACCATCTTATGTCAAGTACATCAACGTTTTATCAGTCTGTGCTGAATTACTGAGTTGTTGTTGTTATTGTTATTCCCTGATAAAGTGATAGCATGATATTTACGATTACCTTTCCTTAGACTTTTTCATATACATATATATGTTGATTTAGTGAAACGACATGTGGACTTTGTGTTATGACATTTAGTTGATATCGAGTAATTTCTTATTTTTTTTAGATGTCTCGTTTCCTTTGAATGACTTACCCTCTTTTATGAACTATTTTCTAATTATACGTTTATCCGTCTCCTAGACTTATCTACAAAAAGGTCTTTTCTGTATACTTACCGGTATTCCATGTACTTTTTTATGAGTTACAAAGATTAACAGTCCCTTTACGTTTGCTTTTGGTGTTACTCTATCTTGGAGGGTGGACAATTTTACCGATATGAGTTTTTCTGTTAGTGTTTGTGTTACTCTATCATGGAGTATAGATAATCTTACCGATAATAATATTTCTGTTCTCTAATTTTCAATACACCGTCAGACCTACCCTCCCCTCAGACCCCCTCTTGCCTATGTACACATACGTACCGACTCAAGGAAGAGACAAATGGACTTTGATATTGTTGTGACAATTAGTCGATATGGGGTTATGTTTTAATTTTCAAAAATTTTTTAATTTATGTACGTGTTGAAATTTTTTTACACAACCATTATATCTTTTATCCCTTGGGAATGGTCCGAAGGGACTACCGAATCTGCCATTTCTCCGACGGACGTCACTCCCTCTGGACCCAAGCTAGGGACCCAACCCTTCTAGGGGACCTCTTCCTTTACCGTTGGGTGAGACCGTTGGAACGGACCTTTTAAGGTACCTGCTTCTTCGGACCGTCCGATGTCAGGTACCCCAGGGTTTCTCGACCTGTGTTGACTTGTTCAGGTGAAAGAAAGAAAGAAAGAATACGTAAACAACTACCTTTATATTTGACCAAATCGGTCATACTTTTTAGTATACCTCCAAGGATTTTTTTAATTGTTATCTTGATTGGTATACTAGGTCGTCAAAGTGAAGACTCATAGACTTCTTTTACTTTTGCGATTGAACGTTTCTATATACATGGGGTACAAGTGACGTCGTAATGAATGTTGTCGGCTCTGTGCCTCTGTTGGAGTTCAGGTGACGACCTACTTACACATCTCTCCTAACATGCATATATGTTACCTTATTATGAGTTGGCATTTTTTCTTACTTTTATACGGTAAACGTCACTTATGTATCCCTCCCCTTTATCCTTACGTTACACATTTACCCTTTTCCTGACACACTCGACTAATATCCCTTGAATTATCAGTTTAACCATAAGTATGTTTCGATAACCTCTCACTAAAATGCCATTCTGATTTGACACACTAATATTGTGTAAATGATTTGTTTCACACGGTCCGTGACTAGCTCCGTCACCACCTGTTTTCTATCTTCCAGGGACGGGAGTACTAGGAACGTGAATTTGTTGTCCCTTTGTCTGTTGATAAAGTCCGTCACCTGTAGCATGAACTCCAACTACTCTCCTTTCCCCCTTTGATGAAATCTACCCACCAGTCCTCTCCGGAGAAAGTCCTACGTTGAAGTCACGGCTGTCAGTGTACCACTCAGTCAGTTCGTTTCGTCCTCTTCTACGAAAGTCCCACTCACTTGTTGTTCATTTTGCGACGGTCTCTTCCTTTCGTTGTGGGTACTCCCACCGTGTTTCCGGTCACACGATCTTCATCGTTTTCATTCATTTCCCTTCTTACGTCATTTTTCTGTTCTGTCCCTCCGTCCTCGGTCTACAGCTACGTCCCGGCATATCAATGAGTCTAAAATCAAATTCACTTTCAGCGAGTCAGTACAGGTTGAGAAACTCTTGGGTTCCTGATATGTCAGGTACCTTAAAAGGTCCGGTCTTATGACCTCACCGATCGGAAAGGGAAGAAGTTCCCTAGAAGGGTTTGGTCCCTAGCTTGGGTCCAGAGGGAGTGACGTCCGCCGAAGAAATGGTCGACTCGGTGTTCGCTTCGGATTCTTATGACCTCACCCATCGGATAGGGAAGAGGTGGCCTAGAAGGACTGGGTCGTTAGTTTGACCCCAGAGGAGGTGACGTCCTCCTAAGAAAGGGTTGATTCGATAGTCCCTTCGGGGAAATCAAATTCATCGTTTCCCCATAATTATTAGTATTGGAAATATGACGATTGTCATCATGTTCCCTATTGGTGCGAGTAACGAATTAGTTTGTTCAGGACTTGTCCTTGAACAAACATGGTTTTTACATACACACTTGGGTACGATTGGACTTACTATTTCAGTCAGGAATTCTAGAGTTGTGTCTATCTCCGACCTGTCCAATTCCGGTTTGATGTAAGAAATTTTTTGGTGGTTAGAATGTGAACGTATACTGATTACACGACGAAATGAACAGACTTCGTTTTTTTTGGGGTGTTGCGATTTCCTGAGTAAATGAAAGGACCCGGGGTTTGTGTCGACGAGACTTTGTTGTAAATCTGGTAAGACTATCAAGATACCGATTGAAAAATTTTACTTTCTAGTGAAACGGAATTCGTTTCTGTCCTACATAAACAAAAGGGGGATACAGGGGAAAGGAGTCAAGGAACTCTAAAACTGGTTTGTAGTGAAAAAGATCTCTCTTACTGAAATGTTTCTCGTTGGACACGAAGCGGCTTCTTGTCATGCAGGTAGTGTGGTGTTGTTGTTTTGGTTATTTTGGTTCTTTGCCTACTTGTCAAGGGACCTGTTTTTGATTTTTACCTCAATTTGTCTACTTTGGATGTTGTTTTTTCTACTTGACAATTTCTACTACGATGGTGTATTTTTCGATGATGAAAAAACCATCTACTGACGTTCTAAGGTGTAGTTTGATGTTAGGTATGTCCACGATATTAGGAAGCTGGATTCAATTCAATCAGACCCCCTAACTGTGGACAAATAAACGGTTGATACCGTCGTTAAGTATTAGAAAAGACGCCCCCGCCCCCAGTCTCTGGAGGGAGAGAGGTGTTTTTTCTTTTATTATGTGTGTTTCATAACGTACATTTAATTCCTCAACGTACTGGAGTGAACACAAGGACTTACAGTGGACTTTTTTAGAGACTAGATACATACCACATTCACTGATACGACTATACCCATACAACTTACTATAGACCATTTAGTCATAATAGTGTCATAAAATCTTATCCTCTTTTTCGTAAATGAGAGTCCCAAGACTCTAATGTTCTACGGTCCTAAACGGGGATTAATATCGATACACTCCGAAGGGACCACCGAGTCACCACTTCTTAGACGGACGTTCCGTCCTCTGGACACAAACTAGGGGTCTGACCCCTCTAGAGGACCTCTTCTCTTACCGTTAGGTGGGGTCAGAACAGAAGACCCTTTAGGGTCCCTGTCTCCTCAGGCCATCCAATGTCAGGTCCCCCAGTGTTTCTCAGTCTGTGTTGACTGACTTATTTTCGTAGTTGGTGTAACGATATACTCAATGAATCGGGGAGGATTTAAATTCAAAGAGTAAAAAATTCCATTTATATTATGGATATCGTCTCCTAAGGACACTACTGACTTTGTGTCCTATTTTGTGAAGTGTGAGACTAATCGAGGTTTTCACTTTCAGTTTCAGTGAGTCAGCTCAAGTTGAGAAACGCTGGGGTATCTGACACACCAGGTGCCTTAAGAGATCCGGTCTTATGACCTCACCCATCGGAAAGGGAAGAGGTCCTCTAGAAGGGTTGGGTCCCTAGATTGGGTCCAGAGGACGTAACGTCCTCCTAAGAAATGGTAGACTCGGTGGTCCCTTCAGGTTAATCGAGGTTCATCCAAGAGTTTACGGTAATAAAGAAACGAGAAGGTTCAGAACAAACTGATAATCACCATCTTATCAGACATTTTCTAATGTCCAGTCTTAAAAGGTCTTTTAACTCTCATAATTTAAACTGAAAAGGAGGTGAATTAAAACCGAGAAGAGAGGTCGTGTTTGTAGATATCTTTCTTAGACGATGACCAAACTTCCTCATTTGGACTGATTGTGAGATTCCCCTTCTTTGGAGTCTATGTGTGTTTGGTGTGACCACCAGATACTCTCGACTTCTTTGACTTAGGACTTATAGAGTGTCAGTTCACCACGTAAAACATAAGTTGACTCGATACTTCTGAACCGGAAAATTAATTCAGTGATTTGGTAATAATTAAAAAACTACCTCTACCGAACTAACAAGACCGGTTTTGTGAAGTTTTTATGTATGTTTTTACACAAATTTTTCCTCAATGCACCCTGAAGGAACCACCAGGTCACCGAATCTGAGACACGAGGGTTACGTCCCCCGCACCCAAGTCCGTTTTTTTTTTTTTTTTTCAAAGCAATCCTCCCGTTCACACCGTCGACCTTACCACCCTTTTTTGTTCATTTTAGGTCTTCCCGGTAATTCAGTTCTAAGAAGTTACAGTCACCCTGACCCGTCTTTGATTTTCCGTTACTCCATGTCCACCGTCCAGGTTCATACCTCAATTTTACGTCGTAGAATTTGTAGTAAATCTTTTCTGAGAATATGAGAACTTGTGTCTATTTTGTATGGATGTATACGTATACGAATGGAACTGACGGTACATAGTGTGTAAAAGATAAGATGAGATAAGGTGTCCTTTCATTTTTACGACCACCGATGAGTGACTTGATTAGAGTATTGAGTGAATACCCAACTTTAGTCGTTAGACTTCCTGTGACTCGATCTCACAAGGGTGTGTCATTTTGAATCCTTGGAGCACGGATTTCACAACGTTTCGTTTTTCTCTTGACTTTCCTTCTTTCGTTATTTCTTGAACAAAAAAATTTTTCTAATTCTCCTTACGGTACGGGTCCTAGTCTCGTGATCAGTTCTAAAGCAGACATGACGGTGTTGGTGACTACACGGACTCCGTTCGGTGAAAGACCCGGAGGACCTCCATCTCCCAATCAACTCATCTACAAGAACTTCCAGTGTTTATTCTCTTGTGCTTCTATGTCTTCATTTTAAGTGGGACCGTTTGTTACTTCAGAGCCTTTTTGTAGGTAGACTATGTTTTGCCTGACGACTGTCATAAATTAGGTAGTCGGTCCACAAGTTAATCCAATTAACTTAGAAGGACTAAGAACATTCCGTTTCGTAAGGGACTCCTCAAGCTGTTGGATGGATGGTCTTGTCAAGTACAGTCGTGAAGAAAATATTTATAATCCGTGTCTGTAGCATGTGTCCCAGTTTACGCATTTACCGGATCCAGGGAGTGTCTCCCCGGACCTAAACAGGAGATCGGGTTTTCTGTTAGTTCCGAACGCATGAGAATCGGTAGTGGACGATGAATAACCAAGTGGGGTAGGGATTGACTGCAGGTGTACAAACAGAGCTCTGTACTTCGTTTGAGGAGTCGTCATTCCAGGTCTGATTTTCGAGACACACCACGTATGTACACACACCTGGGTCTTGGCTGTGCTCTCTTTCTCTTTTATCTCAGGAAGTGGAAATATTCGAACGCATACCCGGGCCGCGCCGCTTTCGTTTAGTCGAGCCCCATCTCCATCGATCCACTCACTCAAGCCCAGCCCCTTTTCCCGGTCTTTGGGTCCTCAGTCGGGCCCTTTACCTCCCCGCCCCGTCTTTATTTTTCTTCTCAATGGTACGGCGGCTCGTGAAGCAGGACCAGTAGTCGCTCTTGGTCGTGGTGCAACCCGGAGGCTCTCGGGAAGCGGCGGGGCCTCTGGGGGTCCGTTGGTGGATCGTCGTCGTCGTCTTCGTCGCCGCCGCCGCCGCCACCGCGACCCGACGGCCTCCCGTCCACCGCCCCCGGCGGAGCGGCCCCGGATAGACCCCGGTCTCTGTCCTTGGCGTACCGTCTGTCCCGAGGCCCCCCTGGGGCCCGCCTCACATCTCTGCACGCCTACTCACTGCTCGTTGACCTTCTATTCCCACATGTCATCCCCCGTCCTCGAGTCCAGTCCGCAAAAGAGGGCCCGCGCTAGTGCACTTAGCCCCCGTCCTCCGCCTCGTGCGGCACGCCAGTTCACTGCCCTCTGCCCCGCCCCGAAGCCTGCCTTTCCCTCGACCCGACCTCGTCGGCCATCCCTTTCGCCCTTCACCGGACCTTCCCCGCTCCTCCGACGGCCGGCCGCTTGGGCGGGAACGAGGGTTGAGCTCGTCTCCAACCCAAGACCATCCTGGACAAAGCCTCACGAAACGCGTCCCTACTTTTACCCCCTTTCCTTTTTTTTTTTTTTTCTTTTACCCCCTTTCTAGCCTATTTTCCTCCCCCCTTAGTCAGTTATCCTTCGTTAATGCCGTAGACCAGGTTAGTGAAGTACCGTTTATCTACCCCTTTGTCACCTTTGTCACTGTCTGAAATAAAACCCCCCGAGGTTTTAGTGGCGTCTGCCACTGAGGTCTGTACTTTAATTTTCTGCGAACGAGGAACCTTCTTTTCGATACTGGTTGGATCTGTAGCATAATTTTTCGTCAGGAAACGGTTGTTTCCAGACAGATCAGTTTCGATACCAAAAAGGTCATCAGTACATACCTACACTCTCAACCTGATTTTTCTTTCGTCTCACGGCTTCTTAACTACGAAAATTTGACACCACAACCTTTTCTGAGAACTCTCAGGGAACCTGATGTTCCTCTAGGTTGGTCAGGTAGGTTTCCTTTAGTCAGGATTTATAAGTGACCTTCCTGACTACAACTTCGACTTTGAGGTTATGAAACCGGTGGACTACGCTTCTTGACTGAGTATACTTTTCTGGGACTACAACCCTTTCTAACTTTCTCCTCTTATCCTACTGTCTCCCACTACCGTAGTGACTGACCTACTCACCCTCGTTCGAGGACCTCAACCACTACCTGTCCTTTCGGACTACACGACGTCAGGTACCCCAGGGTTTCGCAACCTGTGCTGACTCGGTGACTTGATTGATTCTTTTTCCTCCTTATACGGAGGGTCCATCACCTTCGACCACCCGTTTCAGACCCAGAATGACACAAATTAGGAACTCAGTCAAGTCAAGTCAACGAGTCAGCAGAGGTTGAGAAACACTGGGGTACTTGGTACCGTGCGGTCCGGAGGGACAGGTAGTGGTAGAGGGCCTCAAGTGAGTCTGAGTTACAGGTAGTTCAGGCACTACGGTAGGTCGGTAGGGTAGGAGGCAGCAGGGGAAGAGTGTGCCTGGTGTCGGAACAGATTGAGTTACTTTGATTCGGCACGGTACACCCCGGTGGGTTCTAGTGTCTCAGCACCACCTCTCCAGACTGTCTTACACCAGGTCACCTCTTTCCTTACCGTTTGGGGAAGTCATAAGAATGAAACTCTTGGGGTACTTATCATACTTTTCCGTTTTTCTATCCTGTGACTTTCTACTTGAGGGGTCTAACCATCCACGGGTTATACGATGACCTCTAGTCACCTCTTTATTGAGGTCTTTCTTACTTCGACGACGACGATTCAGTGAACAGTACAGACTGAGACACACTGGGGTATCTGCCGTCGGGTGGTCCGAGGGGACAGGGACCCTAAGAGTTTCGTTCTTGCGACCTCACCCAACGGTAAAGGCAGAGGTCACGTACTTTCACTTTCCCTTCAGCGAGTCAGCACAGGCTGAGAAGTGCTGGGGTACCTGACGTCGGATGGTCCGAGGAGGCAGGTACCCTAAAAGGTCCGTTCTCATGACCCCACCCCACGGTAACGGAATAGACCTTTCTTACTTCCCTACCTCGTTTTCGTTTTTGTTGTGGGTCAACACTTACCCTGACCACTACCTTCGTCCCAAGCTACGACATCTCTCGTTATGACGTATCCTTGCACCTTACAATCCAGGCACTTAGATCCGTTTAACCTTAACCAGTTTGTCCTCTACTGTTCTCACTTGTAATTGTAAGATCCTTAGCCACTTGATTCTACCGGACCTTACCTACTTAAATTGAGTTTACTGGTAATATAGTGATGACACCAGTCCTCAGGGAATCTTCTTTACCTTATCGGTAGTATCAGTTGTTCTTAGGTTTTACGTCATGAATCAACGTTAAAGTTTTTGCTGTCTTTTTAGACAAGCAAAGGTTCCGTTTGGTAAGTCATAGTGCCATTAGGTTCAGATACGAGGTGGGTCATTGCGACTTCTTCGACTTCAACTTAGGGACTCAGTTGTTTACGAATAACTTTCGGGAATATATATTTTAACGAAAATTATAAAGGACGTTGAGTAAAATTGACATTTGGACTGATATGATAAGGAGTCGACTATGGCACTAAAGTTTGGTTGTCAAAGTCCTATAAAACCGTCGGATTTATTGGGGACTACCTAAAACCTTATAAATAGGATTGTAAGTTAACCACTCAAATACTTTCTGGAGAATCTACTTCAACCTCCGACACGTTAATTCGTTTTTATTCATGTGACGAAATACTAATGGGTTGGTTTATAATTTATTTGAAACCCCCCTTTAAGGTACTTGGATCCTGAGGTTTATAAAGATACTATCGAGATCTTGTCGACGATGAGACGGGTTCAGATCCTTTGTCTTGATAGAGGCCGGAACCTCCCATATATAAATCACTGTATTCAGTATGACTCTGTCTATGACACACCATAGTAAATATACACCTTAGCTTTTTTCTTTTGTTTGATCACTTATATTGTTATCGTTTTCTTTATAGGGACCGTTCCACTTGTTCGGAATAATAGTTGACTCTTATCGTCCGACATGGAAGACAAAGGATTGTCTATTTCACATTAAAAAAGATTCGACTCGGGAGACTGACCTTTAGAAGTTTGGACACCTTCGAGACATCATCATATTCCATTTTTATTAATACCTTCACGAAACCTTACAGTATGTACGTTAGTCCGAATACGTTTTCCATTACAGGAAACAAAATAATGATAAAAATTTTTCATTCATGTCTTCTGTTCTCTTAGAAAATTTTTAATTCATCTTATATATTTTGTATTGATCCTTCCTGGATGGTATATTATGTCCTTTGAGAATAAGTTATGAGACATTACTGGATATACCCTTTTCTTAGAATTTTTTCTCACCTAAATTGTATACGTATTGACTAAGCGAAACGACATATCGTCTTTGATTGTGTTGTAAAATTTAGTCGATATGAGGTTTTTTCAAAAAAATTTCACGACACTTTTTTCTCTTACATCATCCAAAGGTGACGTTTTCTCTTAACACAACCCTTAGACCAGTCTCATGAGGGGTCTACCGGTCACATCACACAATGTCGGAGTTCGAACCGATTAAAACGTGGAACTACCTTTTTGATTGGGGATACATAAGTCTAAAGTTCCGAAGGTCATTCTGAAAGACGTGTTTATTTTTATTAGATAGACGTGACTACGAGGTTTAACATTTTACAATAGTGACAAAAACAAAACTTTGATCTAACGTTTAATAAACTCCGGTCTCTAATATATTAATCTATGCTCGAAACAAGGTTTACAATCCGCGTACGACTTATGTGTGAGGGGAAAAGTACCTTAAACGTTAAATCACCGTATCTTTAAACCCCGAACGGTCCACCAAGTCACCATTTCTTAGGTGGGCCGATTCCGTCCTCTGTGTCCTCTGAGCCTAAACTAGGGACCCAGTCCTTCTAGGGGACCTCTTCCTTTACCGTTGAGTGACGTTATAAGAAAAATCCTTTTAGGGTGCCTGTCTCCTCAGACCTCCCGATGTCAGGTATCCCAGTACTGTTCAATCTATACTGACTCGTACGTGCGTGTCCTCTCTTTGTGTGTCATATTGTTAGTATTTTCATATATTAACGTTTATCCCTTTGTACCATACTTCCTTTTCATCTTACACTACTCGTAAATTCTCCCATCAAGTCAAGTCAACAGTGAGTCAGGACAGACTGAGACGTCGTGGTACCTGACGTCGTGTGGTCCGGAGGGAAGGTAGTGGTTGAGGCCCTCGAACGAGTGTGAGTACAGGTAACTCAGCCACTACGGTAGGTTGGTAGAGTAGGAGACAGTAGGGGAAGTGGAGGGCGGAAGTTAGAAAGGGTCGTAGTCCCAGAAAAGTTTACTCAGTCAAGAAGTGTAATCCACCGGTTTCATAACCTCGAAGTCGAAGTCGTAATCAGGAAGGTTACTTATAAGTCCTGACTAAAAGAAATCCTAACTGACCAAACTAGAGGGAGGTCAGGTTCCCTGAAAATTCTCAGAAGAGATTGTGGTGTCAAGTTTTCGTAGTTAAGAAACCGTGAGTCGAAACAAATATCAGGTTGAGAGTGTAGGTATGTGCTGATGACCTTTTTGGTATCGAAACTGATCTACCTGGAAACAACCGTTTCATTAAAGAGACGAAAAATTATGTGACAGATCTAACCAGTATCGAAAAGAAGGTTCCTCGTTCGTAGAAAAGTAAAGTGCAGACGTCAGTGGCAGACGTCACTAAAACCTCGGGGAGTTTTATTTCAGACAGTGACAAAGGTAACAAAGGGGTGGATAAACGGTACTTCACTACCCTCGCATACGGTACTAGAATTAAAAAACTTACAAACTCAAAATGACTAGATTCTATGGGACTCCTTTACTGAAACTTACTGTCAGACTTCAAATTTCTTCCATTAAATAATTATCTTATCAACCACCATCTTACGGAGGATCCGAAGGGTCCATCACCACAATCACCATTTCTTAGACAGACGGTTACGTCCTCCGTTTTCTTTACAACCAAACTAGGGACCTAAGCCTTCTAGGGGACCTCCTCCTTTACCGTTGGACCAGGTCATAAGAACGGACTTTTTAAGGTACCTGTCTCCTCTGAACACCCGATGTCAGGTACCACAACGTTTCTCAACCTGAACTTACTCACTTCCACGTACGCACGCGCGCGCGTGTGTGTGTGTCTGTGTGTCTTTCAGAGGATCTGTACCTGAAGTCGTACACGTTTCCGAGATTCCTACACGTAAGTTTATTGAATTTCTTCGGTCGTACTAACGTCGACTCCGTCTCTCCTCTCCCTCTCCATCCGTCCCAGGTCTGGGATACAATTTATAAAACCAGAAATCGGATTCCGATTACCCTTTAGTGACCTTCTCATCTCCTCTTTTTATCAGTATGTATTTAAAAATATTCTAGGAAAACCGATACCGTACCACATGTCTGATCTTCTCCTTTTCTTACGTATTTCCATCTAGTCAATCTACTCTTCTACTACTACTGTCCCCGTTTTTGTCTAGAATATACTGGACTTCGAACATATGTTAATCCCCCCGAGGAATTCGTTTTCTTATCGTTAAAATTTATGTTTTCAATCATAACTCTGACTCTTTTATTTATTTCCCTGAAGGGACATCGAGTCTGTCATTTCTTAGACGGACGTTATATCCTCGGGGTCCAAACTAGGGACCCAACCCTTCTAGGAGACCTCTTCCCTTACCGTCAGGTGAAGTCATAAGAACGGACCTCTTAGGGTACCTGTCTCCAACCACCGGATGTCACACAGGGCAGTACCCCAGCGTTTTTCAGTCTGTGTTGACTCGTTGATTGTGGTCTGTCTTTTCTTTAGCATTATAATATTTAATGATTTTCAACTTTTTATAATACTTTTTACGTTTTAAAAATTCATTACTTTATAAAATAACCCATTGACAGTCTGTAAAGAGAGGTTTGAAAGAGGGGTTAAAAATACCTCAGAAATTCACTGAGAAGTATACTGTTACCAAACATTATAAAAGATATCTCTATTATGTTTCTATTAAATAAAAAAGAGATCGTACTAGTCATAAACAAAAAGTAATTATGGAGTCTTTTTTAGAAAAGTAGAAGCATCAAGTAACAAACACACGTGCACACATACACACATACTTTAAAGTCTTCGAGATAGTTCATAAAATGTACTTGTAAAGTTTAAAAGAACGTGTCGATGATTTAAAAGAACGTGTCAATGATTAGAATCTATAAGAAACTTAACTATCGTGATTAAATCACTAGTCACGTGAGTAACATTAGTGGACAAAACTCAAATCTAGTAGAAGTGACTACAATCAAACTCCAGTTTAGTCTTTTTTTAAATTTATAAAATTTTACTTAAATATACTGAGTGAAGAGGAATGGTTAACTAATAGTTTACTAAGTTCTCGGATAAATAATTAAAATAAACGTTAAACAGAGAAGGAGAATTAACAAAAACAATGCCAGACTTTTTTTCAATAGTGATGAGTGAAAAGTCACAGTTTTATTAAAGCGAACTAAAAGAGTGAGTAGAAATAGTGAAACTAAAGTATAAGTAATTAAAAATTAGAGTTAAAATAGAGTCACGAAACTTAGTTATTTAGATTCCTACTACTTTATTCCATGGATGATAATATACATAGGTGTAGTCCTCAGATATTAAATAGTCAACAAAGTAACTTCGTAAGGTTTTATAGAAAAATTTTAAAGTTAATTTTACAATATAAACTCAAAATGGTTACCCTACTTATTACAATAATGTAGAGGACCCATAAGACCAAACAGAAGATAGTAACGTTTATGTGAAATCTCAGGTAAAAGCAACTCAGAATACAACATTCCCAACTTGTGGAAACATTTCGTGTCTGGAAAATGATACGAATCTGAGAAGTTTCTTTTTAAGGGTCACCATATACACAAATTTTATAAGGTATATCATCAACTTGGACTTTTATTTTATGTGTCGACAAAGTGTAATAACTGCATCAATTGTTACAGTTCATGAAACTTCCGTCGGAAAGGAAAGTGTTTTTATTCGATTACTCAAAACGTGCCGAGGACAAGACATTTCAACAAAAATTTCTCGGAAGTCGGAAAACCGAATTAGCACCATTGTCGACACGACTGTATACTGGCTAACATTTACAACGAGTTCACGTACAATTTTATCGGGTTTAGAACAGAGTGAAATTTTAAAGTATTTACAAAAGTCAACCGATTTTTTTATTTTTTAATAATTATCCCAAAGGAAAGTTTTCTCAACACGTGTTATTAACTGTTGACTAGTCATAAACGGTGTAGGACTTGTCTTATACATTATGACAAACCACAGACCAATACTTAAACTGAATGGTGAAATTTTTTGTGTTATGAAATAAATAAAAACGACAATCGAGAATCAACACCGTGTCTCCGAAGGAACGGGGTGCCGTACACCCAAGGATCAAGGGGGTTGTCCATAAGTTGGGAACAGGGGACGTAACCTTCCACCTTAAAAGAAAAAATTTTTATGAAAATAAATGAATAAATAAATAACCGATAAGACCCGGAAGCAACGGTACACCCGAAAAGAGATCCACACCGCTCACCCCCCGAAGAAAGATCAACGACACACCACCGAAAAGTAACGTCACTGAAGAGAAAAACGACTCGTGTCCGAAATCCCACACACCCAAAGTCATCGACGTCGAGTCACCGAGGCATCAACACTAAGAGTCCGAGATTTCGTGTCCGAATTATCGACACCGTGTACCCGAGTCAACGTGTCACCGTACACCCTAGAAGGACCTGCTCCCTATCTTGGGTACAGAAAACGTAATCGTCCATCTAAGAAATGGTGACTCGACGGTCCCTTCGGAACCTTCCGTCTAAGAATTGGTGACCTGGTGATCCTTCAGGGTACTGAATGGTGAATATTCTTTCGTAAAAGGGTAGTGAAGTTAATTAACAAGTATTTAATAAAACTATTTTTTCAGTATGAATAAGTAAAACAGTAAAAGGCGTTCTCAAATTTGGTTTTACATATTTTAGGTCGATGACTTTTTAAAGGTATTTTAAAAAATCCATGTTGTGGTAGAAAATAATATTGGACAAAGTGAAAATTATTGGAGTTTTAAGGTCGGAGACCGGTACTTTCTCTTTGTCCCGGTCTAATTGGGAGGACGAGACTTGTTCATCTTTTGTCCTGTTTTACATATAAAAGTGTGTTACCTGTTCTCAGTCACGTTCTAACATTAGATACATACTTCCTTTTATTTGTTTTTAACGGGGTCAAAAGTTACCCCTCCGTGTAAGACTTGGTCCCTCGGTCTTTTCCCTATTTTACATCTTATTTCAACTTAACTTTCCTCTTTCCAAGTCAACTCCCCCCGACTTTATCGATCTTGAACCCCCGTTGCAAGGTTTCTCCTCCTTCGATCCATCCACGACGACGACGACGACGACGATTCAGCGAAGTCAGTACAGACTGAGACACGTTGGGGCATCTGTCGTCGGGTGGTCCGAGGGGTCAGGGACCCTAAGAGGTCCGTTCTTGTGACCTCACCCAACGGTAAAGGAAGAGGTTACGTACTTTCACTTTTCACTTTCACTTCAGCGAGTCGGCACAGACTGAGAGTCGCTGGGGTGCCTGACGCCGGTGGTCCGAGGAGGCAGGTACCCTAAAAGGTCCGTTCTCATGACCCCACCCCACGGTAACGGAAGAGGTATACATCCACGTTTCTATATATTTAGACGTTTCTATAGGAACACTCTGAAACAACTATAATTCTACACGTACGGAACCCACTTCTGTCATGTTGGATCCGTTACTTACTGGTCCCTCTACATTACTAAGACTCTCATCAACCTTTACAAACGCTAGGTTGATAGGTCTTCCCTTTCAGAAAGAACTAGTGTTCCTCGTAAGTCACCTCTTGGATCTTTCCAATGTGAAAACATTGTCTCGATTTGATGGTACTTACTTTTTCATGTCATATGGATATTATTCCTTCAATCTTATGTTCAGAGTTTTATAGTTGGACTAGACGTTCTTTGTTGACCGCACCGTTGTGTTCCGGGGTATGAGAAATTCCCTTCCGATGTTTTAAATCTGTGTGTTATATTTTAAATGTTACCGGATCTAGGTTATTTTTTATTGATGATGTGTCTTGGGGAGTTTTCCTCTTACACTGGGTATTGGTTTTCTTTTTAGTCAATCATTTTTCTCTATTATTTACTGTTCTACTTATTTATTCGGCTAGTCCCACAATTTTGTGGTTAATATTGGTATACAGTATTATCTCAAATTTGTCTAGACCCGTCGGACGTCTTGTAGATAGGTAGGTAATGTGACTACTATAGTACGATTAGTCCATTCTACTTGTTCTCCGTCTATAGAAAGTACACTGTGTCGAGGACCCCTATCCTCTCTCTGGGATACTTTTAAGTCCCTGAACCGTGAGTCATTTCCTAGAATACCGTGGGGTGAGGTCGTGAGGACGTCAGGTACCCCAGCGCTTCTCAGCCTGTGCTGACTCGCTGAAGTGAAAGTGAAAAGTGAAAGTACGTAACCTTTTCCTTTACCGTTGGGTGAGGTCACAAGAACGGACCTCTTAGGGTCCCTGCCCCCTCGGACCACCCGACGGCAGAGACCCCAGCGTGTCTCAGTCTGTGCTGACTTCGCTGAATCGTCGTCGTCGTCGTCGTCGCCTAGAATTCTCAGGTCCCAACACAGTCCTTCATTTTTGCTTAGTGACGAAGAAGGTGAAGAACGACTTTTTTTTTTTTCCCCTCCCACTCCGTGTAACGAACCATCCGGAAAACCATAAGTATGTGTTGGGTAAGATACATCCTCATAACGACATCGGGCATACGTCGTACTGACCTTTCCTATGGTCTAAACCCATCTCCGACCTCGTCTATCCCGAAGGGTCCACCGCGTCACCATTTCTTAGGTGGATGCCTACATCCTCTACGTTCTCTGTACCCAAGTTAGGGCCAGTCCTTCTAGGGGACCTCATCCTTTACCGTTGGGTGAGGTCATAAGAACGGACCTTTTAGGGTACCTGTCTCCTCGGACCGTCAGAAAGTAGATACCCCAGTGTCTCTCCGCCTGTGCTGACTCACCGACCTCGTCTTTTCGTGTGACATCGTCTGTGCCGACGATTGTATTAGACACCCCGAAAAACAATTTTATTGTCCTTTTTTCACTGTGACTCCTACTATTCTATGGTTGTAAAAGTAATTCTTTATAACTTAACGAATGTTTTATGTTATCCCCAATATCACTATCTACTTATTTCCTGTGATTAGAATTGTTTGCCGTTTTTTAAAAAACCACAATATTAAATATATTATGTTATTTATTATGAAATAATTACACTATAGAACTAACTACTAGATTAAAAAGACCGAACGAAGGGATGTTTAAGTAAAGGATCCGGAAATTTTACACATAAAAATTGTTACAGTAAAAAGTTAACTATATTGACTTTCGTTAGAGTCACCGAGACTCGTTTACGAACTTAACGTTTACTAAAAACTATTAAAAATTAAAATTCCTCCTATAAAGAAGATTATATTGGATATGCCCTCGAAAATTCCCATGAGATATCTCACATATTGTCACCCTATTTAAAAACTCTCTAATAAAGTTTTATGTTTAAAATCGTGTCCATCTCGACTACTGACACCTTATTAAAAATAATTTTGTAAATTAATAAAGATGTCTAGTCAAAATAAATCTATACTTAAATTAAAATTTACATTTAGTATGTAAAAATACTAAAAACGTTAACATTTCAAGATTGACCACATTATCAATGTAACATTATAAAGGAGACTGTAAAGGATACTAAACACTTCCCATATGTTCTTTTGAGTTCACCGAAGTTCAAAAATATATTCACGGACATATACGTAAAGTGGTGACATGGAAGTTAATATTCTTTTTTCATTTTAAAATTCAGCAAAAGTAGTAATTATTGATTAAATAGGTCTCGATGTATACTTTTATCACAAGAAAAGGTAGGTCACGTTACTAGAAAAATTTTTTAATTAATTGATAAACCCGACGATACCCAGAAACAACGACGTCCACCCGAAAGGGATCAACGTCGTTCGTCCCCGATGAGATCGACACCACTTACCCGAAGACAAATACCACACGACAGAAGAGTAACGTCACCGGAGAGAACACCTTGCGCCCGAGATCCGTGTACTTGAAGTCATCAACACCGCGTCAACGAGTTACTGTACACCTTAGAAGGGGCTGGTTCCTAACGTCCCCTGGACACAGGGGACGTGACCGTCCGTCTAAGAACGTGGTGGTCCCTTCAGAGGTACGTTACTAGAAATTTAAATTAAAGACAGATTCGAGTACCTATAAACTAAACGCTGTAACATCTTCAAAAGTTTTGGTCTCTGAGATTTGAGAAACTTCTTCAGATTATTAAAAGACTATACGAAGTAAAGTTATGGGTGCACGCGAAAATAAAACATCACTAAATGACTGTTTCACATAACGGACTTTCGATCGTCAAGGACAGGACCTAGAGTTCTCTAGACACGTTTGTAGCAACCCCTTGTCTACCTGTTCGAGCTGGGAATGTCATCCAGAGTCATAGTCAAAAGTCATCTTTTAGAAGGAAAGAAGACGACGACCGACGACGAAAAGGTGACAAGAGAGGTGACAACGACGGCGGTCGGACCCGAGACCAGAGACGGACAAGTGGACCCCCCGGGACTCTGAGAGACCGAACGGACCTCTACCCCATACTGTTAAAAAACCACGAACCGATGACGGACGAGATGGGAGTTAGGACCAAATAGAGGTGACAAATACGTGTAGAAGGTAACAGGGTACCCTGAAGTGAATGTTTTGTGTTCAAGCTTCTTTTATAAAAATCATTAAAGTTCAACTACTGTTGTCTTACAATTTGGTTCGGACCCCTGAACGACTATTACGTCTAGACATGTTGACGTCTCTAGTATAGAACGTCAGAAAGGACCACCGTCAAGGTTGAGCACGTGTGTCGGGCAGACGAACCCGGTATGGAAGACCGTCTACGATACCATGAGGTCTATAGTCACTACTCTTTTCTACGTGACACTTCGTGTGAAGTTATCCTTCTAGTGTTACGTCTGAGGACCCTGAAACCTCGTTTCAATACGATGGATATCGTCCTTAATGTGTAGAAAACTTTTTCTCGAGGATTACATGACTTTACCCTGAGAACCGGTTGTCCGTGATTTACTACTACGAAGGACTCGATGGGTAGTGGTCGACCCAAGAGATCCTAGGAGTTCAGTATCTCGACCAGTCGTAGTCGTCATCAAGACGACGACACGACACGAATCAAAGAGTCAGTGCAGGTCGAGAAACGTTGGGGCACCTGACATCGGACGGTCCGAGGAGACAGACTCTCTAAGAGATCCGTTCTTATGACCTCACGCAACGGTACGACAGGAGGTCGTCGAGAAGGGTTGGGTCCCTGACTTGGGTCCAGAGGGTGAAACGTCCACCTAAGACATGGCTGACTCAGTGATCCCTTCGGAGTCGTCCTCAAGATGTATCCTACTTTACCATGTAGAGCTTGATTCGCACTTATTCCCGCGTTTGCTCACGTACTTCTCTCTCACGTCTGAAGGTATAGTGAGTAATACCAATGACATGAGGATAGAGCCGAATGTGGACACCCTGATTTCTGGTCGACTTTCTCCTCTTTCGGACTCGAACCAAATTCCTATTTTGTCGAACCATATACCCACCCACTACCCACGCAATGTCGGAGTGAACCCGAACCGGAACTTACTGTCACCACTCTCTTTTGGAAAATTACTCGTCTCGAAACCCACCACGTGGACCGGTAGGTCAAATACATCTTTCTTCACTAGACTTCAATCTTATATGTACCTGAGTTACCGTTACTACTTACCGGAGACGTCCGAACAAGTAGTGTAACCCTCCTTTTACTGACCCTCTAACCTCTTCCCCTCCAGACCCCACCTCCGTTTCCCTATCTGCACATCCTTGTCCGAGTTTCACACTTCTAGAAACATACTACACAAATGTAGGTAGTCTTTCGTAAGTTCACTCCGTGCTTCGTTCCTAAATCTGTTTCGTCAAATCCGTTTACTACAATCATCCGGAAACAGTCACTGATGGATTCACGACCGTGTTATCTGTAGAGTAAAAGTTTCTTACAGGGAACTTATACCCACTCTCTACTCTCTAAGTCAAGGGTCGACTATCCGTAACTCGTCAGTGAAAAAAAAAAAACAATATCAGACAGTGAAACTTTATATCATATTAAAAGGTCGTGATCAGTTTACTCTAGAAGTTTCAAGGAGATTCGTGAGTTTAAAATATTGAATTTACAGAAAGATGACAGATGATACAGAAAGATGACAGATGATACAGACAGATTCCGTACCACCGAAAAATTTCATACTTTGGGAGAAAAATAGAGAATAGAGTCGAAAAACCTACCTTTTTATACTAAAAAATACATATCAATAATTTAACTTTTGTCCCTAACATAACGTGAGGTTCCTATATTTATTTAATATTAGTCGTTAATTAAAACTCGTTCTCACTTGTAGGTGCTCCTCTTCGACTTTGGGTCGTTACTGGGACATGTAAAGAGAACACTGAGTTTTTACTCATTAGGGACTTCCTAATCTCATTTTCCAATTGACGATCTAAGATGTTTAGTCGGTAAGGTTCTTAGTAGTATTAAAAGTAGTATCGTTAAATCAGAAATACACAAACGTGTACGACTTTTTTTAATAGTTCAATAGTTTTTACAACTCTCTGAACAATTCCCTCAAAATTTACTGTCCACTTGTCTAATAACCGTTCTGACACTATATCCAAACCTTTATTAAATTTACAAGTATCAGACATAGAACATGTGTCTAAATACATTTAATGTAAGATACCTAATATCATTTAATGTGAGTTGAAACTCTATCTACGAAGAAGTCAAGTCAAGTCAACGAGTCAATACAGGCTGAGAAACGTACTTAATGTCGTGTGGTCCGGAGGGACAGGTAGTGGTCGAGGGTCCCAAATGGGTTTGAGTACAGGTAACTCAGTCACTACGGTAGGTCGGTAGAGTAGGAGACAGCAGGGGAAGAGGAGGACGGGGGTTAGGGAGGGTCGTAGTCCCAGAAAAGGTCACTCAGTTGAGAAGCGTAGTCGACCGGTTTCATGACCTCAAAGTCGAAGGCGTAGTCAGAAAGGTTACTTGTGGGTCCTGACTAGAGGAAATCCTACCTGACCAACCTAGAGGAACGTCAGGTTCCATAAGAGTTCTCAGAAGAGGTTGTGGTGTCAAGTTTTACGAGGAAGTCAAGTAGAGTCAAGTCAACGAGTCAGCCCAGGCTGAGAAACACTGGGGTACTTAACGTCGTACGGTCCGGAGGGACAGGTAGTGGTTGAGGACCTCAAGTGAGTCTGAGTGCAGGTAGCTCAGGCACTACGGTAGGTCGGTAGAGTAGGAGACAGCAGGGGAAGAGGAGGACGGGCGTTAGGGAGGGTCGTAGTCTCAGAAAAGGTTACTCAGTTGAGAAGCGTACTCCACCGGTTTCATGACCTCGAAGTCGAAATCGTAGTAAGGAAGGTTTCTTTAGGGTCCATGTTTACAGTTTAGTAATACAACATAGGGACTTTGATTATATTACAATATACAATATTCTACCCCTAAAGGGACCACCAGGTCATCGCTTCTAAGACCCAAAGGTTTCGTCCGTCGCTCCCAAGTTAGAGACAAGTGCCTTGATTCTAGGGCGCCCGAGGGGTAGGGGGATTTACACGAATGAGGAATTAACCCGCTTTCACTTTCACTTCAGGGAGTCAGGACACTGAGAAACCCTGAGGCACCTGACATCGGATGGTGCGAAGACAGGTACCCTAAAAGGTCCGTTCTCATGACCTCACCCAACGGTAAAGGAAGAGGTTGATCCAATTTCACTCTTAATTTACCCTTCTAAGTACGTTTCTTCCGTCTTGACAGAGACCGTGTGCTTTTGTAACTGTTATTAATTATTAAGTGTCTTTATAGATGTCACCTCCCCGTAGGTTAAGAAGGTAACTCCAGATCCCATAGAACATTTGAAAAGTAAAATGACTATCTTAGTCGACGCAGTTGAATAATCAAAACAGAAGACCATTGTAAATAATTTAGGGGTAAGACAATCCAGAACACGGTCTCTAAATCAACTAGCATTAGATCCACTTTCTTAGAAATAATTAGAATTAAGAAAGTGGCTTCCTTTTTTCAAATGTCGCAATAATTTAGAGTTCATGTAAGGTCTAGAATCTTAGATTTGATTCTTTGCGGAAACACGAGACGATTCAGCGAGTCAGCACAGGCTGAGTCCACCCTTCCACTCTTCCCGACCGAAACTCCTCATACACCTCCCTCGAGGGCCGGAACCGGATAACGACCCACAAACCTTGAGAGGGTCCGTGGCAAAGGAAGACCACCGACTTGTCCTAAGTCCTCAACGGGAGAAAAACTCAATTAGTGAATGTACGTTCACTTCCGCCGTCGTCAGTCTCGCGGGAAGGGGGAGGCCCGATTCCCGAAGTGCGACTGTGCAAGACCGGTGTAGGACGAGGAACCGAGAGAAATCTGTCACGAGGGCCCGAGTCCGCCCGGAGTGGACGCCGTCCACTTGGGTCCATAGGTGACCGCACCGGCGGGGGCGGAGGAAGGGCGGGCCCCGGCTCCTCGACGCCGCGCCCAAGGCCGGGGCCCCTCCAGCCCGTGGCCCCCTAGGCCTCGGGCGACCGCGGCGCGGGCCGGGTCCTGTGGCCGACGCCCCGGCTCCGGCGCGGAGGAGGGCCTTGACCGGCCGCGCCGTGGCGCTCTCCCCGCCGCCCTCGCCCCGGCCCCCGGTACCTCCAGGACGGCCGGCCGCCCCCGGCCTGCCCCGTGGGCGTCGGGCTCCGCTCCGGCCTCCTGAGCCCCGCGCCTCGAGGGGCCCGCCTCGCTCGCGCCCCGAGGGCCCTGAGGACCCTCCCGCTCCTCCTGGGCCTCGGACCGCTCGGTGCCCCGTCGGCGTGCCGCAGGGACCACTCGCCCGACGAGTGGCTCGACATGTCGACGTGGCTCCTCCTCCTCCGCCAGCCGCCCCCGGCCCCTGGGGCCCCGGCGGACGCCGCGGCTCTGTCGGAGCTGTCGAGGTGGCTCCGGAGGCCGAGGCTGCACAAGGACCCGCCGGCGCCGCCGCGGCCGCTAAGGGCGCATGATGTCCTCGACGTCCTCGCCGGTTCGGGCGCCGTGGTCTCCGTCATGGACGTCGTCTTTCCACTCCCGGCCCCGCCCACCCCCACAGGCCCCTCGCAGGAACACGTCTCGGGGGAGGTCCAGACGGCCGCGAGTGGACACGCGTGGACACGACTACCCGGCTCGCGGGCCTCTATGATACAAATCCCGCAGAGGAAGCTAGATAGCGCCGACAGGTGTCACAGTGCCTAAGTATTGATCAGAATCAAGAATGCAGGGGGGTAAGGGAGAACTCAGCCGCTCACTTCGTAGTGAACCTTACCATCGGTGCCCAGAGGGGATGAGGGGCTGGGGAAGGGAGGAGCACAAACGCCTCCGGCCTCCGCTCTCCGTCAGGTCCAAGATTAACGTAGTCTTGTCGACAATTCTGCCCAAACCTCAAAGACTAAATGGGTAAACTTTAATGGATCTCCCCGGGGTCCGTCTTATCTCCACTGTGAGCCCCGATCAAATTCTTCTTTTTTTTTCGTCGGTGAAAAAAAAAAAGAAAATAGGAAGAAACCGATGTATGAACCTATCATAAATCACTCCGTCTTATTAAGTTATTACGTCAAAGATTCGTCTTTCACACTTTAGGTAAAGAATCTTGCGGTCTAAAGTTCTTCGAGTAATCCACCTAAAAAAAGGGGAAACCCCCCGCCCAATCACCTCCCGGGATCTCGTTACATCAATAGTGTCGTAAATTGACGACCTTGGAAGTCAACTTCTCCAGCTAGTCTTTTACCGGAACTGAAAACCCCCGTCTCCAATCAAACCACAAAGAAAACAATAGTCTGAGACTACGACGACAGATCAGGATTAACTCTATAAAAAAGGGGGAGTTGAACGGAAAGTCCGTGAATGTGAATGAATGTTAATAGAAAAACATATCTATATAGGTCTGGAGTTAAATGCTTTACTTCACTCCACATCTTTTGTTTACGATTCGATAGTATTGTAAAGAACTTAATTACAGGAACACGATTTAATGGTCTTTTCCCTCCTTGTTCTTATGATACCTTGTTCCTGATGGACAGAGGATAAACATTCTAGTCAGATCGACCATGGTCTCCCCTTTTCTTTGATCTTTACCTCATTTAGACAGACGAAAGACTTTAGACACATTTGTCGAAAGGAAGGAGAAAACCGAAGGGGACTTCTAAAAAAAGGGGGTCGACTAACAATGTTTACCGAAGGTGGAAGGAGGGGAACGGACTCTGAAATCGACCTCAGGACGGTAAATTAAAATATGTTAATAAACCGACAAGAGTCTCACAGACAAATACGGTTCTTCAAGGCATCCCGTTATCAAGAAAGTCTTAGGTCGCTTAGTCAAAACTTCTTAATACTAAACCGAAAAGTAAAAAAGTGTTTCAATAAGTGAAAAGCAATGACTCTCTTAAAACACCTAATCATTAAAGGAAAACCTTCTCCTTTAAACCGTTCGATTTCAAATTCCTTCTTTCTCCAGTGTCAAAACCTTGATGTCTAGTGTTACTCACTGGTGAAAGGATGAGTAAGGATTCTGGATATTCGTGGTCAAAACGGGTCCAGAGTCAGAATTCGAGGGACGATTAGAGGAGAAAGAAACATCAGCTGAGAGATTCCTTCTCGCACTACGGTATAATACGGTTAGGACGTGTGTGTCTATGTGTGGAAATCGTTATTTGTAGTAGTCTCATGATTCTTACTTCTTAGTTCACTACCCTTGACGACAGACGATTTTATTAAAATGTAGAATAATCTTTTTAGAATAACTAAAAAAAGTCCTAGTTTTTTATAGGAAGGACTGTATTTTGTCAATTCTGAGAATATTTCATCTATTGGACACACAATTAAGAGAAAAGGGAGATAATCCCTAAAACGAGACCGTGGATAAATCTATAAATCGTACACACCCAGTAAATAAATACACTCCGCGGTATTACCAAAGAGTCCTTTAGGTCCACGAGAAGAGTCACAAAAGTAATTCCCGCACTTGAAACCTCAGTCGAACTCAATTGTAGGACGGTCGAGCGACAAGGAATGATCGTTCGAGAAATTGGAGAGACTCAGAGTAAAAGGAATGGATGTTTATGCCTATTATTACGACGACGAAGTATTCAGTCCGTCTCTTTCTGTTTATGTATGATAGTGAATATACACTTTAGATTGTTTATTATGTTTACTTAAATAAATGTTTTATCGTTGTTGTCAGAGTGTCTGTATCTTTTGTAAATACTAATAGTTTCCCCTTTCGGTCCCCCTTACCTATTTAATCGTCATACCCTAATTGTCTACATGTGAAGATATATATTTTATCTATTCGTTGTTTCTAAATGATATATCGTGTCCCTTGATATAGAACATTATTGGATATCACCTTTTCTTAGATTTTTTTATATTGACCTAGTGACGACATATAGAATTAGATTATGTTTATAATATTTCGTTGATATGAAGTTGTTTTCTTTTATGATGACGTAATATCGCTTCTTCACTCTGAATACATTCAATTACACATACTTCACGAGGTACTTACAAGTCAAGTCAGCGAATCAACACAGACTGAGAAACACTGGGGTACCTGACGTCGTGTGGTCTGAAGGAACAGATAATGGTTGAGGACCTCGAACGAGTTTGAGTACAGGTAGTTCAACTCCTACGAATAAAAATAATAATATATGTGACCTCAAGGAATTTCTCCTCTACTACCAGTAACTACTACTAGTCAACTACTAGAGAAGTCAAAAGGAGTAAATAAATTGTGACATAATCCTCGATACCGACTACGACACCCTGTATATTTCTATTTTCTCTGGAATAAAAATAGAAGACCTATAAATGTATGGTCGTCTGCAACGACATTTTCCGCAAAAGTTTAAGTTGATACTGCTAAAAAGGATATGGCCTGTCACGTATAATAATTTTTTTTAGTATCTCGACATCCATGGAATTCTAGAACAGTGACTTTTACTGAAAAATCACCTTCCTTTCATATTAAATTTACGTTCTACTATAAGGATGGAGAAAACAAAGATCTTCCTTGATGAAATTTGTAAGTTTAAACGAGATAAACTTCCTTATATCTAAATTTCTCAGAGACCACAAAAGGACAACGAACTAAGGTATAAATTAGTAGGAGTCTTGGGTTCATAAAAGTTAATTGAATTTCACACAATCAAGAAGAGTAATATAGAGTGTAAACTTGAGTTCCACTCTCTTTATTACCCGAAAACAAGAGAAGAAGTATCGTTAAGGAATAAGAATGAAATAACGAGAAATATAACTACAAATATTTACGATAAGTGTAAACAAAGGGTCTTATTAGAACATATTAAACTCTGGACCTCGTGACGGAACAGATTCTAGTCTGTCAACTAATTAGGTTTCCATAAAGAAAAATTGAGTCCCAGTTTACGTAAAAAGTATTACTCCAGTTGACTCATACTGTCGACAATTTCGTTTATGGGGGGGAGGTGAACACAATGAGTCTAGGGGTTTCAAGTGAAGGAAACTAGAGACCTCATAAAAAGAATGAAAACTTGTAAAGAAAACAAGAGAGACTGGGAGAGATCAAAGAGATTTAGAGAAAGTCTTACTCATCTAGGTTTGGTGTGTGTCCTGGAGATTACTCCCGGAGCGGTCACGGTGCGGTTCATCTTCCGAGACGAGCGGACCGTCCAGTGCCGTACCACTGATTACTATTGTAATTCATACTGATTGCTTTAAGGGTTTAACATTACTAATAGGTGCATTTACAACACTAGTGAAGACTAAGAGTTCAGAAAAAAGAAAACATCTTTTTGACTACAACTCTCATAATCAAAATACCTACACTTGATAGAAAATAAATAGACTAATTTCCTTTATATAAAAGATGGTATAAACCTCCACTTCATAACAGGGGTTATAAGTTCGATAACCTTCTGACACATAAACTTTGTCTTACCAGTAGTGACGTACGTAGATGTAATCTTTTACATCATAATGAATGAAAATTGACTAGTAAATGTTTCGACTCATGAAATTTTTCAACAATAGTCGACAATCCAAATAGTAACTAAATTATCTGATTTTTTAAGAGAAAAGAACGTTCAAATGGCAGACTCGTGAAATTACTATGTTAAAACTCAGTTACTTTGTATTTAAACGTTAGTCTCGACCTATAGAATTCTAAGAAACGGATGTACAATGTCCACCGGAGTTCTTATTTTAAATAAACTGTCATAAATGTACTTGTCCCGTCCTTTATCTACTCACTGAATAAAGTAGTTAGAGAATCGACTTATACACATACATTAGGACCCACTTTTAAGTCCTAATGAACCAAATTTCCTACAAGGTTTCTAAATAGAATACTAGTCATAGTATAACCTTAAACATAAGGAGAGTCTCATAAATAACAAGATAAAAGGAAAAACGACTATCTGTGCTTACTTGACCTCTGCTAGGAAGCTCTTGATTTCATGTCCTAACCGTAAGTTAGTCGTTTCAATGAAGCCGTCGACTTCGTTTTTCTATCCGAACACGTGTTTCATGTCTCTTTGACACTGTAACACTGTCGCACGGACGTCCGACACAGAGTCTTCTCTTCATTCACGTCTCACCCCAATCGGGAAAACGGCACACCCTGACCTCACAATCACTTCGATGTAGTCATCAGTACTATAAAAGCTCATAAATATAACTCTTTAAAATTTGCCTTCGGATGGGGAAGTCGGATAGGGAAGTTCTTACTACTTGTTGAGTCTGTCAAAGGATATAAAAAGTCAATTCCACACATAATAACCGAACCGGGTTTTCAAACGAACCCAAAAGGTATTCTACCTTACCCTTTTGGACTTGTTTGAAAACCCGGTTAGGCTATGTATAGACTACAATGTCTGAATCAAAACAATAAGATTTAAACTTCATCATAGGGTGCAACTTTTACCAATAAAAACGGATTACGATTTATTACAGACTTTAGAAATAAAAATTTTGTCGTCGTTTCTCTGTGTTGGTCCTTCAGTACGAAGACGAAGGAATACGACACACAACGAGATTATTCACTTAATTCGTCAACTGAATTTTCTTCCTCTGAGAACAGAGGTCCTAGAATATTGAATGAGACTTTAGACTTTTCCTATTTTATAAAATTTTTAATTTAACAGAGTCCCCCAATTAAGTAAGTTTTGGTTCTCTATGTACCAAACAAGTTTACAATTTAATGATTAGGTATAATCTATGATCTATATTTTCGAATACTTAACCAAAAATTTTAAGAAGTACGTTCTCAAAATACAAAATAAGACGATTAAAAAGGGGTAAACACAAAACATAAAAAATAATTGTACGTCGTGCCGTCTTGTCATACAAGTCCATACCATTTATATCCGTGTCACTACACAAAACTACCTTACGTCGAAAAATCCACGTACACTTTCAACGGAAAAAACAAGGAAATGAAAGAGTGTAAAACACACATTTCACTGTGAAGGATCTCAAAAAAAAAAAAATTAAGATTTAATTCTACACAGATAAACACATTTTGTCCAAAGTCCCGAACTAATCGAAGTCTATTATATTACCGAATTTAATGTAAGAATACAAACAATAAATTTTCTTTTATGACAAACGAAGGAGAGGAAAATAACATAGTGACAATAGGGTTTTAATAATAAGTACCACAAATGGCTTCTTCCAAAACTGGATTAATTTGTCTTATGACGAAATAATAATATTACTACATTATGAGGTATGTT
The DNA here is from genome assembly GCA_006410555.1 of Capra ibex. NCBI lineage: Eukaryota > Metazoa > Chordata > Mammalia > Artiodactyla > Bovidae > Capra > Capra ibex. Next base: position 37,137,520 of record SJYO01018757.1, on the reverse strand, counting down.
CTTCGTTTTAACAGTAAGGTATCTCCCAAAAGAGGTCTCGATCCATGAACAGACTTTAACGACCTCTTCCTCCCATCTCTATGTCTTTATATGTGTATATATATATCCGTCTGTATATGATATATCATGTATAGATAGACATATATGTACACATAGATGTTCTTCAACAGTACAAAATGTTCATAAACTATAAAAAGACACCTAAGACCAACTAAGTGACCATAAGTCATTTTTACCATAATAAAAGGGAAAATTACCACTTTGCAAAACTAGAACTAAAAAGAGAACAGTTGATAACAAAAGTAGAAGGGGAATCATAGCAAACAAGGTCTTCAATTTTTGGGTCTCACCATTTACTTACCTAAACCTACACACCCTTTCACGTTCACCCGCTACCTCGGTCACAATCCTCTCTTTCCTTCCAGTCCAGTCGTGTCATAGTACCCAACCATTAGTGGTCCCTGACTAGTAGTAAATCTTAAACTGAAACGAACTGACTACTTTCCTGACCGAAAATACAGAAAATTCTTTTTATACAGGTGTTCGGCCACTAAGTTGAACACTTGAACGCCTACGTGGTAAGGATACATAAAATCTAAAAACAGAGAAATTTAGATCCCAAAATGTAAAGTCTCTTATACTCCGTATTACCGAGGAAAGGACCCTAAATTTAAGAGTGGATCGATTATTCTGAGATAATCTACCTTGATTGTCTCATAAAAACAACTTAATTCTTTATTGTCACAGAGTCTTAATAAGAGTAGTATACTATGTCATAATACTACATCTGTAACAATCTTTAAACTGATTCACCAATAAATCTCTTGAGGTCTCTAAACCACAAATCACTGACTTACGGACTCAAGTCATCAACATGTAAACAGGAGAAAGGAGTTTCAGTCGATTGTTGTCTATTTATCTACATATATTAATTAGTGACTTGAAAGTAAAATCATTACTGACAGTCACTAAGTAAGTTTATGTCGTTGTACAACTTAACAAACATAAATTACACGTCCTCAGGTCTATTAGGGATGAAAAGAGAGGTATATCTAAGTCACGAATATTAAGAAAGGTATTCACTAAAAAAGGGAAAATATTGTACGGTATCTTATTTTGTTAAATTTAGAAAATAATTTTACTCAAAAAGGACAACTAAGTACTTTCCCCTATATAATTAAAACTTTATTAGTATCCATACCTAATACTTGGTTTTACTGATCTGGTAAAAATAAAGATTGTGTACACTTCGTTCGTGAATCTGAAAAACTAAAAGATGGGGTTCAGAATACCATTGTAGGGAAATAAAAGTGTGACCCCACTCTTATTCTCGTCCTAGTTATAAACGGAAGGTCTTATCGTCTAAAAAGGGAATATAAAATGGTCAGTAGATTTCCATTGGTATCATATTGGTGAAATTATAATTACCATATTAATTATTATTCTTGGTACCGTCGTCAATAATAAGTATTCATACACAAAATACGGTATGACAACCAAAATAGAGAGTATCGTTAAGACTCTCATAAAACAGGGACGCACACGCGAATCAGTACAGACTGAGAAACACTGGGGTACCTGACATCGGGCGGTTCCGAGGAGACAGGTCCCCCAAGAGATCCGCTCTTATGACCTCACCCAACGGTAAAGGAGGAGGTCCCCTAGAAGGACTGGGTCCATAGTTTAGACATAGAGGACACAGAACCGTCCGTCTAAAAAATGGTGACTCGGTGGACCTTTCGGGTAAATCCGTGTAAAATAACAAAAATCCGTGTAAAATAACCCTGTAACTCTAAATCTTTCAAAATTCATTAAACAGATCACCGACTCCACCTTAAACTTCTATCTATAGGATTTTTAAGTGAGAAACATGGTATTTAACACTGTATTCTCACGAGATGAAAAAAAGAATCGGTGATCTCACTATGAAGATATTATGACCTAATGACAACCTCGTTATTCTTTAAACATTGGACGTTTCGTGTATTATATCTCAAAGTCCAAATAATCTTATATGACGAAATCGTACAACCGTACACTATATTTTATGAAATAGAAAAGAACCGGTCTACCTAATACCTTGTTTACGTACACCACACATCCTTTTAGGTAAGTTTCTGTAATTCTACTACCCTTCTTATTCTACTGATAAACCGGTCCTCAAACTGAGACTACAATTCTAAAAATTCGTCAAACGAATAGGGTACCAAACTGATAAAAAGGACTTTCGTTTTCCCTCCGGTAGAATCACTAGCCAGAACGGATCAAGATATCAAAAAACGTAACCACGTAATTTACAAATTCAATACGACCAACTCAAACACTTTCCACGATAGTGAGGTCACTATTTTAGATCTCTATTGACCTTTTGACACTTTTCGCATATATACTTTTATGACAAACAAACAAAAAAAAAAATTCTTAGTGAGATAAATAAATGAATAAACCGACGTGACCAGAAGCAACTCCGTTTGCCCTAGAAACAAAGCAGTCCGTCTAGAAAGTAACGTCCCACGTCTGGGAGATCAACGCCGTGCACCCGACAGACCAACACCACGCACTCAAGTCTTCGACACCGGCAAAGTCATCAACATCAGTCAAGTCAATCAACGACACCGTCCTCCCCAGAAGTAAGAGTCGCATCCTTAACTTGGGTACAGGGGACGTAACGTTTCACCTAAGAATTGATGACCTGGTGGTCCTCTCAGAACCTTTACAGAAATAAAAATCAGACCAGTCATTCATGTCCCTAAATACGTCGAATATCTGAGTAAAATAATCACGCAGTGGGACCGTAGAACTAATAGTACTAATAATATTAATTTAGAACGATAGTATTTACGGACCCTCTCTGAAACAGGTTATCCTCACCAGTAACAAGAGAAAGACACCGGTACAAGAGACGTCATCATGGAACAGTAGAGACCGTTCTCTTCCTTAAACACACTGGGATTCGAACCACAGAGACTGTAAGTCGTAAAAGGTAATTCTTCGTTAAGGGAAACGAAAAAATTTTTAATATTTTCATTACGTGAGTTGGTAGATAGATGGGGATCCATAAAGGGGTTGTCTTGACCTCTACATATAGGGGTACTTTTAACCATGCACTTACAAGTATCGTTGAAAAAAAAAATAGTACCGGGGTTTTACCTTTGTTACGTTTACAGTCAATCACCTACTTACCTATGGTTTACACTATTTGGGTATACAACCTTATAATAAGTCGGTATTTGTCCTTACTTCAATGATTAAGTACAATGTTGTACCTACTGGGAACTTTTGTACGAATTACTTTCTTCGTCTGTGTTTTCAGGTGTATGAAATACTAAGGTAAACTTTACAAGTCTTATCTGTTTAGGTATCTTTCTCTTTTATTCAATCAGTAACGATTCCGACCGTCAAGTCCTCTTGTCCTTCACTGACGACTACCGTTCCGAAAAAACAACCTCATTACTTTTACGACACGACAATCTATCATGTGTTAAAACACTTATATGATTTTTAGTAATTTGACATGTTACCTTTTCCCACTTATAAAATACCACATAGTTAATATAGAGTTATTTTTCACAAATTTATATAATTTCCTTGAAACCTTTTATGTCTTCAACTTTTTTTCTCCTTTTTTATTAAAAGATTTCTCCCAGAGAATTTAAAAACTTAGAAATAAGATAAACTTATTTTTATACTTCAAAAAGGTTTCAGTCACATGACATATAAAGACATAGGACGGAAAAAGTACACCGTATGGTATTTGACCACGGTAACAGTATTTAATAAGTATTTGTATTAAAACTTACTAATTACGTGATAAAAGGTCAGATGGTAAAAAACAACAATGGTAGAGCACCGTCACTACTTAGAGGAAAGTCAACACCCATGTCTTGGAGTAATAAATTCGTTATTTCCTTTAACTACCTGAATGGATCAATTTTCAGGTCCCTACACGGAAGTCCACATCGATTTAGTCTATGTCCACGAGTTTCTCGTAGAAATTTTTATACGGAAGTAGAGAATCGACACGAAAGGAGACATAATCTATTGTGGGGTTACTGGTTGTCGTCGAGGTTGAGTCGTTTGAATAGTTTTCTTGTCTAGAAAAAGGTATTAAGGTCTTTCAGGGTATCAAGTGAAAGGAACTGGATCAACCCAGTGTCCGAATGACTCTTAGTTAGTTAGGAAAAAGTATACATACATTCTTCCACAATCCCGAAGGGACTATCGAGTCAACCACTTCTTAGACGGACGTCACGTCCTCTGGACCCAAGTTAGGGGCACAGTCTTTCTAGGGGACCTTTTCCTATACCGATGGGCGAGGTCATAAGAACGGAATTTTTAGGGTACCTGTCTCCTTGAATCACCAGATGTGTCAGGCACCCCAACGTCCTCAGTTGTGTTGAACTACTGATTTGGTGGTTCTTCCACAATTTCATTATTCACGATACCCCTTTTTGTTGTTGTCTTATTGTTTCTAAACCTCAACGGTTGTGAACCACAACTACAACAGTCAGGAAATTTAAAATTGGTAAGATCACTCACAAAATCACCGACGTACTAAAAACAAAATTAAAACGACTAATGATTACACCAAGTCGTGGAGAAGGAGAAGGAAAAACAGAGATTCTTTCCAACAGAGGAAAAAGAATATCTAAGACTCATACTCAGAAACAGTCTACATACACTACGTTTGTGGAAGAGGGTGAAGAGACCAAACGTAAAAGTGAGAGTTCTCACAACAAATCTTCCTTAGATACATACAAGAGGACCCTCAGTAAGAAAGGGGAGACCTTAGAGTGGACGATGAAACACATAAACCAGTCTAAGAACTGTACAAGGGACAACAAATCATTTCAACGAGAAGAACCCCACATGATTTGGACCACTAAAAAAAACTTTCGAAAAAAAAGGTAAAACAAAATTATATGACTCTTTCTTTACTCTTAGAATTCTAGTTAAAGGTTTATCTTTTTCCTCATGCAGTTCCGACATATAACAGTGGGACGAATAAATTGAATATACGTCTCATGTAGTACTCTTTGAGACCCGACCTTCTTTGTGTTCGACCTTAGTTCTGACGGCCCTCTTTATAGTTATTGGAGTCTATACGTCTACTGTGGTGGGAATACCGTCTTTCACTTCTCCTTGATTTTTCGGAGAACTACTTTCACTTTCTCCTCTCGCTTTTTCAACCGGATTTCGAGTTGTAAGTCTTTTGCTTCTAGTACCGTAGACCAGGGTAGTGAAGTACCCTTTATCTACCCCTTTGTCATCTTTGTCACAATCTGATAAAAAAACCAGAGGTCTTAGTGACGTCTACCACTGGCGTCGTACTTTAATTTTCTACGAATGAGGAACCTTCTTTTCAATACTGGTTGGATCTATCGTATAAGTTTTCGTCTCTGTAATGAAACGGCTGATTCCAGGTAGATCAGTTCCGATACCAAAAAGGACACCAGTACATACCTACACTCTCAACCTGACACTTCTTCAGACTCGTGGCTTCTTAACTACGAAAACTTGACACCACAACCTCTTCTGAGAACTCTCAGGGAACCTGACGTTCCTCTCGGTTGGTCAGGTAAGACTCCCTCTAGTCGGAACCCTAAAGAAACCTTCCTTACTACGATTTCGACTTTGAGGTCATGAAACCGGTGGAGTACTCTTCTCAACTGAGTGACCTTTTCTGAGACTACGACCCTCCCTAACCCCCGTCCTCCTCTTCCCCTGATATCTCCTACTCTACCGACCTACCGTAGTACCTGAGCTACCTGCACTCAGACTCACTTGAGATCCTCTACCACTACTTATCCCTCCGGACCCCACGACGCTAAGTACCCCAAACGTTTCTCAGCCTGTGATGACTCGCTGACTTGACTTTACTTGACTTGACTTCTAGTTAAAATCCTCACCACACACAACAACAATAACAAGTCAGCGCAGACTGAGAAACTCTGGGGTACCTGGTGTCGTACGGTCCGAAGGGACTGGAAGTAGTAGAGGGCCTCAAACGAGTTTGAGTACAGGAAAGTCAGCCACTACGGTAGGTTGGTAGAGTAGAAGACAGTAGGTGAAGAAGACGGAACTTAGGAAGGGTCGTAGTCCTAGAAAAGGTTACTCAGTCGAGAAACGTAGGTCACCGAAGTCGAAGTCGTAGTTCGGAAGGTTACTTATAAGTCACCACACATACAATTCATCGATAAGTAAAACCTTGTACCCCTGTCCTAACATTATTTTCCTTTACCTCGTCAACTTTTTCCTCTCACAGTAAGTTACCTGTTCTCAGGAATCAAAAATACATCAGGTTAAATGATCAGAAAATCAAAGAACCTCCCGGTCGAAGTAGTCGTACACTAGACACGTCTGTGTGCCCCGGACACGAGTAATCTCGGGGTGTGAACTAAATTACGAGACAACAACGACAAATACTAAAATTCCCCAGGGTATCTAATGTTTTGGTCACGACGTAAATATCGACCACGAAAAAATAATAGGGTAAAATAAAAGTCTTTCAAAATCATAAAACAAAAGTCTAGAACTCAGTGGATCTTAACTAAGTAAAACAAACACTATATTGTACTCAGTTTAACGTAAACAGGTATACCTGTAGATTAATGAATCGGATCAAATAGTCTCTGGTAGGACAAGGGTGACGAGACACCACGGTAAAAACCTTTTTACAGACATACACACACCAGATGAAACTTCGAAAATAAGACAAAACAGATAGGAACTCGATTACGTTGTGACAGAATTAATAATATGAAATATCATTGAGAACGATAGACTAAGAGAACCAAGAATGTGGAACAATAAGAAATTCTAACAAAATAATAACCGAAAAACCCCTCTTAACTACAGAAATGTTACCACCCAGAAGACCAGACATTTCTACCGTAAATTTTAATAATAAATAATAATAAGGTTGAATAAACTTACTATAAAATGTCAAAAGATATATCTCCGGAATATATAAAAATGATATAAGAATCCTTTAACTCAAAAGAACTACGACAAAACTTAACCATAGAAAATTCTTTAACAAAGATCAGTAAAAGACGTGTACTTAAAACATGGATTAGTAGAATGAAAAAGAAAACAATTAAAATTATTAAATAGTATTTTCGAAGACAAAAAAAGATTTACGTTTTAGAAATAGTGGACATTTATGAAACAAAATACCTAAAGAAATGGTAGGAAAATAAAAAGAGGAGAACACATAACCAATCCTTGAGGTCAAATTAGAACTTACCTTCGTCACTATTACCTACCTTTAAAAACTTAGTAAAAAATCTAAGGTGTATATTCCCTACAGTATACTACAATGAGGAAGTTCCATGGAGAAAAAGGTAAGAAATCTTCTCTAACACATTCTGACCTTAATAAGGAAAGTATTTACAAACCATCTTAAGTGACCATTTTATAAATCCGGGATTCAAAGGAAACATCCTTACAAAATTTATTACCTAAGTTGAAATTTTTAATATCGTAATAAACATAAGAGATTAAGAATAAGACAGTCGAACCCACTCACTGTATCTTAAACGGGTAAAGTATATTGTAAAGTGTAAATGTTCGTATTTTTAAACTTCTTTTTAAAACCCAAAGAGATCACAAAATTATAGGATTTTGTTATAGTGACTAAATTTATCTTAAGTGAATGGCGAATTTTATAATATCTTACATAGGGGTATTTCTTCTTATAAGATTATGTATATACATATAATTTTTTATTTGTTTTCTACTACATGCACCTATAGATGGATAGTTCTAACCCATTGTTTATAATGACCGTGTAATCTTCAGAGACACACAAGGAAGGAGGGACCAACTTTAGCCGAAAGAGAGGACGTAAACACAATTAATAAGCGAACGAAGAGAAATATCAAAAAGGGTGGAGGACCTGTATAAGTATTTATTGTATATCAAAATTTCTCGAGTCATCGTTCGGGTGGGGATGAACACTTCCCTTTCCCATTACAATGAAGACCTTTTCGAGACTTTTCTATTGGTCAAAGACCCAGTGTCAGACTAGTTAAGTGACCTCGGGGAAGACCCCCACAGTCTCCCGTTCTAACATTCACCCAGGACATCGTAAACGGTCCTAACATCAAACCTGATCAACGACTTACTAGTCGATTCAATCCCCTCATCTGATGACGAAAAAAAAACATTAAAAAAAAAATAACTTCCTATTAATGAAATGTTATAACACAACCAAAGACGGTATATAGTTGTACTTAGTCGGTATCCATATGTATATAGGAGAGGGAGAATTTAGAGGGAGGGTGGAGGGTGGGGCAGGGTGGACAGATCCAACAGTGTCTCGTGGACAAACTCGAGGGACTCAGTATGTCGTTTTAGGGGTAACCGATAGATAAAATGTATATCATTACATATACAAGGGTACTATGACACAGATAAACAGGGTGGGGGAGTAAGGGGATGACACAGGTGTTCAGACGAGAGATAATTAAAAACCGACACGACCCACAAACGACGACACACGTCCGAAAGAACAACGCCGCTCGCCCGCGATGAGAGATCAACGTCACGCGTCCGAAGAGTAGCACCACTGAAGAGAACAACACCCCGTACCTGATATCCACGTACCCGAGTCATCAACACGGGGTCCGAATTAACGAGACACTGACGACGAATAAAAACTAAACTTCGGACGGTACCGAAACGAGGACGAGAGTCTTCATCCAGGTTCGTCTTATGAAACCACTCATACCTCCCCTCACCTCTTATCCGCGAAGTAGTCGTGTGACTCTATTTGTTCGGGTCCATTCTTAGACCCGGTCGAGTGGACCCTTAAGAGAGGAACTTAATCTTTCTCCCTGGTCATCATCCTTCGTAGAACACAACTGACGTCAGGTGTGGGGACACTGAACTCGACGACGAGGTGAGGCGTGACCGGCACGGCACAGACTTCATGTGGAGAGTAGAACTCTAGAGAGAAGTGAGAAAAGGACCTCCAACAGAAACGACACAACCTAGAGAAAGAAGAACACAGGGCACAAAAGAGGAGGAATAAAAAAATATAGTAGTGGGTACAGGGGAACTCTTTCCTACGGACACTCCAGTTAAAGACCTCTGACACGTCCCTACCTTTACAGAAATAACATAGGAACGAAGCTAACCGTCAAGATAAGGACGAGACAACGGAGGAACGAAAGTGACAACCTGATCTCTTCAGACTTCGGAAGACTAGACTGTAGGAAACATGACCTGACAAATAAAGAGGAACAACTTTCGAACACTTGAGAAGACAAACAAGAACCGGAAGACTTTAAGTACCAGTCCAATGAACCACACCCAGACAAAAGTAAGTAACACGGCCCAGATCTGTCCGAAAAAGGTAGTCCGTTGTACGGAAAGTCAAGACCTTTTAAATACACTTAATTAAGAAACGGAAAGGAGAGAGGAAAACATTTTTAGTTCAAAATAACTTCATATCAACGAAATGTCACAACACAAAGACGATATATTGTAGGAGATACAAAAATAAAAAGAAGGAAAAGGGAGAAAGACATTAAGATAACAAACCGACAATCTCGTAGACTTGATTAAGACATTAAAAAAAATTAACCGGTCTATAAGAAAATTACTCTTAATATTTTCTGGTTTTGTAAAAAAACGTTTGACGGAAAAAAAAAATTTGTTTACTAAACGAAAATTAATGTTTATGACACACTCTGCTGCGGAAGAAAACGTTTTGGTTATTTATGTTCTTGTTTAAAATTTGTATACACTAGACAGGTTCTATACACCCCCCTCTCCCTCGGACTAAAAAAAAGGAGTCATAATTTTGTTTTTAGTCATGAGAGATCGAACTGTTTCTTATTCAAACTTCCATACTGAGTTGACCTCTTCTCTCCCTCCGGTAAAATATCGACGAAATTTATCGAGGACTACCAAGAAGGCTACAATGGAAAGGAAAGACTTTGGGTATAGAAGTGTTTTATCAAATTTTATAAAGATTATTTGACTAATTACCCCTTTTTATACATAGTTTGTGTACATATTTAAAATGGCAGTTGTCAAGACGGATAGTTATTCTGTGATTGAAATTTTCCATGTTTTTTTCACTCCTTTTAGGACTTAATGTCTTTTCTTTCAGTTTAAATAAATTACTTTTTGATCTTAATTATTTTTAATCGTTCATGTGTGTTTTTATGTGTGTGTGTGTGTTTATATGTGTGTCGTCGTCCTGACACATAACTGAGTGTATCCCCTTTTCGTCACCAGGTTCTGGTGAGTTGTACCGAAAAGTCAATTTCCCTTTTTTTTAGGTTTGTACGTGTGTGTGTGTGTGTGTGCGTGCGTGTGTTTTTTGTTCTTGGGTCATAAAAAGTTGTTATATGAGTTAGATGTTGTTTGTGTTTAAGTCTTAATAAAATGTCACGAAGGAAAGAATTATATTTTCTACGGGTAGAACCCACATATATATATATATATATATATAGTCACCGAATGACAACTAAATAAAAATTTATATAATCACAATAATGTAAATAATGTAATTTATATAATGTACAATAATGTAAATAAATTACCGGAAAGGAAAATAAATGGTAGTACACAGATCGAAGGTGGATGGTTTTTAAAGACTAACCATCCGTCTGTCCACGGAATAAGAGACTTTAGTTTACGTCACCAAAATTTGTGACCGGTCTTTTACAAACTAACGGTAAAGTTGTGTACCTTTATCAATGTAACTACGGACTGAACGGTAAAAGACGTTTTTCGACACGTTGAGACCACAGTTTCTGATCCGTCAACGATAAGCATTACCGACAACGTTCAGGGAGCACTTATCTAGCTCCGCACCGTAGGGTTCAGTCATCGGCGGATCCTGGCAAATCGAGCTCAGTTATTCGTTTCAGAAGTCGAACAAACGCACAAGGATAGTCGACATGTTAGCGTTTCTTACCGACCACTGGTTGTATAAAAAGGACAAAGAGGTTCTGATCATACTTGACTTTTGGTTTTGTCCTGACATAGTAGTGGATCAGTTGTCGTGGTCTTTCTAATTACAGACACCGTTCCTTTTGATACGGGAGAGGGACGTCCCAACCCTACCTAAGTACGACTACGTAGTCTACGCCATAATGTCGTAGGTCTCTCGGAACGGTCAATGTCCTTCGTGGTCCCGTGCCTGTCCTCATTCCGGATTTGAGTGTCTCAAGAAGTACCAGACGAAAAAGACACACACCGTCTCAATAAAGTGTAGGACTTCTACGCATAAATGTCCTTTTTCCTGACTTAACCGGTGAAACAGGTATCCGTTCAACGCTTCCTAGGGTTGCCCTCTAGAAACCCGCTGTCAATGATGTTTGTTCTACCGGTGAGACTGTGGCTCCTTAGCCACCGTTGTGTACCAATTTTGTGTAGCCTGTGACTTTCTCTGAGCGGGTAACTGACAACGTGCTTCAACACGGTCAGACCCCCCAAGGTCATCCATTGGGCCAACGACAGACTGCCGAGTAAAGACACCCGCCTCTCGCGCGGAGCCGGCCCAGGACCGAGTTTGCACGACCCAGCAGCGGTTGGCGGCGGGGGCGGAGAAGGAGTCCGGTCGTGACTGGCCTGTGACCCAGCGGCTACGGCGCCTCTCACGCGGGGTGTCGCCGGCGGGGCAGCGGGGGGCCCGCGACAGCGGCAAAGCGTGTGCGGAAGGGCGGGTGTGGCGTGTCACGACGCCGGCGGTACCTCGGCGCCGGCGGTACTCCTCCGCGAGGGCGCAGGACCTCACCCGCGCGAGAGTAAGAGCAAAACAAAGGACATAGACATTGAAACGAACGGAAAGAGTCTCTAATAGAGTTGAAATAAAGGGTTAGGACAATGCCTCTGGAGAAACTCCGGAACAATAAACTTACAAAGTACATATACATGTCATAAGACAAGAATAGAGTGTACGTTATATAGAAGAGTAACGAGATCCCTATAATTACTACCTCTGATTTTGTCTATGTGTCTTTTGTCGATAAACCTCTTTTATCCGACATGTCCCTCCTTTTTTTAAAAGTTTTGACGACAAGATCAAGCTCAAGAGACTTATAAACCATCAGGAACCGACAGACGAGGATTTACACTCCTAGACTTTCTTACTGAACTTGAGACAGACTCGAGTGGTGATCCCGAATACCCGAACCTCGAAATGACTTCCCAATAGACCTACCCTGGAAAGAATAGGGGACGGAGGGGGTCGGGGCTCGGGTTCAGTCACAGATCCAAAAAGAACACCTCGACCACTCTCCGGAGTCCCTTCTCAGAGGATTGAAGGAAGGACCCACCTTCAAAACACCCCTATTCTCGACCCAGAGACGTAAGTCGTGAGTCCCACGTATACCAGTTTCTTAGGGAGACAAAATCCAACTCAAGAGTGAGAATCGACCAACAGGTCGTTGAGACAAAATTGGGAAAAGTCCTTGCTGTTGAAGGCAGAAAAAACGTCCCTACCATCTCTTCATTCATCCCGAAATGTCCACCACGATTTCTTGGACGGACGGTTACGTCCTCTGGATTCTCTGTACCCAAACTCGGGACCCAACCCTTCTAGGGGACCTCCTCTCGTACCATTGGGTGAGGTCCTAAGAACGGACCTCTTATGGTACCTACCTCCTCGGACCGCCCGATATCAGGCACCCCAGGTGTTTCTCAACTGATACTGACTTCAATGAATGGTGTGTCTCCTCATTCACTGGTCGGTGTACTTCATCTCCTCTCTTAGATCCCTAAGTTTACAAAAAGTTGTCGACAGAGGGATGAGAGGAATAATTCGGACCGATGGAGAAAGCACCTCATACCCCACATTATCTCAAACCTAAAGTCGAAAGGGCACAGTAAAACCCTAGGCCGAAAGATCCTAGACGATTCAGTTAAAGATGTACAGACATACAAAAAAGACGAAGTTTTGAGATAACGACAACAGACACGACGAAAAAAAAAAAAAAAAAACCAAACAAACAAAAAAATGAAGAACTAGGAACAACCAATACTATTTGTTTCTAGAGAATTGACATAAAAATCACACTAAAACTGCCCCTGGTTTTAATCAACCCTGGTTTTAAGTAACCTTCCTGACTACGACTTTGAGGTTGTGAAACCGGTGGACTAAACTTCTTGACTGAGTAACCTTTACTGGGACTACGACCCTTTCTAACTTCCGTCCTCCTCTTCCCCTGCTGTCTCCTACTCTACCAACCTACCGTAGTGGCCGAACTACCTGTATTCAAACTCCTTCGAGGTCCTCAACTACTACCTGTCCCTTCGGACTGTACGACGTCAAATACCCCAACGTTGCTCAACCTGTAGCGACTCGCTGACTTGACTTTTAATCAACTTTATAAAAAACTTAGAAGGAATTAGGTCTACACACACGAGGAAAAAGTATTCGAACAAACAAAACGATCCACCTTTTTTTACTTGTGAAAAAGTTGAAATAACTCCAAATTAACTGAACTAAATCGTAAATCTAATTCCATCTACACGGAATTGAAACCTTGTACCAAGGTCTTAACACTCAAAACCGTATTTAGACTATTGTCTAAATCCATTATAGAACTATATACTAATCGTCGAACCAGACGGGATTTCAATGAATCATTCTGATACCGATCTTATTTCTTTCATCGAATAGTAACGAATGTTATATAAAATTGTTGTTATACTCAAAGGAGAGTATAAGAAATTCGAGAATCACAGAACGACGACTTAATAAAAAAGTATAACAGTATTAAATGTATAAGAATAGGAATAACCTTTAAACATTTTACAAACTTTCATGACATATCGAAACCTTGGAGAGTGAAGACCCCTCTAAGAACACCGAAACTTTCTTTTTTGTCATCTACAAAGAACACTGGAACAGTGTTTCACTTGACCAAAAATCTCCTTTTTTTAAACTCAGAGTTTAAGTATTATTAAATCTCGATCTTCTCTTGAATTTACACTAAAGACAAATGAGGACTGGAATCCCGACTCGTTTCGCTCCACACCTTCTCAATTTTCACAACGACTTATATTAGACTTTTTGTTTCTTGTCTTGTTGTTGTGTTTTTGACTTAGTGATACGACATGTGGATTTAGATTGGGTTATAACATTTAGTTAATATGAAGTTAATTTTTTTTGTTTTGCAATATCTTTGACACAACTAGCCTTTGAGTTAGTTCCGAGGGGATCAACCACCACAGGATCACTAGTTAATACTGTTTTCTTTTGACATGGATGTAGTCGTCTCCCTCAAGAGAAAAAAATCAAAAGGATTCTTGGCACAATTTAAATACAAGAGACATACCAGCCAGCAATGGACTTAGGACCAAGTCGGCACATTAATGTGCTCCACGTCAAAGTACATTCAGGAAACTGTAGAGACACGAAGTAAAAAGAGTCACCTCCTCTTTTTTTTTGTTTTACCCCCGCCCCGTACTACTATTATGGATGAAGTACCTACCAATACTCCTAATTCACTCAATTTAATATGTTTTACGAATAACTTGTCCCAGACCTGTATGACAAGATAATTACGGTAATAAGGACCACCCTCCTCTAAAGTCTCCGACGGAAAAGGTAGTTGTACACCCATAAACGAAAAACTTCCGTTGACACTTCCAACAACCCCAAGAAGTGTAAAATTTTTACACTATCCTACCCTAACAAACTCCTCCTCTATGATCCAATAGTATTAAACCCTAAAATCTGAAAAGTCGAGAAACCCTTTCCTACCGAATGAGAACAGGTTATCGTACCTTCCTCCAACGAGAAAAATACACAAAGTCAACCTTTCGACTACCAATTTGCACAAAACCCCTATGTGTAATATAGACTTTCATCCGTTGACGGACACACATGTTCCGGGTATCCCAGGTTCCACCCTTAGTGGATTCAGGGGGAACTTCGGAACGTTTCTTTTTGATCCTAATCTTTACTATCCTTACACGATTCACCGATCCCCATCCACCCGACTCCTTCATAGGGTCCGTCTCTATTAACATATCCGACACTCCTGTAGTCCTTGAATCCTACATGAAGAGCATTAGGATCATAAAGACCCATATTTTAACCCGATCAATTGACGGACAACTTATATCTTGTGATTACAGGTACTTGACGGAAGAATCGACCTAACTTTCGACAAACTCCCGTACCCATAAACTGTTATCGATAACCTATTCATTTGTAAATAAAACAATCATATGTCATGACTATTACTATTACGTTATAATAGAGATACACTCCCACTTCACTCACCTCTTTCAATCCACTACAGTAAGATCCATCTTTCAGACTTTTTATCCAACTCTTAAATATGACAAATATTTAAATATATAATATTCACATATATAGAGTTTACCATTTCTCAGACGGACGTTATGTCCTCTGGACCCAAGTTAGGGACCTAGACCTACTAGGGGACCTCTTTCTTTATCGTTGGGTGAGGTCGTAAGAACGGACCCTTTAGCGTACCTGTCTCCTTAGACCGCCCGATGTTGAATCACTAATTTGTTGTTTTTTCGTTGTCCTCTTATCGGTTCTGTCTAATAAGTCGATACAACAGAAATATCTCATAGAGAAAGTGTCGTAACATTTTAAAATGGAGAGATGAGAGTTAAGATTTATACCTAGACTAGGTTGAGGGAGGGGTTTGACGTCCTGGAAATAAAAGGATGGATGAAGAACCTTAAAAGCAGTCCTCAAATGAAAACTACAGTAACTGGTTATCAGATCGTAAAAAAAAAGACCCCTCCCATACTTGTTCATTCACAAACGTTACCTGAGACACATCTTTGTATAAAATTATACAATACAACCTTCTCTTAACAGAGATTGCTTACGTGTAGCAACCGGGAACGGACCAGAAAATCTCGAGAAAAAACCAGAGTAGGTCACAACAGAAGAGTTGTGGTAAACGTCTTTCTTCACAAAACCCTACACCAGTGATTCCGTTGTAGTTTTAAATGAGAAACCGGACGCTAGAGAGGGTATTCGAAAGACACGACATACTTTCAACGGTATCGACCCGAGAAGCAAAAAACACACACAGACAGATCAAGAAGGTCGAGTTCCACCTCTAGCGGAGTGTGAAATGACTGTGATGGGTCCCAACTGTCGTCTCCCGTCCGGACGAGGAAAGGGACTGGACCCTGGACGCGAGAAGAAGGACTGACCCAGACGACGGAGACTGTAAGTCGTCGAAAGACTGAACAGTCTAGTGTCAAAGACCGTAGTCAATACATTATATTAAGTTTTGGTCACCTCTCCCCTGTGTCTTCAGAAAAGGAACAAAAGAGGTATGTAGAACCTAAGAAAGACCCGTCTAAGAAAATCGGGTGCAACCACCGGGAGAGACTTGAAAAAGACGGGATAAAGAGGGTCCTACTGGGTATCCTCCATAATCCCTAAGCTGAGAGGAGTACATTACACTCTTCTAACACCAGGAGTCCACAATCTAAATCGAGAGTTCTAAATCGAGAGTACATTACTCTTCCACACTAAGATTCCACAATCCACGACTAAGAATTATCCAGTAGTTCCGTCGAAGAGTTCAAACGAAGGACGTAACTCTCGGTGTAGGTATAATTATCTAAACAACAATAAGAACCTTTCTACACTATAATAAAGAGGAAATATCTCGTCCATGCTTCAACCGTTTATCATAACCCGACACTCAAGTCCTCAAGACCTAAGACACAGACTACGGCAACCAAAAAGACGTGTAGTAGGACGAACGGAAACAAGTAGATAAACTTCTTTGTCATAAGAAGATCCCCTGAATTGACCACTGAGAAGAAGTACCATAGCGTAACTCCTTTCGTCGTACAAGAGAAAGTGTCAAAATCGGAAACATAAACACTCGTCTTTGTTAAGCGGGGTGCAGTCTTTTTGTTGTTTCAAGGGTTTGACTAGCAATTTTTTACATCAACGTTACAAATAGGGAAATAAACTCACTTTCCACTTGTCACTCACCTTCCACAGAGGTAATAACGGTAACAGTACGACACGAGTCAGTACCGGGTGAGAGACACTGGAGTACCTGACATCGAGCGGTCCGAGGAGACAGGTACCCTAAAGGGTCCGTTCTTGTGACCTCGATGAACGGGTAAAGGACGTGGTCCCCTAGAAGAACTGGGTCCCTAACATGCGTGCTGAGAAGACAGAGGACGCAACCGTCCACCCAAGAAATGGTGATCACGATGGACCGTTCGGGATCACACGATACATCAGGTGTCCCGACGTTTCTCTGTACTGTTGTTTCTCAGTCTTCGTTATCGTGTGTGTGCGCGTGGACCCTTCCGGTCACCAAACACTCTAAGTAAGGTGGACATACCTGGTCAGTGGAAGTCGTAGGTCACCATAGTTACAGGAGAGGTACCTACCGACCCTAGTATGCAAGAATTTGAAAGGGTAATTCAATTATGAGGAACGTGAACTTAAAGTCAGACACAAAATGAACTTTGATATGGGTTTTAACCATAGTCACGACATTGATATCAATCCCTTACCCTCAGAGTCTTACTCATTTATTGGACTGTCTAAAGGGACAATTAGTTAGGTGACGAGGAGAGTTAAACATCTTATTACTTTAAACTCTAGGAACCCCTGGTCGATCAGGTCGTACGAATAAAATGTGCACTCCTTTAGCCTCCGACTTTTCCCGATTATTCTACCAACGTTGATGGAGTGTAGATAATCCTTCCGACGATAATTTTTTTCTTTTGTCTTTTGCTAACAACCACTCTTACACACTTTTTGCCTTTGGGAAAACCTCCCTTTCATTTTACCACGACGACGATACTTTTTACCATACTGTCAAGGGGGGTTTTGATTTTTATCTTAATGGTATACTAGAGTGTTAAGACCCATATGTCAACAGGGAGCCACAGATGTCCTAGTCAAGGTTTTAGGAACTCAGAGAGACATATATATCACGTATAGACACCTCAGTCGGTCGACGTCTACCACATTTTTTAGACGTATATTTACCTGTTCGTGTCAAGTTTGGGTACAACAAGTTCTCAGTTGACATACGGGGTTTCTTGACTTTCGTCCCAGATCTTTTCTATAGACATGTGGGTACAAATATCGTTGTAAAAAGTGCCATGCACCTTTATAAGGTGTTCTACACCTTCACTGGGTTCACAGGCAACTACCTACTTGCCTATTTACTTTACACCATATATGTATACACACGAATCGACGAATCAGCACAGGCTGAGACACGCTGGGGTACCTGACATCGGGTGGTCCAAGGAGACAGGTACCCCTAGCACAGACTGAGAAACGCTGAGTACCTGACATCGGGTGGTCCAAGGAGACAGGTACCGCTAGCACAGGCTGAGACGCTGGGGTACCTGATATCGGGCGGTCCAAGGAGACAGGTACCCCTAAGAGATCCGTTCTTATGACCCCACCCAACGATACGGGAGGAGACTATATATGCATACCACCTTAGAATAAATGGCAAATTTTCCTTTTGTTCAGAGTGTGTACGATTTTGTACCGACTTGGAACTCCTGTAATACGATTCACTTTATTATCAGTGTTTTTCTGTTTATCCATGGTGAATATACTCCGTAGATATTAGTACTTTAAGTCTCTCTGTCTTTCAACAGTGATCCCCGACCCTCCTCCCTCCTACCCCTTAACAAATTATTCATCTCAAAGTCAAACCTTTCTACTTCTCAAGACCTCTACCCAACGTGTTATCGTGTTTACATGAATTGTAATAACTTGACATGTACCTTTTACCAATTCTCCCAATTAAAATACAATACGTATAAAGTAGTGAGGGGGAGTTTCTAGAATACCGGTGTACCTATCAACCACGAAGGAACGGAGAGTTGATAAGACACAAACAGGAGTATACGGTAATGACTGTAAGAAGGGTGTTTTAGTTAGTACGCAGTCTTCGATTGTGTAGGAAAGGATTGACCCAACAGTGGTGGGTCTTTCTAGTAAAAGTAACAACTGTACACCACCGACAAACTGTGAGGTAACGACTTTACACCAACGACAAACTGCGAGGTAGGAGGAGAGAAGTTTAACAAGAAAGGGTGAGACGCGAGGTCCGTCCTACTTAATGTCGACCAACATTTTTAAGTGGTGTACGAGAACGGTGCACGATAAGCGAACCCATGAGAGGAGAGGTAATGGAGAGATACCATTGAAGATGGAAATCCTAGGTCGACTCCGTAGTACAGAAGACTTTTCATGGAAACTGGTGTCTCAGACTTAAGCCACGAAGAGACAAGTCCGAACAGGACCGGTGTACCTCAACAGTACGAGACAGGGGACCAGACATAGAGGGCGACCTGACACGGAATGAATGAACTGCAAGGGATGAGGTCATGACAACGGACCTTTTAGGATACCTAGCCCCTCGGACTATCCGACGTCAGGTACCCCAGTGATCCTCAGCCTACGATGACTCGTTGAAGCGAAAGTGAAAAGTGAAACTACGTGACCTCTTCCTTTACTGTTGGGTGAGGTCACAAGAACGGACCTCTTAGGGTCCCTGCCCCCTCGGACCACCCGACGGCAGACACCCCAGCGTGTCTCAGCCTATGTTGACTTCGCTGAATCGTCATCGTCATCGTCACAGATCATTAGACGAACGTACCCCATCAACGAGTTTTTGGAAACGACTTTTTTATTGTCACAGAACCCTCTACGACAACATTCTCTCCGTATAATTTTTTACAGGTAGTAGTTAACGACCAGACGTTGAGACGGAAAAAAATTTGACACCATTTTACATTGGATTTGACACGGTAGAAAAATTTTTATTAAAACAAATAAAAAGTGACACGACCCAGAAACAGCGACACGCCCGAAGAGAGAGCAACACCGTTCGTCCTCGTTGAGAGACCAACGCCACGGGTCCGAAGAGTAACACCACCGAAGACACCGTCTCGTACCCGAGGTCCGGAAGTCATCAGCCCCGAGGGCCCGAGATCTCGAGTCCGAGTCATCAACGCCGGGTGACCGAGTCGACGTGACACCGTACACCCCAGAAGGGTCCGGTCCCGAACTTGGGTGCAAAGGACGTAACCGTCCACCGAAGAAATGGTGACTCGACGGTCCCTTCGGGGATTTGAACTGGTAAAATTCATACATCAACTAATCATAAGGCATCTCGGTATTGACACGTCGGTAGTGGTGGTAGGCAGAGGTCTTGAGAAGGAGAACGTCTTGACTTCGAGACGTGGGTAATTCGTTTTGAGGGGTCAGGAGAGGAGTCAGGGACCGTTGGAGGGGACTCATACCCAGGAAAATGCTACCCGAATAAAGCAAATCGTCTTACAGGAGTTCTAAGTAGGTACATCATCGTCGTACACAGTCTTAACGGAAGTAACAATTCCGGCTTATTATAAGGTGACACACATCCATGGTGTAAAACAAATAAGTAAGTAGCTAGCTGTGAACCTAACGAAGGTTCACTAACCGATAACACTTATTCCGACTGTACTTGTACCCCGTCGAGACTGAAAAATTCGTACTGTTCGGACAGGAACACAACAAGTGGGTCGTAGTGTATTTGTGTCGAAAGTATGAGACTTAAGAAGGATGGAGGTAGGATTCAGTAAAAACAGGTAGGTAGACGAAAGACGGGACAAAGTCAGAGGGGTCAAATCCAGAACATTGAACAAAAGGAGTGAATCTTGACGAAGACAATACTTTTTGGGTGTCGGTCACATTATGAGTTCCCACTTTTCGACTTTCGGAAGGGTGATTTTAGACCACGATGTTCCTACAAGTGAGAATGGTGAAGAGAAGTCGTATCATAACCCTCAGGATCCGTGTCGTCAGTCTATTCTTCTTTATTTTCCATAGGTTTATCCTTCCCTTCTCCATTTTAACAGTGAGACACGTTTACTTTGGCATTTTAACGAAGACACCAAAGGGAGACGTAGACACTAAGTGTGAGTGGGAGAACAGACAAAGAAGTCTAGTCAGTGCGATGTCCGGGTCAACACCTTCTGGACAAAGAGATGGAACACCTCAAACCCTAGCAAACCGTCTTCCAAAAGGGAAGGGAGCAGATAAGAGAGGAGGGGTGGTCGTAAAAGAGAAGACGAAACGGTCGATAAGGGTAACCTCTTTCCTTCGAGGCGACCGTCGTCGGAAGGGTACGGGACAAGTCGCACTTCGTGGGGGAAGGAAGGGGAACTGGGGACGACGAAGGAAAGGGGGTAGAGGGTGCTAACGTTCCGGAGCCTCTGTAACTTTCACTAGAGGACTCGATCTCTACTGGATAACGTTTTATGTCGGGGGTGAGGGTTGTCGGGAACAATCCCTTAGACCACCCTCTCCCCAACCAAAGTGTAGAAAAGACGGACCATAGTAGGAGGAAGAGGTTCCAGTGCACGACAGACAGGGACATCGTGGTAGAAAAGAGAAGTGAGATTCGGACAAGGAGGAGAGAGTCAGGGGCTTCATGACGACCGCCCTCCGACCGACACTCATTACAGGAACTGACTTCCAAAATCTTACTGTGCCTCCTTTCGACGTCACACCTTCCTATGTTCTCCACCAAAAGACCACTTGACTTAGAACCTGTAGGAACGAGAATTTACAAGAACCCGGTAAAAGGAGACCCTTAAAGAGGGACTGTCAGAAAAGGAAATCCGAGATCATTAGACCACCGAGTCTACCATTTCTTACACCGACGTTACGCCCTCTGAGTCCAAGCTAAGGTCCCAGACCTTCTAGGAGACCTCTTCCTTTACCGTTGGGTGAGGACATAAGATCGGACCTCTTAGGGTACCTGTCTCCTTGGACTGCCCGATATCAGGTACCCCAACTTGTCTCAGACCTGTGTTGACTCACTGATTGTGAAAGTGTCATTAGATAAAATCCGAAGGGTCCACCACGATCACTATTCGGCCTCTACATTCTCCAAGTCCAAACTAGGGACCCAACCCTTCTAGGAGACCTCTTCCTTTACCACTGGGTGAGATCATAAGACCGAACCTCTTAGGGTACCTGTCTCCCCGGACCACCCGATATCAGGTAGAGCCAGCGTCTCTCAGGTCGTCCTGATTTCACCGTCGGGTTCGTGTTAGATAAAATCCCGAGTCGACGGGAACGACAATCTTTCGGTCTCCTAGTCCCCAATCTGCCACTTGGGCGTAGTGACCGGAACGGATTTCAGAAGGAGTGTCCTCTCAGTCGACATCAAGTGAAACGACGGACACGATGGGAAGATGCAAGGGAAGGGTCGAGTAGATCTTACTCCAGTCCACCCCACCACCTCTGTAAGATTTGTGAAGACAAACCGATTTCAAGTAAAACTCAGTTCAGTATGTCATAACAAAACTAAAAATTTTGAAAACATAACTTACTTTCTCAGAAATTTAAGATACCACGAAATGTCAAAAATTTTACAAGTGTGTGTACTAAAGTATATTAGAGTATTATTGGGAAAAAAGAGAAAAGGAGAGGGGAAAGTATAACGGGAAAGGGGGAAGGGTCACCATTGGCGACCAAACAAGAGACATAAACACTCGGACGAAGAAAAATTAAAATAAGTGATCAAGTAACGCAAAAAATTCAAGGTGTATATTCACTACCCAAAGGGACCACCGAGTCTACCATTTTTTTTTAGACAGACGTTACAACCTCTGATCCGAAACTAGGGACCCGACCCCTCTAGGGACCCTCTTCCATTACTGTTGGGTGACGTCATAAGAACGGACCTCTTAAGGTACTTGTCTTCTCGGACCACCCGATATACCAGGTACCCCAACGTTCCTCAGACTGTACTGACTCACTGATTGTGACTGGTCGATATTCACTATGGTATGTCATAAAGTGTCTCGTGTCACAGGAAATCCAAGTACGCACAACGAGGTTCTGTAATAACGTAAGAAAGAATTACCGGTTCATAGTAAGGTAACACACACACACACACACACACACACATATGTGTGTACGTGTGTAGGAAAAATGGGTAAGTAGACAACTGTATGTGAATCCAACGAAGGAAACCCCACGTACATAGAAAGACTTAATCACACAAAACAAAAAGAAGTCTATATATGGGTCTTCAACGACCCAGTATGCTTAGGAGGTATCACCGACGCGGTTAAATGTAAAGGTGGTTGTCCCATGCTCCCAAGGGAAAAGAGGTGCAGAAGCGGTCGTAAACAAGTGATACAAGAAAAACTACTGTCAGTAAGACTGGCCAACATGTGGTTTAAAACATTACGTTCACAACCTGTATGTCGTTCCTCCGTAGACTTCGTAACTCAGTGATGTAGTTTCGGAGTTGTAGTCGTTCACCAATTACTCGAAAAAGACGACACACACTATAACACGTTCTCAAAGGTTTGTGTAAAATTTTTCAGACCCGTTAAATCAAACTTAGTAGAGTTTACAATGGGATTGAGACCCTGTGTCACTAACACTGTCGACCAGGGACGTGTTCTCCCTTGTGTTGTTACCGTGTCTTCAATAAGTTCTTGTTCATATGGGTTTCAGGAGTAGTAGATTACAAAAAAGAGACACCTCTCCTAGAAACCAAACAACGAAAGAGTCGAGAACTCGGACAAAGGACAAAGTGTAAACTGTTTAATAAAAGTCTCTGTCTAGTATAGACGTCAAAGAACCCCCCTTGAAGTTCTAAAAAGGACCTACTTAATATTCCCACCAACTACGTCTTTACTAACAGAACACTCCAAAGGTGGTTCGGGGTACAACGGTACCCGAGAATCTCCTTTGTCGACCAGAAGTCATTAGGAAGGGATTCTCGAAGTGGGTAAAAGAGACCGTAGTCCCTTAGAAAAATAAATCAACCGTCACGGTCCACCTGGAACAACTACGACGAAGAGATAATAGAGATGGTCATAGAATAAACAAAATCATCCATTTATTAAATATCCCTCAAATTCCTTTACCACCTACAAAGCAAGTGAACCATTGTATGTACTCCGACACTTGTTCAGAGGAAAGTTTTGAAGGCCTCACAAAAACCAGGACGAATCTAGTCTTGATAGACCAAAATAAAATAACCGAACCACATCGAAAAGTCCCTCCATCTGGACCCAAGTTGGGGGTCGAGGTGGTGAATAATCAGTATACTGGAACCCTTTGAATAAATTGACGAAGTAAACAAGGAAGAAACAAGGAAAGAATTCATGTTCAAGGAAAAAATTCATGTTCCTTTTTATGTTATTTAAGGATATAAGGATGGTTAGTCTTAATTGATAAATATCAACGTAGATACAAGAAAATCAGTAAAGGGGCAGTACGAGTCATGTAATAGGACTATTATATGTACATGTGAGAGGAAAATGAGGGGTGACGAACCCCTTATTACGAACGGAGCACCCCAATTTTACTCTAGTCTCTTGCTGTCGGGGATCGGGTGACGGACTCGGTATCGTCTGTCGACCATGTGTCATCGACAATAAATAAAAAGAGGAGGGTAGGAGTAAAGAGAGGAGGGTAGGAGTAAAGAGAGAAACACGTAGAGGTAATCTTTGAGATCAGGAGCTTTTGACTGTTGGCAGATTTTTACTTAAAAAAAAGGGTGTTTCAGAAGAGAGAAGATCCCACATAAACGTCGGGGGTTGAGCTCCTTAACTATAGTTGTGTACACCCTTACCTATCTTACGTGGTTTGTTGAATAAATATAACGTTTATTAGTTTTATATAACTTTCCGGTCCTGAACGACCACTTACTACCTAATGTAAACCCTTTGGGAAATTTTGTTTTACTAACTTGGTTTAAAATCTATTGACGTACGTAATAAAATTTTCGACTCTCTAACATCCTTATCTTTCTAACTCTACTTTTAACGAATGAATTTCAGACGACTCCTTCCAACCAAAGAAGGAACATCACTAGAACGTTTCGTTCTCCGACAATCCATTAATTATGATCCCGAAATAATTAAATACTTCTCGTCTCTTCCTAATCGAACAAACGTGACTTCACTTAAGAAAAGTTCATTGTACAACTTTTTTAATTTTACTACTCTTTACGTCAAACAGTTAAATTTACTTACAAGCGAAAATACCCGAAGGATCTGACCAAAACCCCGAAGGGAACACCGAGTCGACCAGTTCTTAGGCGGACGTTAAACCCTCTGGACCCAAACTAGGGACCCAACCCTTCTAGGAGACCTCTTCCCTTTCCGATGGGTGAGGTCATAAGACCGAACCTCTTAAGGTACCTGAGATATCAGGTACCCCAGTGTTTCTCAGCCTGTGTTGACTCACTGAAAGCGAAAGGGAATCTGACCAAAACGTTATTTTAGAGATCCGGGTTTACGTTCCATTGTATCAATTTCTCTTTTCTGTGAGTTCACTGGTCCACCGTAGCAAACATTAGATGTTGTTACAACTACACTTTTGAAGGTTCTACAGAAAGGAATTTTTTTAAAATTTACGGAAATTATGACACATGATTACTATTGTTATTCAGTAGATATTTCTTGAATGAGACTCGGTCTATCATGGTATTCACGAAAGGAACATAATAAACTAGGAATCTTATTGATAAAACTTTATGTGACAAAGGGTAAATTACCCACTCTTCTAACTCTATTAATTGGATGGGTTCAAATACATCAATGACTTACAACCTCGGTCCAAAGTTAGGTCCATCGACCAAGATCTCAGACTAAAATCGATGATATGACAGGACCTCCAAAGAGCCATCGAGTCCACCATTTCTTAGACGGACGTTACGCCCTCTAGAACCAAACTAGGGACCCAACCCTTCTAGGGAACCTTCTCCCGCACTGTTGGGTGAGGTCACAAGAACGACTTCTTAGGGTACCTGTCTCCTGACGGTTATCGACCTTAAATCCTCACAAAATGGACTACTTTCACTTTCAGTGAGTCAACACAGGCTGAGAAACTCTGAGGCACCTGACACCGGGTGGTCCGAGGAGACAGGTACCTTAAGAGGTCCGTTCTTAGGACCTCACCCATCGATAAGGGAAGAGGTCCTCTAGAAGGACTGGGTCCCTAGTTTGGGTCCAGAAGCCGTAATGTCCTCTTGAAAAATGACAGACTCGGTGGTCCCTACTCATCTCGTGTATACACTATAAACTCGTAGTGTACATAAAACCTTTGAACAGTCCCTCTGATTCTTATCACTAATACCTAAAAAAAAAACCTATGTACCGTATTTACAGTCAGTTTTATTGACGAGTATTTGTGTAGACGAATTAAGAGGACATCAACTTATTTTTCAGAAGGTGAGGACGAAAAAAAAAAATTCCTCACTCTTACAGACCGAGAGAAGAACTGTACTCAAATACTACAATAAATAACAAGTACAAGAACATGACTCACAGTCCACACATACTCGGGGCACGACGAACGTCCGTCCCCTCCCCTCTCTAGGTTGTTACTTCTTCGGAATCAGGGACACGAGTTACGTTAAATACTAGGTGACTCTTCACACATTTATTAAGTTCCCGCACCTACTTAGTCCACACCCCCACCCTCTTCACACCGCAGACTTTATATCCGTCAATGGTAAATTTTTACAAGTCAGTCGTCCTAGGGTTGGACTATAAGAAACACAGTATCTACGTTAATTTTTTTAAATGACTCAAGAATGACATAAAATCCGGAGTACGATCTTTTAATAAAACTTGAAAGGACTTTATCTGACACCATAAATAAAAGTTCGTAATCCTTCTAAATTTCAAATCTCTTCGGTCTCCATTGAAATAAATCTGTATTAGATAAGGGAGGAAACCTCGACCACATAGACTAACTACGACCGTAATCCGGTCTCACTGTATGGTGGTACACTGTGAGACACCGTTCGACCCTGTTTTCTGTCACCATTAATTTCCACGGTCCCGACGATATAATTCATGTACTCATATGATCCGGTGTGGACATAACGAAGATCTTCTCTTCTCGTGAACCCTTCATATAAATCATTTTCACAGACGAAGGAATCCTCAAAAAGAGACAATGGTTTTGAAATGTAACTCAACGTTTTGATCCCGTGTCTCTACTGATAAAAATTCTGATGTGACCACTTAAGGATACAGACACCTCCATTTCTATTTTCACTCATAGTCAGTGGTCTGAACGATGGGAAATTTTACGACTCCGGACATAACTGACTGTCTGTTATTTTAAGGAGAATGGGGGTCCGGAGACAGTGGGCATACTAAGTCCTCTGCACACAAAAGGAAAATTACATCAAGGATTACACTAAAAGTCGAGGAAAGATTATGGACCGGACCTGAGAGTCTGTTACTTTTATTTTTATATTTCTGGTACATTTTAAAAAGTATTTATGTATTTTTAAGTCAAACAAGTCCAAGGAGAAAAATTCAGTTCTTTTATATTGCTATGTAAATTTTTTATAGGAATTACTCCTAACTTCGGAGTAATTCGGAGATAAAACGAATTTACAGTCAAATGGACTTTGATATTATTAGGTTCGACATAAGAGATTCGTAATATCAACCAGTCATAAATATAACCTACCTCCTTAAGAATCTTTCATTATCTGAGACTTATAGGTAAGTCAACCAGAGTCTCTTAGTATCACAACCTTCGACAGAATGACTACTATTATCAACTCGGAGTAGAGTAAAATTCACAGGAAAGTGTCGTGAGGACTGACGACCCGAACGTCGGAGACGGACCCTTGAGGTTTCTCTCCCATAAACAGTAGAGGGCTCCGAAGCTAAATGATGTCCATCTCACAGGAATTCAACACTGCACACGGAGAGACCTTGGGGGAAATCGCCAAGACTAAAACGTAAAACTCCACTTGTACTTATATATCAGTTATAAGGAAGGGGACTGACTCCCATACTCCCATCCTTACGATTTCCCCTCGTAGACCACTCCTGGAGTTCCCCTACAAGATCGGTCGTTCTGAAAGGGACATTCAGTCCAGGACCCGGACAACACGTCTGAAGACCCATCTGACACTTGTCCCGATAAAATAAATTGGAAATAAAACATCTCAACAGTCATTTGTGACTCCTTCTGTGGGGTCACGTTTCCATAACTCACTGACGAAACGTAGTGATGTCACAATTCTCAGAACTGAAAGTAATACGCTGGGGTAAGAGTGTTAATGAACTCAAGTCAAGTCAAGTCAGCGAGTCAGCACAGACTGAGAAACGCTGGGGTACTTAGCGTCGTGAGGTCCGGAGGGACAGGTAGTGGTTGAGGACTTCAAGTGAGTCTGAGTGCAGGTAGCTCAGCCACTACGGTAGGTCGGTAGAGTAGGAGACAGCAGGGGAAGAGGAGGACGGGGGTTAGGGAGGGTCGTAGGCTCAGAAAAGGTCACTCAGTTGAGAAATGTACTCCACCGGTTTCATAACCTCAAAGTCGAAGTCGTAGTAAGAAGGTTTCTTTAGGGTCCCGACTAGAGGAAGTCTTACCTGACCAACCTAGAGGAACGTCAGGTTCCCTGAGAGTTCTCAGAAGAGGTTGTGGTGTCAAGTTTTCGTAGTTTAGAAGACGCGAGTCGGAAGAAGTGTCAGGTTGAGAGTGTAGGTATGTACTGGTGACCTTTTTGGAATCAACCGTTTCATTACAGAGACGACAAGTTATACGATAGATCCAACCAGTATTGAAAGGAAGGTTCCTCATTCGTAGAAAATTAAAGTACCGACGTCAGTGGTAGATGTCACTAAAACCTCGGGGGGTTTTATTTCAGATTGTGACAAAGGTGACAAAGGGGTAGATAAAGGGTACTTCACTACGCTGGCCTACGGTACTAGAAGCAAAAGACTTACAACTCGAAATCCGGTTTAAAAAGTGAGAGGAGAAAGTGAAAGTAGTTCTCCGAAAAATCAAGGAGAAGTGAAAGACGGTATTCCCACCACAGTAGACATATAGACTTCAATAACTATAAAGAGGGCCGTTAGACCTAAGGTCGAACACAAAGAAGGTCGGGTCTCAAAGAGTACTACATGAGACGTATATTCAATTTATTCGTCCCACTGTTATATGTCGGAACTGCATGAGGAAAAGGATAAACCTTGGTCAGACAACAAGGTACAGGTCAAGATTGACGACGAAGGACTGGACGTATGTCTAAAGAGTTCTCCGTCCAGTCCACCAGACCATACGGGTAGAGAAAGTCTTAAAAGGTCAAATAACACTAACTCATTCATAGTAATTAAGGTTTCCCCTCTTTAACTTTAGGTCTTTAACCCATACCCGTAACCGTAAGATTAGAACCAGAGAGAGAGCGTAGTAGTCCTAGAAGGAAAATAAAATAAAAAATAATTTAAATAAATAAAAATCAACTTCCTATTAACGAAATGTCTTAACACAACCAAAGACGGTTTGTAGTTGTACTCGGTCGGTATCCATATGTATACAGGGGGGGGGGGGTGGGGTCCTGGAAAGACTGTGTGGTACAACGGAGGACCTCCGGAATGGTCCACGTCGAAAGTGCCCAAAGGAGTAGTCAAGTGCACAAGACATAGAAGAGAAGACTTATTTAGATCGACCCTTTAGATTCAAAGGGTCCGGTCGATTCAGTTGTAAGTATAATTAAGTCGAGAGAGAGGAGAAAAACTATGGAGACATCGTAATGGTCCTCTTCCGTTACCGTTGGATGAGGTCATGAGAACGGACCTTTTAGGGTACCTGCCTCCTCGGACCATCCGACCTCAGGTACCCCAGCGCTTCTTAACCTGTACTAACTCGCTGAAGGGAAAGTGAAAAGTGAAAGTACGTAACCTCTGCCTTTACCGTTGGGTGAGGTCACAAGAACGGACCTCTCAGGGTCCCTGCCCCCTCGGACCACCCGACGGATACCCCAGCGTGTCTCAGCCTGTGCTGGCTTCGCTGAATCGTCGTATCGTAATGGTAGTTTCAATTCGTACAACAAAAATTTCGCATAATAAAGGAAAAAAGAGAGATCCTTGCATATAAAGATTCGGCTTGATTATGTGCAGTTATCCATACCCTTTGGAGAGGAAAGTATAGGGAGTTGACCTAGTTTTTCTTGAGTCCTATCAAACCAAATTTCCAACCCTTTAGAATTGATTCATCAGGTCAACACTGGTCCAACTTGGTACTAAAGTAGAAGATTTCACTAACCAGACTCAAGATGAGAACTACACGTTTATTTTCCGACTATAGTGTTAATACTCTTCTCGTCTCTACTCGAAACAGGAAAATCGGACGAAAGTCCACTTTAAATTATCAAGTTATTTTACTTCGGGACCCTTTTGTGACCTTACAGACTATGAATCCTCCTCATCTCTATTACCATAGGGAGGTTCATGAACGTATCATTAATTAAAAATTAACTTAATATCCCCTACATATTATAATATATTCAATGTCTACATGTCATATCACCAAGTGTTAAAAATTTCCAATATAAGGTGAATATAAATAATATAAACGATATTAGTACGAGGGACTGAAACGTGATATGATATTTCGATCTCGTTGGTTTTGTCGTACCACGACCCTTTTGACCCGTACATTTTTTTACTTTAATCTTGTAGTATATATATGTAACAGATTGTAGTATATGTTTTTATTTTACCTAACTTCTGGATTTACATTCTGACCTATGGTATTTTGAGGATCCCCTTTTGTATCCGTCTTGTGAGAAACTGCTTTTAGGATCGTTATAAAAAAAAAAAGGTTTCATAAACTTTACTTGGAAAGTGTGACAGGACAATGATGGACGAAACAGACAGGGAGTCATTTAAATTCGAAGAACTTCCATCTCTTGTATGACTTAAGTTTGAAAATAAAGGGTCTCCGGTATCGTGTTACGGAAAGGGTGTCGTTAACTCCTTATTGAAAAGTGATTACTTACTTACTTATTGTCTTTAATTTCTACAGAATATACCAGTTGTATTTGGAAGGAATTCAGCACAACTTAGTTAAAGACAATAATAATAAAATTTTTTAATAAATAAAAACCGATGTGATGGGTGAGGTCACAAGAACGGACCTCTTAGGGTCCCTACCCCTTCGGACTACCCGACGGCAGATACCCCAGAGTGTCTCAGCTTGTGCTGACTTCACTGAATCGTCGTCGTCCAGAAG
Organism: Capra ibex; assembly: GCA_006410555.1. NCBI lineage: Eukaryota > Metazoa > Chordata > Mammalia > Artiodactyla > Bovidae > Capra > Capra ibex. The sequence continues at coordinate 37,106,490 of SJYO01018757.1, read as the reverse complement.
TGACCACACGAACCCGAAAGAGATCCACACCACTCACCCCCATGAGACAACGCCACGGACCCGAAGAGTAACGTCACCGAAGAGAACAACACCTCGTCCCTGAGATCCGTGCACCCAAAGTCATCGACGTCGTGTGCCTGAGTCATAAACACCGGGTGTCCGGGTCGACGAGGTGTTGTAGGTCCTAGGAGGACTTGGTCCCTAGCTTGGACACAAGGGACGGAACCGTCCACCTGAGGGTTGGTGTTCTGTTGACTCCTTCAGGGAGTTAAAGGTAAGAAAACTCCGTTCTTTTATGAAAGATCTTTTATCTTTTAGAACCCAATCGATACGTAGACTTCAATACACCTGGACCGACGTCCCAAAATGTACACAAAGGTCCCACCATGAGACTTTATCCCGAAGTGAGGTCGACGACGGCGACGACGATACAACGAAGTCAGTACAGGCTGAGACACGCTGGGATCTCTACCGTCGGGTGGTCCGAGGGGGTAGGGACCCTAAGAGGTCCGTTCTTGTGACCTCACCCAACGGTAAAGGAAGAGGTCACGTACGTTCACTTTTCACTTTCACTTCAGCGAGTCAGCACAGGCTGAGAATCGCTGGAGTACCTGACGTCGGATGGTCCGAGGAGGCAGGTACCCTAAAAGGTCCGTCCTCATGACCTCACCTCACGGTAACGGAAGAGGTAGTGAGGTCGATCCTTAATTTAAAAATATAATCTATGTAAAACTTAAACTTTGAAAGACCAAACATTTATTTTGACCAATAGGAATTTTATGAAGTAGGTTCTATAAGCTCGTACGAACCCCCTTTATAAGTCAAGTCAAGTCAGCGAGTCAGCACAGGTTGAGAAACGTTGGGGTACTTACTGTCTTGCGGTCCGGAGGGACAGGTAGTGGTAGAGGGCCTCAAGTGAGTCTGAGTGCAGGTAGCTCAGGTACTACGGTAGGTCGGTAGAGTAGGAGTCAGTAGGGGAGAGGAGGACGGGGGTTAGGGAGGGTCGTAGTCAGAAAAGGTCACTCAGTTGAGAAGCGTATTCCACCGGTTTCATGCCCTCGAAGTCGAAGTCGTAGTAATAAAGGTTTCTTTAGGGTCCTGACTAGAGGAAGTCTTACCTGACCAACCTAGAGGAACGTCAGGTTCCCTGAGAGTTCTCAGAAGAGGTTGTGGTGTCAAGTTTTCGTAGTTTAGAAGGCGCGAGTCGGAAGAAGTGTCAGGTTGAGAGTGTAGGTATGTAGTGGTGTCCTTTTTGGTATCGGAACTGATCTCCTTGGAATCAATCGTTTCATTACAGAGACGAAAACTTATATGATAGATTCAACCAGTATTGAAAAGAAGGTTCCTCATTCGTAGAAAATTAAAGTACGACGTCAGTGGTAGACGTCACTAAGACCTCGGGGGTTTTTATTTCAGACTGTGACAAAGGTGACAAAGGGGTACATAAAGGGTACTTCACTACACTGGCCTACGGTACTAGAAGCAAAAGACTTACAACTCGAAATTCGGTTGAAAAAGCGAGAGGAGAAAGTAAAAGTAGTTCTCCGAAAAATCAAGGAGAAGTGAAAGACGGTATTCCCACCACAGTAGACGTATAGACTCCAATAACTATAAAGAAGGCCGTTAGACCTAAGGTCGAACACGAAGAAGGTCGGGTCGTAAAGAGTACTACATGAGACGTATATTCAATTTATTCGTCTCACTGTTATATGTAGGAACTGCATGAGAAAAGGATAAACCTTGGTCAGACAACAAGGTACAGGTCAAGATTGACGACGAAGGACTGAACGTATGTCTAAAGAGTTCTCCGTCCAGTCCACCAGACCATAAGGGTAGAGAAAGTCTTAAGAGGTATCAAATAATACTAGGTGTGTCAGTTTCCGAAACCGTATCAGTTACAATCCCTTTACAATCCACACCAAAACAAAACCTTTTATAGACTAATTTTCGTACTAAGACTCTTTCGTATTCGTCCCTGGTAACCCTGCATCTTCTACCACGACTCACACTAAACCACAACTTTAAAGTTTCGAAGAGACAAGGTACACGTTGTCTTAAGATAGAGACTCTATTTGTTTTATCTTTTCGATGTGGATTAACAGAAGTTCCTACGAAATTCATCTCTGTATCCAAAATACTGATTCTCTTTGGTAATTTTTTCTTTGTTTTACCAGGTCCTATAATGCACTACACAGTCTATTGACATTCCAAGAAGGAAAGGAGAGGCAGAGAGTACTCCCTTTTACCAATACTGCTGCAGAGGTACCCGAGTATCCACACACCCGAGGAAGAACCCACAACTCAACTTCCTCGATAAATAATTCCGGGATGAAAATCAAGTTAGACTCCTTTCTTGAATACCCTGACCAGTGTCAAATGACAGGGAAATCCTCTATACTGAAAAGGATAAATCCTCAACGAGTGCCTGGACGTCTTTAGCACCCCTCTCGTCTCTCTCCTCTGAAATACGGTGGTCACACACACACACACGCACGCGAGTCGGCAGGCTGAGAAACGCTGGGGTACTTGACATCGGACGGTCCGAGGAGACAGGTACCCTAAAGGGTCCATTTTTATGACCTCCCCCAACGGAAAAGGACGAGGACCCCTAGAAGGGCTGGATCCTTAGTTTGGACGCAGAGGACGTAACCGTCCACCTAAGAAGTGGTGACACGGTGGACCCTTACGGTGGTCTGGGGGTGGGAAAAGTAATCGTGTTTACGTTTCTGTATGGTCTGAACGGTCCACCGAGTCACTATTTCGTAGACGCACGGTGTGTCCGTCTAAAGGAAGGCCTCTTCCTTTACCGTTGGGGAGGTCATAATGGATCCTTTAGAGTATCTGTCTCTACGGACCGCCCGATGTCACGTACCCCAGTGTTTTCCCAGTCCGTGTTGAATCGTTGATTTGTCGTTGTCTTCTGTATGACGGAGGGCGGACTACTTCCCGTCGCGACCCGGACCACAGACCTTGTAGAGAAGACTGAGAGTCTGTGAACACTCGACCCCGTGTCGACGGTCTCTCTCTACTTCGACCCTCCTCCCTAGGTTCGGTGGAGGAGACGCACCCGGGCGAGGGAAACGAAGGAGAGAGAAACGAAGTCCAAAAGTCTCGAAAAAGAGAACCATCGACAGCGACGAACGAGACAAGTCAGGGGTCTCTATTTGTGTATCCGGGAAAAAGAAAATTCTAAATGGACAATTTTTATCGTCTTTGGGGCCTGGACTAAGGGAAGACCTTCGGGGCCCCCTGAACCGAAAATAAAGAATTTTTACAACCTGAACGAAAAGGACGATTGAACAGAGGAAAAAGGTAATTTCCTCAGTATACGAGAGTTCTTTCGAAGTGACGGTCGTACATCCGGACCTCTACGTGTTCGACTTACTAGGGATGAAAGAACAAAACCGGACCTCGAACGTAGAGACCCCTATATGATACCCATAACCTGAGACTCTACAAGTCTCATAAAGGAGTTCGCGAATAAAAGAAACCGTTCGGTCATTGTCTAAGAGTAGGTTACACTTCAAAAACCAAAAGGATTTAAGTCGAATTTAGTATTGACGAGACCTGATACGGTTTCCGACTAAACGGGTTTGCACTTAAGTGTCTATAATAAACTAATCCTTTTTAGTGAGTCAATCACTTCTCACTACCATTCAACCGAAACCCACCTTTAGAGTGGTCGATTCTAGGAGGTCGACTCAAGTACAGCCGTAACAAAGGAGGTACTCAACTGAAGTCTACTGTAGAAATAGAAAACGAAAATCTTTTGTTATAAGGTCTGTACTTATTCTTTGATACTCAGTATGTTATTTATATTACGATCCGAACACGACACTGATAAAAATCTCGTAACATAAAATCACGAATTAATAGACAAATGATGTTTTCAACCGTCAGAACCGAAAGGAGAGGGTACATTTGTTTTATTATAATAAACTAAGGAAGTAAAACATAACGAAATTATCATCTTTGAGAATTTAAAAAAAACACACACAGCTGAAGATACATCAAATCCTGCTCTTTAAAAGTTCTGTGAAAAAAAAAAATTCTCCAAAAAGAACATTATTTAGATTCACGTTATTCTAAAACTAGAACTTCCATTTGTTCGGGGACAGTGATTGTCATTCTCTTTACGACATTGACTTCTTAAAGTCTCCGTTTGGAAAAACAGTCGGTACTGTATAGACCCACTCGACCGTCAGACTCCAGATATGAGCTCGAAACCGTCGGATCTCTATACTAAAGAAGTTAAGTGACTCTCAACTCACTTGAGTCCCTATAACTGACGACAATTGACCAGTCACACAAGAGAGGAGCCACCGTTTCAGAGATGTACTTCGGTTTACGTTAGTTTTCAAACGAACCACTTGTACCTCAGACTCGGTTTCCCATACCCCACCAGACTCACCACCTACAGTCGGTCGGATCTACAGGAGGAGAGGTCGGACCTCCGTCACAACGTCTCGGCGCAGGTAAAGAGGAGGAGAACCGACCACTCCGACTGAAAGGACGACCGGGTCACGATTTGGGACTCATACTCATCGGAAAGTACAATTTTCTCTTACATTTGGGAGACACCAAACTCGTATACTCTGAAGACCCTTTGGTCCGGTACACAGGTGAAGGGTCGACCTAAAAGACAGAGGAAGGTCAAAAGAAGGAAATTGATACCCACAAGTTATGGTAGAAGCGGGTCCCCTAACACAACGGGAGATTTTTTGACCGGTTGCAGTTTGTAGTCTACCCGAAGGACCCACCGAGTCACCATTTCTTAGACGGACGTCACGTCCTCCGGGTCCAAGTCAGGGACCCAACCCTTCCAGGAGACCTCTCCCTTTACCGTTGGGTGAGGTTTTACGAACGGACCTCTTAGGGTACCCGTCTCCTCGGACCGTCCGGTGTCAGGTACCCCAACGTTTCTCAGTCTGACTCCCTGACTCGTGTGTATCAACTAAATGTTACAACACGATCAAAGACCACATATCGTTTCATTAAGTGAATATATACATATATGAAAAGTATAACAAAAGGTAATGCCAAATAATGTCTTATAACTTACATCAAGGGGTACGATACGTCTACATGGAACAACAAATAAAATATATGTCACCAAGCATAAACGATTAGGATCCGAGGGCTAAATGGGGAGAAGGTGGGGGCAAGAGAAAACCTTTGACAATTCAGACAAAAGATACAGACACTCAGACAAAGACAAAACACTTACTCAAGTAAACACAGTACAAGACCTAGGGAGTATAATCACTATAGTATACCATAAGCAGAAAAAGACTGAATTGAAGGGAACACCGAGGCGACCATTTCTTAGACGAACGTTACACTCTCTGGATCCAACCCTTCTAGGGGACCTAGTCCCTTTCCGATGGGTGAGGTCATAAGACCGGACCTCTTAAGGTACCTGACATATCAGGTACCCCAGCGTTTCTCAACCTACGTTGACTCGCCGAATGAAGTGAAGTGAAGACTGAGTGAAGTGAATCATACTACTGTACATCCGGGTAGATACAACGACATTTTCTTACAATAAAGTAAGAAAGAATACCGACTCATCATGAGGTAACACATATATATGGTGTAGAAAAAAATAGGTAAGTAGACAGGTAATCGTCGGTAACAAAAACTACGAGTTTTACAAGGTTTATCCGGTTATCATAGGACAAACACACCGAGAGTACAGAAAAACTGTACTGAGTCAATCAGAACTTCGTGGCGGAAAGAAGGAAACAAATAGTTCTACAAAGATTTCCTTGGGACTAAGGAAAATCACCCCTTACTCAAAATCTCTGGTTTAAGACCCACGATCCCAATAAGTCACTACGACCCACCGAGAATCAAGATTCGGATAAGTCACCGAAATATACATAAAAACTTTTCTTTTTTCTACTCAAGTATGTAATAAAGGTAAATTCTATATGACAACGTCCTAATTTTTTGAACTAAAGAAACATGTGAAAAAACAATGTAACTTTTGTGGAACCAAGGAAAACTGTAATCGTAGTAAATAAACCCAATAAGATATCACATGTATTCTTAATTTTTTGGGTTATAAAAATTATTGTTATTACGATGTCTTACTGTAAATTCTAAAGAAACATTAAGATAAACGAGAATTTTCCATATGGTGGTAAGACGTTCGTATTATGATATGAGATTTCGTTGAATAAAAAAAGACCCAAGAAGACGGTAGTTTTCCTATAACTTAATCCAAGTACACAAAGATAAGTAAATATTTAAAATCTCAAAGGAAAAACAAACTAAATAATTATAATAATGATATTATTTAATTATGATAATTATTGGTAATTATTATAGTCACAATAAGGTCTAAGGTTTGACGTATTCCAGGTAGGTCTCTTTAGACAAAAGATAAGGAGAGAGAAGATGTAACAAGAGAAGGTATATTTATAATAAATAAAAAAATTAGGTAGACAACACGGAAAAGATTTATATATATATGTTTATAGAAGCATAAAGGGAGGTGTAGGAAAGGAAAGAATACTGAGTAAGTGGAAATACTAATTATAGGTAACCTCTTACAGCCTTACGGGATCAAATACTTACTGAATTTTTGTCGTCATTAATAACGATCATCAAAACTGATGACTTCAGAGACCGACCTCTCTACCTCCTCGGTGAAATTTTGTGGGACGAAAATTCTCCTTGTCAAAATAAAAATTAAGGTGAGAAGGTTTTCTTTGTCGGTATTATTATTATTATTATATATACATTAATTATATATTAATTATGTGTCGTAGATACGTAATTATTATAATTATATATTATGATGATTATTACTATTATTGTGAAAATTGCACGAAGGGTACGGGGAGATTCTACGGCCCTTTCCCAAACTGTGTTAAACCCTACTTCGACCACGAAGTGGTAGGTGGTCGACGAGTGACCACAAGACGCGGACTCTGACCGAGGGAAACCACGAGGGAGGTCGCAGAGTCTAGAACCCTCTTCGTCCCTCTAGAGACAGTGACGAGGACCAGAGCGGCAACGAGTCGGCGGGCGCGGGCCCGACCCCCACGAGGCGCCGCGGGGTGCGTCCACGGCCCTCGGACGGTCCGCAACCCCTCGATTCCGACGGGGCGGACGCGTGCCACTACGGCCCTAACCCCCGCCCTCGCGGCGGAGGCAGAGGCTCGTGAGCTAGCGAGGGCGGGAGGAGGGGCGGGGTTCGGGAGAGGTTCGGAGTCGGACCGACCGAGGCGTGACGTCTACGGACGGACGGCGGGGTGAGAGCCGTCGAGGGTGCCAAGAGGGGCCGAGGGAGATAAGGGCTCGTAAGAGCGACGAAGGGTCCCTGGGAGCTGATTCGCTAGAGTGGTTCGGGGGGCGCGCGCGGTTCGGCGATGCGGTCACCTCGCCGCCCTTGGGTCCGCCTCACGCCCTAGAGTCCCGCGAGAGCCTACGCCGTCCTGTTCGACTGGCCGAGGGACTCTGCACCTCCCTCTACGGACTTCGCCGTCCCACCACCGTCGCCGCCGCCACCACCGCCGCACCCGTGGTAGGACTCGTTACACGAGTTCTTCGCGTCGACGTAAAGAGCCTGGCGCGGGGCCGACGAGACGTGGGACCTCGGCCCACTCCTGGGCCCCGCCGTCTCCCCTCGTGACCTCTCATCGCACCGCAGGGGCCGCGACCACGGAAACGGAATCGACTCTGAGGCGATCCGGGCCATAGTGGGCGGTTGGCCGCCCACGACCCACGGCGCCGACCCGCGTCCACCCCGACCCAGCCGGACCCTCCCTTTTCGCTCCTGGGTCCGGACCGGCCCCGTCGCCGGAGGGATCCGCGCCTCCTCCGACGAGGGCGGCCGACGGGGACGCGGGGGTGGGGCGCCGGACACTCACCAGGTCGGGACCGAACACGGGCCTCGACGACAACCACGCGAGCCCCTTCACGACCGCCGACGGACCCAACAGTCTCCGGCGCGTTGGTTAACACGAAGCCTGCGTGTTCTTCGGTGTGGAATCTCCTCCACACCCTCCGCCTCTCTCCGTGTCCAAACTATGAACCTCAGTCTCCCTTTCCATCACTGGCGCTTCCTTTTTTTTAGCCCACGTAAAAGAACTCGCAGGGACGAACCACTCACGACCCTAGTATAGTGGTCCTCGGAGGCCCACCTCGCGTCCGTCCTTTATGAGGACGTTTCGTCTCTAGGAAAGACATCCGTTTCTGGCTCACTCGACGGACACAATCCGATCCGGGAAAGACGACAGTCGGACACAAATGTGTAGGGACGTAGAGGTCCGACGTATTGAGGCGCGGGCGAGGGAGTGGGCCGTAAGGAGGGGCCCCCAAAATACTCGGGTCGGGACCGCACGAGTCCGGGGACCCATATTCCGAAGCACCAATCCTCACCGGCGTCTCCCTCGGCCGACACGGGCCTGGGCACGAATCGCGGGTGAACAGGGGTCCCACCGTGGTCGACCGAAGGTCCACCCAAACAGGAGGGGACTTGGAGGAGGAGGGAGGTGAGGCAGAGGGACGCGGAAACCCCTGGACGATAGGACTCCGACGTCTCTCTTAGTTCCGTGATTCGGGGTTTGCCACCTTGCGCAGTAACGGAAAGGCTTGGAGCACCAAAGAAACAAAAAGAGGGGTTTCTTCACAGATCAACGTTTCTGACATCATCAATAAGTGTCAGAAGAAATCGGAATTTTTTTCTTTTTCTTTTTTGTGGAAGGGTACAATTCACAAAACACAAGGACTTAGGCCTTATAGGTCACTAATGGTCTACTTTGTGTTTGGATGAGGGGAAGGAATAAGTCAATCTTCTTTTCTTCATCTTTACTGGACTAAAGTCGAAAACGTACGTCCGCCGCTTACTAGTTAAGGTCCCTTTAGGACACTGAGTAAAAACTAGCACTCTTTTATCAACACCAAAACTGATTGGGGTCGGCCCACAGTCGAGTCGTTCCGCTAACCGTGCTACGGGTCGTCCATGAAGACTATTTCAGTTCCCTCGTATAAACCAGCATGTACGCCCCTTAGTATCCTAAAATCTAGCCAACTCTATTCTCGTACCCTGGCTTAAAGGACCGGAAACAATACAATATTTCGTTTACAGTAATGATTTGTGCGAAGATAAGTCGTGAGACGTAGACCTGTCGTTGGAGTGGTTCTCGAAAATAGAATTTTAGTACCGAGGTCGACCTCCGTGAGAATAGCGGGCAACATAGTAACGTGTGACTCCGTTTTGAAGTAAATTTATTAGAGATTCATTACTCTTAGGTAGTTCTATGTATTATATGGAAGTTTCTTCTTTTAGAATAGATAGATCTGTCACATAGGAAACCGACCCTTCGAGACTTTTCTTAATAGTCCCGTGACTAATATTTCGAACTGAAGTCTTTAGATCCTGGTTTGAAAACATATGTATCATGAGAAGATCCTGAGGTTCTTTCCGTAGAAGTATGACAGTACCCGAACCCATTTAGTCTGTGTAGAGAAAAGTCGAAGAACTGAGGTATATACGAAAATTTTTCTGTATAGATGAAATAGTAATATTAAAATGTTTAAGATTTCATACAAGGATAGATGTATGGTCGAAGATTTCTTTCTAACAAGGGATTCATCACCTTCAACACCTCTCCTAAGTCATACGAATTAGACGGCAAGTTGTAGAATCTTCGTTTTTACAGTAGTATTTACTGTTAACATTTAACATTTTGTTACGATAACTATTAAAAACCACATAGAACCAGGAACTCAATAATTCAAATTTTACCCGAATTTCACAGTAAAACTTTAATATTTTTTCTTACGTATCTTAAAAGTCTAAACCAATGTAATAAAAACTATAGTAAATTCACCCTTATTTTTAACAGTATATTAAAGTAGAGTTATTATTCTTTCAGGTTATATTTATATCGTATATCAGAAATATGTAAAAGGAGAAATAAAAGAAGATAAGACATCTAAACTCTAAACTCAGTTTCTTCAAATAGATTCCAACATCTATTGAACCTTAACCCCAAGTCAATATAAGAATCGAATATTAGATTTATATGTTTGTATAGAAATTACTTATTCAGATAGTACTGTCTTAAAATTTTATACCTAATAAGGTGTTTACCCTTCCGTTACTGTAATAAAAATATGGAAAACTATAAAGTGACTTAAAAGGAATTATCTTTATCGGTTACCTTAACAGGATTTTTTTTTAAGACATTCATTTCTTAAAAGAAGGGTACAAAGTATTCATAATTATTATGACACGATTCACTAAATCTCAATTAGTAACGTTGTTGATTGACTCTATCCGAAATAGGAGTAAAATTCCTACCTCTTAACTTTGAGTCCACTTCATTAAACGAACTGACATCCTTGGTTTCGACTTACCTTCAGACATACCGACGTTCGGGTACACAGTGAAAAACAAAAACGTGTCGTGGTCTGTCGACACCTTGGTGGTAAGATACCTCGTCAAGGTAAGATAATGGTATCCTACAAAGAGATAAAATTATTAATTATAAGAAAAGGAAAATTGTTTTAATTGTTAATTATTCTAACATTAGATCATTTTTTTATTCACAAAATTTTTAAAATACTACTGGGTCATCATATTCCAATTAAAAATGAAAATAAAAACTATGTCACATAAAAGAGGGATCTATTGACAATAAATACAGAAAAATAAAATCCTCAACTGTGTTTCAACTTCAAGTGAGAACTCGGTAGAAATCCAGTTTTACCAAAAGTCGTCCATTAAAATAAAAATCAAAGTTTTTATGGAAATAAACCCCCCATTGATGTTCCATGTGACTCTATATAAGAGTTTTACCCTTCTAATCGTACACGAACCTATACGTATTCTACTCAGTCAAAAATTTTAATACCTACTTTATTGAACACTTCGAGATTCACCGGACCTAAATATGAAAGTCACTTTTTAAAACATGAAAGAAAATTACCAAGTTCACACCCTTTTTTTTAAACTTTTGGTTGACGAATAAGACTTAGATATTGTGTCCACAACTAAAGGGTTGGCCTCGAAGGGTTGGGAACACACGTGCACAACACTCAGCCATTGTTCACACAATTCCCCCGGATTCACCTCCTCGAACCCCGTCAGTACCGGGAATCTGGTCTGTATGGACCGATTTCCTTCGAGCCTTACAAATGGGGTCACAAGACATATTTATAATAGTATAAGATGTTTACAATTCTACCTTTTTTCCAATTTTTCACGAATTGGTCGAGTTATAATAGTGAAACTGTCACAAAGAAGAAATAAAGATCACCATGCTACGAGATTTCCGTCAACGGTCTGATAGTTGTCCTTATGGCTTCCTTACCTCCTCTTTCCACTCCTCCTAAACATACCGATTTTACGTTTTCGTGGTAGTGAGACAGAGAAACATTTCACAGACCTTACAGTTTTTCTTATAAGATCTAAATCATTAAACTTTAGACAGGGAGAAGTAATAAGTAATTAAGTTATTCATAAATAACTAATAAGACACGGTCCATGAAAGACATCCATGACCCCTATGTGGTCACCCTTTTTTTTGGGGTTGTCTGGTTTTAAAAATAGGAACATCTGAAATAATACTTATATTATATTTCATAAAGTCTACTACGATTCACGATATGCATTTTTATTTCGTTTCTTTCTTCATTCCCCTCACATCCCCTTACCTCTATTCCTCCATCGTAAAATTTACCGTTCCATTGTAAACTTATCCCGGGAATTTCTTCACTCGTCCACCGGTACATCGATGGACCACCTTCTCATGAGGTTTGTCTTTTGTAGGAGTCCACTCTCGTAGAGTCCTCATAGGTTCGTCTTCATTCTCCGGTCCCACCGACTTCGTGTCTCCTGTTCCCCCTTTCGTCACCCCGCACCCAGTATCTCCATGACACTACCGGAATCCCCTTACCGTCCAGAACATCCTGGCATGTCCGGTATCCTCCTGAAGACGGGTCACACTCTACTCTTCGTAACCTTTCAAGACTCTTCCCCTTATTGCACCATACTGAACATAAAATTTACCTGGTAAGACTGGCAATTGAACTCTTACACTCCCGTTGTCGTCTCTCTCTCGTCATCCTTCGAACGTTATTAAGTCCGTTCTCAACTAGTCCCAAAACCATTACCTCTACCTCTCTTCCCTAATCTAAGATCTATATAAAACTTCCGACTCAACTGAACTTAAGGATAATCTAACTTATATTTCACATTCTCGTTACAGTAGTTTTTGAAGTCCTAACTGAACTCGAAGACTTTCCCATCTCAATGATAAAAGGGTGTCCCCTACTCGCACGCACGGACGCACGCACACACGCACACACACACACACACACACACACACACACACACACACACACATAGATCAACCCCCCCTGTCAACCAATCTACTAACCAAAACCTATACAATTCCAATACTACGGACAACCTACAGATTTAACTTCTATAGTTCACATATAAACGTGTATACTAACACTACGAATCCTCTCTCCAGACCGATCTCTATAATTAGTCATAATCAGGCCGATTCAGTACAAGTTTTCAGTTTTGACCTGACAACTATCAACAACCGGACAACTATCAGTTTTACAGTCGATAAATAAACATTTGGATCGAAGAGGGGGAAAAATTTTAAAAAATAACTTCATATCAACTAAATGTTACAACATAATTAAAGGTGACATGTCGTCTCACTAAGTCAATACATAAAGAAAAAGTATAAGAAAAGGTGATACCAAATAGTCCCTTATAGCTCAACGGGAACAGATCCTATTACTCATATCAAGGGACACGATGTGTCATCCTGGAACAACAAATAGGTAAGATGCATATTAGCCTCTTCCGTCACCGTGGGGTGAGGTCATGAGAACGGAGCTTTTAGGGTACCTACCTCCTCGGACCACCCGACGTCAGGTACCCCAGCGATCTCAGCCCGTGCTGACTCGCTGAAGGGAAAGTGAAAAGTGAAAGTACGTAACCTCTTCCTTTACCGTTGGGTGAGGTCACAAGAACGGACCTCTTAGGGTCCCTGCCCCCTCGGACCACCCGACGACAGAGACCCCAGCGTGTCTCAACCTGTACTNCGTCAGGTACCCCAGCGATCTCAGCCCGTGTTGACTCGCTGAAGGGAAAGTGAAAAGTGAGAGTACGTAACCTCTTCCTTTACCGTTGGGTGAGGTCACAAGAACGGACCTCTTAGGGTCCCTGTCCCCTCGGACCACCCGACGACAGAGACCCCAGCGTGTCTCAACCTGTACTGACTTCGCTGAATCGTCGTTAGGGTTTGAAGAATAGGTAGGAACGGGGAGGGGGTAAACCGTTGGTGTTAAGGGTAAAGAAAAAATTTTGCATTAGAAAAATATATAACCTCATATTAACTAAATGTTACGACATAATCGAAGTACACATGTCGTTTCACTAAGTCAACATGTGTATGTATATAGGTAAGGTAAAGTCTAAGAGAAAGGTATATCCAGTGGTGTCTTATACCTCATCTCTCAAGGAACACGACATGTCATCCAGGAACAACTAATAGATAAAATATATGTCATGACACATATACGATTAGGGAGTGTAAAGGGGGAACCATTGGTATTCAAACAAAAGTTTCAGACACTTGGATAAAACATTTATTCGACCAAGCATAATATTCGATTAGAATTATGAGAATCTTAAACTTGTAACTCCCAAGGAGTTTCACGTGTACTTTTTACCGTAACACTTCGTTGAAAAGACCTATTCCATTACTTTCCTCATTTCTATAGATCACTAAGGAAATTTTCTTAATAAGAAATACCCTTGGGTACCTCTACCACTACCTGTCCCTCCGGACCGCACGACGCTAAGTACCCCAGTGTTTCTCAGCCTGTGCTGACTCGCTGCCTTGACTGACTGACTGACTAGATAGTCAAAAGAACACACACAATCTCTCCCTACCAACTTTACGTCTCCACTTTTGTCCGGGTAAGACGTACCTCGACGTTTCCCAGTCTGTACTGACTCACACGTGTGTGTGTGTTTGCTTTTGTGTGACGTGGGGGGAGAGAGGTACCTACCGGTCCCTCGAGAACGGGTTCGTTTCTCTCATTAGACCTCGGGTCATATTGTTCGAGTATTCTATGAAACCCTATCCCTTACCGATGGGTGAGGTTATTTGTTGTCTTACCCTTTCTGATTTCTAGAGAAATTCTTTTAATCTCTATGTTTCCCTTGTAAAGTACGTTTTACCCGTGTTATTTCCTGTCTTTATCATACCGAGATTGTCTTCGTCTTCTATAATTCTTCTCCACCGTTCTTATGCGTCTTCTTGACATGTTTTTTCTAGAAGTACCAGGTCTATTAGTGCTACCATACTAGCGAGTGGATCTCGGTCTGTAGGACCTTACGCTTCAGTTCACCCGGAATCCTTCGTAGTGATACTTGTTTCGATCACCTCCACTACCTTAAGGTCAACTCGATAAAGTTTAGGACTTTCTACTACGACACTTTCACGACGTGAGTTATACGGTCGTTTAAACCTTTTGAGTCGTCACCGGTGTCTTGACCTTTTCCAGTCAAAAGTGAGGTTAGGGTTTCTTTCCGTTACGGTTTCTTACGAGTCTGATACCGTGTTGACGACAGTAGAGTGTACGATCATTTCATTACGAGTTTTAAGAGGTTAGGTCCGAAGTTGTCACGTACTTGGCACTTTAAGGTCTACAAGTTCGACCAAAATCTTTTCCGTCTCCTTGGTCTCTAGTTTAACGGTTGTAGATAACCTAGTATCTTTTTCGTTCTCTTAAGGTCTTTTTGTAGATAGAGACGAAATAACTGATACGGTTTCGGAAACTGACACACCTAGTGTTATTTGACATCTTTTAAGACTCTCTCTACCCTTATGGTCTGGTGGACTGGACGGAGAACTCTTTAGACATACGTCCAGTCCTTCGTTGTCAAGTTTGACCTGTACCTAGTTGTCTGACCAAGGTTACCCCTTTCCTCACATAATTCCAACATATAACAGTGGAACGAATAAATTGAATATACGTCTCATGTAGTACTTTTTACGACCCGACCTTCTTCGTGTTCGACCTTAGTTCTAACGGCCCTCTTTATAGTTATTGGAGTCTATACGTCTACTGCGTTGGGAATACCGTCATTCACTTCTTCTTAATTTCTCGGAGAACTACTTTCACTTTCTCAACCGAATTTTGAGTTGTAAGTCTTTTGCTTCTAGTACCGTAGACCAAAGTAGTGAAGTACCGTTTATCTGACCCTTTGTCACCTTTGTTACTGTCTGAAATATAACCCCCCGAGGTTTTAGTGACGTCTACCACTGACGTCGGTACTTTAATTTTCTACGAACGAGGAACCTTCTTTTCGATACTGGTCGGATCTATCGGATAATTTTTCGTCTCTGTAATGAAACGGGAGTTTCCAGATCAGTTTCGACACCAAAAAGGTCACCAGTACATACCTACACTCTCAACTCAATATTTCTTTCTACTCGCGACTTTTTAACGACGAAAACTTGATACCACAACCTCGTCTAAGAACTCTCAGGAAACCTGACGTTCCTCTAGGTCAGTCAAGTAAGACTTCTAGTCAGGACTTATAAGTAACCTTCCTGACTACGACTTCGAGGTTATGAAACCAATGGACTACACTTCTTGACTGAGTAAACTTTTATGGGACTACGACCCTTTCTAACTTCCGTCCTCCTCTTCCCCTACTGTCCTACTCCACCAACCTACCGTAGTAACTGAGTTGCCTGCACTCAAACTCACTTGAGGTCCTCAACCACTACCTGTCCCTCCGGACCGTACGACGTCAGGTACCCGAGCGTTTCTCAGCCTGTTCTGACTCACTGACTTGACTTGACTTGGGTGATGTCATCAGAACGGATCTTTTAGGATACCTGCCTCCTCCGAACGCCCGATGTGTAATACCCCAAAGTTTTCTCAGTTCGTAATGACTCTTTGATATGTTGTTCTCGTTTTATTAGATCGATAAGATGACTTGACTTTATTTTAAACTATACAAAAATAAAAGAATTGTTATAGGAATTACCGACCTAACAATGAACCATGTATCATCCTTGAGTTATTTACAATTAACTTTCTTATTTATTTTCAGGGATTAACCATGTCAAATCATGTCGTCTGAAAAGTTACTCCAAGAATCAAAAGATGTACATCTGATATAGAGAAGATCATTGTCAAAAGTAAAAGAACGACCTACGTTAGTCATAACTGATTATTTCTACTTTAATACATAAAATGAAATCGTAAGAAGAAATAATGATAAAATCCAAACCAACTGGAACCGTCTAGTAATAAACGTGTCATATCGGTAACTGACCCTGTTTTGGTACGCAAAGTGAAAGTTACTCTCCTCATTAGGACTACTACTGAGCTACCCTTAAGTCTATCAATTCCATTATGGAGACTCAAACCGAGTAACAGAATTGAACCTTCTAAAGATTCTTGGTCTACGCAGGACCTGTCTCCTAGTTCCGAATACTAAACTTACAGACACATAAAGGACGAAGGATTAAAGTAATCAATTGTTGAAAAATTTTACCCCTTAAACAACTACGGAACAGAAACATGTAGACGTACAACGATCATTCTTCTTTTACAAAGGTAAGACTAAAACGAACGTACTATCTTTTAACTTCAAGGAAAAACAAATCGTACCCAGTTACGAAAATTGACCTAAAAATGTAGTTTCAGTGACTCTTTAAATCAATTCGGATAAAGTATAATCTTATTAACCCGTTAATAATCCTAAAACTATTAAAGAATTGACAGTAAAATACTTCTATCAATTTAACTGACTACCCAAATGAAATGTGGTCTACCAACTTACAAGTCCGGTCGACACCTCCGTCGGCTCCAAGTGGATGGACCTAATAATGATAACTAATCTACGACCGTGGTTTTCGGTTCCTACGACTAAACTAAATTAGGGTAAAAAGAAGAGAATGTATTCGGAGATCCCGTACGAAAATAAAATATACTCATGTAATGTACACTACGATTCGACTCCAAAATTTTCCTTTCAACAAAGTACATTTCAAACCAGTGGTCTTCAACCGATTACAAAACCGTCTAAACTTTTATGAAAAAAAAAGTCCTCGTTCATGATTGATTTTTCTCGATATAAAAGTAGAATGAATCACACAAAGTCTGTTCAAAGTTTTTTTTTACTTTAAAACATGACATTATACGAACTTTTCGGAGACATAATACGCGTAAACTCGACAAACAAACCTTCAAGTCACACACAAGGGATCTTTACTTCATAAGGTATAAACTTTATGAAACAAAGATAAATTCACCACTCAATTCTATTACGTACAAAATATTCTTAGTATAAGAATTCTCTTAGAAAAGAAGAGTGACTAACGTATATAGTGATTTTACTTATACAGGACTTTTAGTATCAGAGACGAACTATTAATATCCATAACGGAAGTAATATATAATTTCGTGTCGTTTACAAAGACAAGAAAATATGTACAAATATTTTGTTGTACCTGTCTTACTAAAAAGACACAGAAAAACTATGACCGACGTAAAACGAGGACTTATGACAAACCTCAAAACTATCGATTTATATATATATATATATATATAGAAAAAAACCATCTTTCTTTATTACAATCATGGATAGTATGTACGTAACTTTACTGGACAAAATAAACTCTGCATAGTAGTTTTATTTGACAGTTAAATAAACTTTCGGATTACAATATAAACAATTAAGACTCCCGGAAAAACACAATTGAGACCTTTATGAAAAACATCTTTTAAACGGACTGACTTTAAGGGGAACTTTTACGGAGTCGTATAATCTTTTGATTTTCTATATTCGAAACTAGATACATACATTCAACGAATATATAAAATTTTTGATTTTAGGTAAAACTATTAGACTGAATTACGACTCTGTTTCTTTTTTTCTTTCAAAAAAAAAAAAAGAAAATCTCTCTCGTATTCCTCAATAAAATTTTTCATAACAAAGGGGAGAACAAAATCCTAGAAGTGGCGTGTCCGACGTCAAGCATGACACCGGTCCTCCGACTCGTCCTGTCCCAGCACGACTTCGCGCAGGAAGACCGAATACGGGCTACCTTGTTCTTACAGCCCATAACGGTTCCGAAATTGTAGGACCGACGTGACTAAGACCTTCACCACCTTCCGTTACTTCCGCTACGAGACTTTCAATCATAGTCTGAAACTTCTTTCGTTGACTTTAAGAAGTCTCTCACTTTATGACCTCGACACTAAAGAGAAGGGACTACGGGGTGGAGAAAGGTTTCATAAATGACATAGAAAGATTAATAGATACTAAAAGTGTTCAATTTCGGACCAGTGTCCTGTTTGAAGATATCGACGGTTTAAACTCCTCTTACTAATACAAAAATCGAGGGAATACTCTGTATATTCCTGTATATATACACACACACACACAATCAACGAATCAGTACAGGCTAAGAGACGTTGGGGTATCTGACATCGGGTGGTCCGGGGAGACAGGTGCCTTAAGAGGTTCGTTCTTATGACCTCACCCAACTACCGAAAAACTCCTATTTCCACCCCCTTGTCTAGAAAGAAAGAGAGAAAGACAACACCTCGTACACCCTAGAAGGAAGGGGTCGGTCCATAACTTAGGTACAAGGGACACAACCCTCGAACCTCAGAATGTGACCTGGTGGTCTCTTTAGGGACTCTGTAGTATAAAAATTTGGTTCAAGTCATGATGAATATAACTAATGGATCACGACGTATCGAAGTCAACGAAGTTTGTCGTTTACACATACTGTAAAGAAACTCAACCCTTAGACCCGTGTCGAATCGACCGAACCCCAGTGTAATAGCACCGTAAGTTTGAGAGTCGATCCCGAAATCAGAGTAGGCTTCCGAGTTGACTCACCCTTCTCGTGACCGAAGGTTCAAGTAAGGACACTAGGAACGATTCTAAAGTCAGGGGTGTCTACCAACCTGACTCCCGGAGTCAAAAAACGACCTATAACAAGAGACGAGACACCCGGAAAGGCAACACGTCGTACCACCGACCGTAAGGAACCTCACTCGTTCTCTCATTTTCTCTTCCTCGTTCAGTCTCCCCTGACATACTGTCTACACGTCGGATCTTAATCTTCACTGTCAGGTAGTAAAAACGGTACAAAATAAAAAAATTTAAATAAAAATTAACCTCTTATCAACGAAATGTTACAACACAACCAAAGACGGTATGTACTTAGTCGTATTCGTATGTGTACAGGGGGAGAAGAACGTGGAGGAAGGGTAGAGGGTGGGGTAGGGTGGGGAGACCCAACAGTGTCTCGTGGCCCGACTCGAGGGACACAGTGTGTCTTTGAAGACGGTACAAAATGAATCATTTTCAGTCAGTGATCCAGGTCGAGGACAAATTCCCCTTCCCGAATATGTTCTCACACTGATGATCGCCCATATCTGACCCCCCAGTACCAGATTTAACGGAATACACAATATGAATTAAGACCAACCAAGAAGAAGAAGAAAAGAAAAAATACAACCGGTAAAAATTTCAAAAATAACTTAAACAATGTCCTAACGCAGACAAAATACAAAACGAAAAAAAACCGGGGTTCCGTATACCCTAGAATCGAGGGGGTGATCCGTAACTTGGACGTGGAGAACGTAATCTTCCACTCCAGAATTGGTGACCTGTTGGTCCCTTCAGGGACCAACCTAGAAGAGTTGTCCAACGAAAGTATAGACCCCACTCCATACTTCCTTTATCCGACGTTCACTTACAGAAGACTTTCCACGAACACACCTCTTTCCAAAACTTTCGCTTACTATGCAGAATAGAAAAGTAGAAACTACAGATCCCGGAAAAAAATCAATTTTTTTTTTAAGACCTTTGTAAAACTCTACCCTGCGATCATTCAATTTGAACATCCAGACTTATACTGAGTCACTCAGTGGTGTTTTTCAGAAATACTCTTTACTTCCTAAAGTTCACAGCTCCTACCGGTGACGGAATAAACGAACCCCATTATATCCCAACGATTAAGCATAAACTTGGGACTTTGACAACAACTAACGTCACAACACACTACCTACCCTATTTATGAATCAGAAACATAATTTCCAGGGCGAGGAGGGTTAAGACCAATTAATATCACGTATGGAATCACTATCAGAGTCATTGAGTGAATTACAGTATACCTTTTTACTTGTGTAAAAAGAGAACCAAAATATGTGTAAAACAACCTTAATTAATATTTGGTAGGACTGTACTAGAGTCAGACATAAGTAGGAGAGTCTGAAAGGTAAGTACATAAATTCCTTCGTCGAAACTTCGATGAACACATAGTGTATCAATCCCCACCTTCCAACCCCTCCGTCACCGTTTAGTTTATGCACTCAAATCGTGTAAAAAATAATTTTCGTTAAAACAAAAGAGTAAGACATACGAAATGAGGCAAAAAAGGGGTCCACATTAAACGTGTTGATACCTTCCTCTTGACAAATCAACTTTTAGACTTTACTTGTTAAGACCAATCTCTCATCCCACCTCTCCAAACCCTATACCCTACATGTACGGTTAGTTTAGTACTTAGAGTCACTGCGAACTCTTTGATTTTTAAGTGTATTTTTCTACTTAATCTGTTTCGACTCCTTGACTTATAAATATAAAGACGGAGATTCTTTTACTTGAGACACCTTACTTTACTGTAGTAGTAGTAAACCCTTAGAACACCAATCTGTAAGTTATACGTCTCCTTCCAACCCAAGGACTTCTGTCAAGGATACGATTCCCTTTATAACCTACAGTCACAAAGAGGCCCCCGATAAAACCGGAGCCATTCAAAAGCAATTATCCCTTTATTTATCAAATAGTCTCATCCATTTGATAAAAGGGACGGAAAAACGTAAATGACAAAAAAGAATCATTGAATCCAAAAATTTTATCATTTTTTTGTCTCAAAACTTTATCAATTTTTGTTTCTAAAGTGACAAAGAATTTTTAAACTTCGAAGGGATAATAAAAAAAATTATGAAGTAAAATTCCTCGTTAAAGTCCAACTTTAGTTTTAAATCTCCTTCTTTGTCTCTAAAAGGTATATGGGGACGGTCACGTCCTCTGTATTCTCTACGACCAACCCAGGGACCCTGGTCTTCTAGGGGACCTCGTCCTTTACCGATGGGTGAGGTCATAAGAACGGACCTTTTAAGGCACCTGTCTCCTCGGACCGTCCGAGGGTCAGGTACCCCAATGTTTCTCAACCCGCACTGGTTCGTTGTCGAACGTACGTGTGAATTAAGAAATATCACTACTTATTATAAGGTAAAAGACCTGGATGACCTCCTGTAGAACCAACGAAG
This sequence comes from Capra ibex, assembly GCA_006410555.1. Classification (NCBI taxonomy): domain Eukaryota; kingdom Metazoa; phylum Chordata; class Mammalia; order Artiodactyla; family Bovidae; genus Capra; species Capra ibex. The sequence continues at coordinate 37,085,124 of SJYO01018757.1, read as the reverse complement.
GTTCAAAACCATTAATACTTATTTCGACGATATTTTTAGGTGCACGTCCAAAGATACACCTATACAAAAGTAGAGGAAAACGATTTATGGTTTCTCATGCTAACGACCTAACATATTACTCACACGAATTAAAATATTTTTTGACAATTTGCCATAATGTTTCACCGAAATGGTCAAACGTAAGGATGGTCGTTTAGATCTCGAGACCAATGAGTTATAGGAACGGTCGTAAACCACAACCGTCGAAAGATTTAAAACTGGTAACATTATTCACGTATCACCATAGAGTAACAAAATTAAACTTAAAGAGACTACTGACACTATACTTCGTAGAAAAGTATCGAATAAACGGTAGACGTATAGAAGAAACCATTCCATAGACAGTTCCAGAAACCAGGTAAAAAATTAACCCAACGAACAAAAGAATATTAATAACTCACAATTCTCAAGAAACATATAAAACCCACTATCAAGAAACAGTCTACACAGAAAAGTTTATAAAAGAGGGTTAGAGACCGAACAGAAGATTAGAAGAACTGTCACAGAAAGTGTCTTGTCCTCAAAATTTAAAATTATTTCAGATCGGATGGTTCATAAAGAAAGTACCTAACACGGAAACCATAAAATATATTTTTCAGTAAGGGTATAGGTTCCAGTAGATCCGATATAAATAGAGGATACTCAAAATATCATAACACAAAATGTAAATCCAGGTACTAGGGAAAACTCAATGTAAAACACCTGTCACATCCCAACAAGGTCGTGGTAAACAACTGCTCTGATAGAAACAAGGTGACGGTAATAAATAGGATAACCAAAAATTAGATTATAAACAAGAAACTTTATGTCCTCATCCACCTCGTTGTATTGACCGACAATGCAGAACACAATCTGAAACTCTACGGAAACCTGTCTCTTAAAGTAACCCAATCTTCTTAATGACACTATGAACCTAAAAAAAAGATCAAAAGTATATTAAAACTCCCTAATATTAGAAAAGTATTTTGGAATATTTAAGTAAATATATTAAGCATTTTTAGAAAGAACCATAATACATTGAATGAGATTTACTTTTCGCATTATTGTCTGACAATGAAATTTAAAACAGAAACACTAGGGTAGTCAAGGAGAAGAAGAATGGCCATCTCACACTCCAGGGACTGTCTCGGAAGTCGAGACGATTTTTAGACAGGAGGGGGACTTGACCGGACCGAGGAGTTCCTGAAGGAGGGAGGTGTATTCGACTTATAAAATGAAGATAACGACTCGAGAATAAAGATCCCACTACTATGTAAATGGACCATTTAAGACAGAGACACATTCTTTCGATTTCACTAAGGGCCCTGACCCAGTGAGGACATTATATCCGACGTCCCTCCGGAAAAACTCTCCTATAAGGGTGGGAACAACTGAATCAGTTTTGATACTGGGACTTTCATCTTCGATGTTCAGTTCCTACTCCCCCTTTACCCGGGAACCGTCTAGACCCTCTATTAAAAAATTTTTTTATCATAAAACACTTTTTTATACTCTGTGGATGAAGTGGCGACATGTCCCGGTCGATACTAAAACGAGAATCAAAACGAAAGGGACACAAGACCCTTTACACATCCAGAAGATCCCTACTCCCGTAATTGTCTCGTAAGTCCGACTGTCCCTTTCCTGGTCTCTAACTGTATATCTTGAGTCCACATAAAAAGACCCAAAAAGGTCACCAAGAACTGGTACGTATCTTTTCAATCCTACTTTTGTCATTAAACTTCTTATACTCCGTTAGAGTAGACTAAAACCCCGAAGGGACCACCGAGTCTACCACTTCGCAGACGGACGTTACGTCCTCTGGGTCCAAGTTAGGGACCCAGTCCTTCTAGGTGACCTCTTCCTTTACCGTTAGGTGACGTCGTGAAAACGGACCTTTTAGGGTACCTACCTCCTCGGACTATCCGATGTCAGGTACCCCAGTGTTTCTCAACCTGTGCTGACTCGCTGAAGTGAAAGTGAGTAGACTAAAATTTTCGTGGTATACGAGTTATGTTTTTACAGGGTAAACAACGTAACAGGGTCCTCTCTTTCACCTGTTTTTCGACTGTAGCCAACAAGTTTTTGAGTCCAACTACCAGTCACTTAGAACGCTAACTGACGTCAACCCTACAAGGTACTACCCGGTCGACACTCAAAAGTCTAATTCCAATACTTTGACGCGACTGTAGTTCCTCGACTGGAACTCTAAAGACGACCTACGACTCTTTCGAACTCGAGGTACCGAACAGTCTCCCTCCGACTCCTAATATAGTAGCGTCGATGAAGGTCCTACTTGAGTCCAGATCACCGTGTCGACTTTTAAAATCTGTCGTCGTCTAAATCCCAGTTTTACTCAATTTGGTCACCAGGGGTCCGAAAAACCGTCGTCCCTGACCAAAGTACTTTTTGTCAAAAAGGTACCTACCCCGAACCCGTCTCCTCTACCAAGTCCGGTATTGTACTCGTTACCCCTCGCCGTCTACTTCGAAGTGAGCGAGAGGGTGACGAGTGGAACACACACCGGTCTAGGGGTTGACCGGTTCCCGACCACGGTCAGGTACCGGGACCCCGACCCCTGGGGACTGAATCTGTCAATACGGTGGACGAGGAAGGGAACTTCACCTCTCCTCGGAACTTTTAGGTCTTGTAAACCACGACTGTGCACATTTCTTACCACACGAAACCGATTGACAGAAAACGGTTAAACTTATACAAGATACATCCTGCACAATCATATCGTTCGTCAAAAACACTTCGTTAGAATAAGATATAGAAAAAAGGAGTCTAATACTAAATGGAATAACTGTTCCATGAAGGACTTTCGATAAAACAGTTGTTAGAGGCCCGTGACAGGCACCTATACCGGCAGAAGGCTCTGGAGAACTCTGACTTAGAGGGACTTAATAGAGTCGTGGACCTATGAGAAGTCTTTTGGCGTTTGTTCCTCTCACCTCCATCACTACTAAGCTACGATAAAATGGAAACTTTTATCAAATGAAAAGACTATGGTGACATGGATACTCGGATTTGGAACTTACCACTTTGTACAAAAGTATATAAAGTGAACCATCTCGAACCACGTCACTTTGTCTAAAGATCTCTTGTTTTTGTCTTGATTTTTGTTTTGGGTTTTCTTCCGGTCTACAATTTAGAGATCGACCAATACCAATTTTTCAGTCAGTCCTCGGGTTATGAAGTGGTCATGATCGAGTGGTTGATATATAACATGAGATCCATTTCTTAGCCTCTTCCTCTACCGTGGGGTGAGGTCGTGAGAACGGACCTTTTAGGGTAGCTACCTCCTCGGACCACCCGACGTCAGGTACCCCAGCGTTTCTCAGTCCGTGTTGACTCGCTGAAGTGAAAGTGAAAAGTGAAAGTACGTGACCTCTTCCTTGACCGTTGGGTGAGGTCACAGGAACGGACCTCTTAGGGTCCCTGTCCCCTCGGACCACCCGACGGCAGATACCCCAGCGTGTCTCAGCCTGTGCTGACTTCGCTGAGTCGTCGTCGTCGTCGTCCATTTCTCACCATAGACACGGAACGATAGTCAATTTGACGAGATTCAACTGTAGTCTTAATATGCTCAAGACATTTTAACTTGATGTCCATGTCGAACCCGCTCGAACACCAAAACGAAGTTGGTAACTGCAATACCTCTCATCTTATACATAAAAGTATTTCAACATCCTCTATTTTCACCAGGAAACCCGACTCTACAAATTACGAGGAAAATAAGTAAGTACACTTCACTTCCTATAAATCTGAAGGAACTCTACTTACCTGGTCAAGAATGACCTCTGCCCGAGAGAACCGGAGGTCCATCTTAGACTCGGGACTTCCTTCCCTGACCCAACTAATTCCACCGTTACCTCCACCGAGACGGTCATCGGCTCAGAGACGGTAGATCAACCGTAGTGGTCGAAGGGTTCATGGGCTCGAACATCGACAGTAGTATGGGTGACGAACGTGAAGAGGTCTATAGTTTTTATGTTACAAACGATACAAAAGAAATTTACCGACAGTCAAGGACTGGGTACTTAAATTTAGACCCTTCTAGACTTTCCCAAAACTCCTGGAGTAGACACTAATTTTATGTGACCTTTAATATCACTGTGTGTCCACAGAGATTCGTAAAAGAAGGTTCATCAACCTCATTAGAATAAATTAAACCGACACGTCATATGAACATGTGGTCACTCCTAAAGTATTTCGAAGGTCGTTCTGGTCTAACCGGAAAAGGTTTTAGTCTGTGTGAAGTGACCCGAGGTGTAAACGGGCTTACGGAACCACTGGAATCTAAGATCGGACACTTGTTTCTATGAAGAAACAAACATCCATTCTTCCTTCTTTTACCTATTTCCTCCTGTCTAGAACAAAACGAACATGAACCCATTTACATGGAAGACTGACATTAAACCTCTTTCCTAATCAGATCATAGATTTAAAAATATAAAGTAATTTTATATACGAATACGTTAGTATTACCCTCTCCTGAGATAACAAAATCACTTAAACCTTTGAAGTTTCACTCGACCTAGGGTCTAGAGATTTTGACCCTAGAAATTTTGACCCTAGATTGGTTTGACCCTAGATTGGTTGACCTAAAATTGATTTTATAAATCAATTTCTATAAAATTTTACAGTCAAACGAATTAGAGGTTCATAAACCCCTAAAGGGTCGAAAGAAAGACAATGACTAAAGACCAAATTAAGGTAACACCAGACTCCTGATACCTATTTAATTGTTCATTTGTTCATTAACGAATACTCGTTAAAATAAAAATAGTCGTCGTAAATTTATTTTCACCCGAAATCCTCCAAAACCTTTAGTCGAAAATGAAAACTCTCCAATTTTAGGAAAGAAAAATAGGACAAAAACTATTCCTCTCGTAGGAAGAACTAAAAGTCACGGGACGTCATCCATGTGAGTTTAATTTAAAATCCAATTCTAAAGACTTTACAGTGTTTCTTAAACACTTCAAGTATCATAACGCTAAAAATAATTTGTGTGGATACAAGAGGGGGACGACGACGACGACGACGACGACGATTTAGCGAAGTCAGCACAGGTTGAGACACGCTGGGGTATCTGGCGTCGGGTGGTCCGAGGGGCAGGGACCCTAAGAGGTCCGTTCTTGTTACCTCACCCAACGGTAAAGGAAGAGGTTACGTCCTTTCACCTTTCACTTTCACTTCAGTGACTCAGCACAGGTTGAGAGTCACTGGGGTACCTAAGGTCGGATGGTCCGAGGAGGCAGGTACCCTAAAAGGTCCGTTCTCATGACCTCACCCCACGGTAACGGAAGAGGCTACAAGAGAGGGATGGAGGTAGGTTTATTCCTTTCTTGTTCTTAAATCTCTCTAAATTTTTTTTCGTCGGTCCTTTATATAGTATTGTATGACTCAACCGGTTTTTTTTCAAGAAAACCAAAAAGGACATTCTACAATACCCTTTCGGGCTTACTTGAAAAACCGGTTCGATCATAAACTTACCTGTATTCTCTAACTTTCTCCCACAAAAGTATAGAACGTGTGGTGGTCAAGACGTCTTTACATCTCGCAAACAAAATAAAGTCCACCTATACTCGGGGGTGACTGTTTACAGAAGTGCTACGTCACCAAAGACTGAGAGAAGCGATGCACAGAGGGATTGGTATGTCAAAATTTCTAAACCCTAAGCCAAAAGAAACTTCCAAGCCTTTAGTAGGATGCCCACAGCGACCGATAGACCCGTTTCAACCCTCTCATTCATTAAAGGGGAAGGACAAGACATGACACCACACTCTCGGAATGGCGTGAAACCAAGAGGTCACACATTTCGGTAGTTATAAATTTACACTCCTTTTCTCTTTCAACACTGACGACACGTTAACGAAAACGGAAGACTTGAGAGACAGCCGAGTAGTCACTTACAACCCCCGTTCACCTTCGACAAAATCTCTTCCCCCGTCCGACAAAGTCCGGACCTCAAGAGGAGGAGGAGTCACGACCGCAGGACCGTCGGGGTGCGACAACCGTAAAAAGGTTGTCTTTTTACACCCCTCTCCCTGAATCCACCTTCTCCTTGACTTTCGAGACCTCTGTCGACACACCCAAACAACCAATTCTGGCGTCGCACCGAATACAAACTCAGAAATATTAATAAAACAACAACAAGTCAGTGACTCAGCACAGACTGAGAAACACTAGGGCACCTGACGACGTGCGGTCCGAAGGGACAGGAAGTGATAGAGGACCTCAAACGAGTTTGAGTACAGGTAACTCAGTCACTACGATAGGTTGGTAGAGTAGGACACGACGGGCGAAGAAGAGGACGGGAGTTAAAAAGGGTCGTAGTCCCAGAAAAGGTCACACAACCGAGAAGCGTAGTTTTCACAACCTCGAAGTTGAAGTCGTAGTTAGGAAGGTCATTTATAAGTCCCAACCATAAAACACCTTATACTATTTTAATTTGCTCTATTACACATATTTCAATAGATCGAACCACGGACCATGGATCAGTCATCGTCTTGTGTACCTTAAGAAGGGAAAGTAGTTCTCAATTAAGGTAAACTTTAGATAATGGTGGTTTGTCTAAAGTGAATGTAAGAACAGATCATAGTCCTGACTTTTGTGATCCCATAAAAGTGGGTAGAGATTACATAATACTGACAATGTAATTTATAGACGGAAAACCCATTACCCTCTCTGTAGTCCTACTTTAACAATGTCAATTGACTTCTACGTCTTTTCAAAAATTACAAAGAAAGGATCTTGATAAAAATTTACTGGACTCACCCATGGGTATCTGTTGTACAGTCTCTTGAATATTTAGTGAAGGTCACAAAACAAAGTCTTTGGAGAATTCATCGGAAAAATAACTACCCTTTAACAAAGGACTCTCTGAACGTCGTAAAAAATTAAAACATTCTTTTTAGGTGGTTGATTGTTAAGTCCCTAATTTTTTTTTAGTAACAACAAACCTTCACAAAAATTTATCGTGCATCGTTAGAGGAGACGGAAACAAAGTGACGTCTATCGAAAAGTCACTCCGTTTATTTAAGTGGACACCCCCTAAACAACACTGTAAATGTATGGACAAACGAAAGAAGGCTACAGTCGGGAGAAGACGTCAGTACATAAAGGTTGGATTACGGAGCATTTGACAAACTCGTAACCATCAAAGAGATAATGGTCATAGTGTGAGACTGGTAACACTATCAACGACTCATTAATCGAATATCCTAATTTTATGATGTCGTGAACTGACATACGACCTAACTAAGATCAGGGGAAAAACAATCAAGAATTTTCAATACTGGTTGGATCTATCGTATAACTCTTCGTCTCTGTAATGAAACGGTTGTTTCCAGGCAGATCAGTTCCGATACCAAAAAGGACACCAGTACATACCTACACTCTCGACCTGACTTCTTTCGACTCGTGGCTTCTTAACTACGAAAACTTGACACCACAACCTCTTCTGAGAACTCTCAGGGAACCTGACGTTCCTCTAGGTTGGTCAGGTAAGATTTCCTCTAGTCGGAACCCACAAGAAACCTTCCTTACTACAATTTCGACTTTGAGATCATGAAACCGGTGGAGTACGCTTCTCAACTGAGTAACCTTTTCTGAGACTACGACCCTCCCAAACCCCCGTCCTCCTCTTCCCCGGCTGTCCTACTCCACCGACCTACCGTAGTGGCTTAGCTACCTGCACTTAAACTCACTTGAGACCCTCAACCACTACCTGTCCCTCCGGACCGCACGACACTAAGTACCCCAGCGTTTCTCAGCCTGTGCTGACTCGTTGACTTGACTTGACTTAGTACCCCGTCCTTCTTTTCTCCACCAAGAATAATATAAGGATAGATGAGATAGATAATAGATAGTCTTAAATAATTATACCAGGAGGGTCCCTACAGTGTGACAACTTTATTATTATCGGTATGAATTATAGGCTATCAGTGTCTCACGAACGTTACCTGTCCGTACTAAGATTCGTGACATCTACATTTTAATTGAGTAAATTACAGTGACAGTAGGATCCTCCATCCAAGATAATAGTAGGGGTAAAATGTCTACAGCAGTGACTCCGTGTTTCTTGAATTCCTTTAACGGGGTACAGTGGGTCAAACATTCACCTTTCTGGACTAAAACTTACACCCATGGAACCGAGATAATAGACACAAAGATTTTTACACTTATATGACTATTATTTACCGAGGACAAATACTTCAAGTCCTTAGACACTCAATCTGACCATCTTAAAATTTACAAAGTCTCAAAAACGAGTAATATTAAAGTGTACAAAACTCGTAATTCACTTTCCTTTCCGTTGGTTGTGTGTGGTATTTCCCGGACGTCAGAAATACAATTCTTCTAATTTGTGTAATAGAATAAGTCAAGAGGGGTGTTGGGGTACTTCACCTATCCTAATAAGAGGGACAGAAAAGTCCACTCTTTTAACGGGGTCCTTCCGACTGGTGAATCAAGTTCCGGGGTGTCGATCACTCATCTCGACCCTGAATCGGGACCTGGAAAGACTGCGGGCCCGGACAGCAGAAGGGGTGTTGGACAGGCAGCCTTTTCAGGACTCGTAGTACGCCTACTAGAGGCCCGGTGCACATGGACTCATTGTAGTCCCGGAGTACGCACGCACAGGTGCCCCGGGAAGGGTAGTGGAACTAAGACGTCGCACTTTAAAGGAGGAAACGAGTATGTTCCCGTGAACACCTTACACATTCGACAGCGGTAGTCGTGTCAGAGTCACCGTAGAGCAAGTACACAGGAAAGAAGAGACTGGACTGACGAGGGAGGGAGCAACGGAGTACGGACCGTGTCGGGAGGTACCGGAGGGTAGTGTGGGATGTGAACGGTACGACGGAGACCCCGTTGGAACGGTTGCCGTACAGACAAGGGTGTGAGAGATAATTTCCGGAAAGTCACCAGAACTCTCCCGAGTCGACCGTCTACTCCGGCGACGCTAAACAAAAGACGTGGAGAGATGGAAGTCGAAGGGATCACCGAGTCACCATTTCTTGTCCTCTGTTCCCAAGTTAGGGACCCAGCTCTTCTAGGGGACTTCCTCCTTTACCGTTGGGTGATGTCATAAGAACGGACCCTCTAGGGTACCTGACTCCTCGGACCACATGACGTCAGGTACCCCAGTGTTTTCTCAACCTGTGCTGATCCACTGTGCCTGTCCACTGATGGGGACCGGCATGTCGGTGGGGGTGACACTAGACACCTGGATGTACGTAGAGGGGCCTATCCCGGAAGACAGAGGACATAGGTGCACAAACCCTACGAAAAAGGAGGAACAGTTAGACCTCTTATAAATAGTTTTGAGTGGACTTTGTAATGAAGAGAAGGAGTGAGAGGAGGACCGGGGGTCCTATTTGAATTGGTGAAAAGTTAAATACGGGTGTACGACGAGATTTAAAAACGTAGTCGTGAAGTTGTCAAATAAAGTAAATAAATGTATGTACTAACACCGTTATACTAGACTTGTCTTGAGATCTCGGACTTCAAAAGGGTCCTAGTGCAAAAAAACTGACCGAGATACCTCTAGGGGGTTGGAATCGTATACAGTTTCTCATACAGGATACTAACCATTCCGTTTATCGAAAAGACGATACGTTTCTTACTGTATTATCTATTTTGTTTATGGGTCCAGAGACGAAACCCATTAAGGAAAAAGAAGGGAGAGATCTTCTTCTTAATTTCAAAGTGGACAGAGTGTCCTACCGTCCACTGTCAGAAATAAATGGACAACTTGGTTTACGTTCTTTGTTCCACATTGACGATACAAATTTTGCCTATTGGTCGCTCCTGGATGATATGTCGTGTACCTTGAGACGAGTTACAACACACCGTCGGACCTACCCTCCTCTCAAACTCCCTTTTACCTATGTATGTATGTTTTGTACCGACCCGGGGAAGTCACAAGTGGACTTTGATAGTGTTGTAACAATTAGTCGACATGGAATTATGTTTTATTCTTCAATTTTTTATATTATCCCACATTAGCGGTCGATCGTCGTCACAGGACTCTTCCCGACCTTTCTGAAACACTTTTATAGGACTCCTGACTGCTTTACACGTCTCTTTCAAGAACACACAAAGTAGAAAGTAAAGATGACACCAAACCAAAATCAGACAGTTACCATGACGACAAACGTTTAACTCTCGTTGTCTAAGGGAGGTCCCCTATTAACAAGAACCCATGGGTTAAAGAATCAATAATAAAGACTGGTCACTACCCACAAGTCTGCACATCTTCCACAGTGCACCTTCGTTATTTTTACGGTGGCTACCTCGACGCTCAGTCCTCTCGCCATATCGTTTCTCTCCTTGAGTGGGACCTTATTCATGGTGATACGACTGGAAGGTCAAAAATTTGAGAAAAGAGACGGCTGGTGTCCGACATGACACTCACATTAGTATCCTAAAACTGAAGGCAACTAACGATTGAACCAACTAAACTACCGTTCCCTGTCGTACAGAACAACACGGACGTCGTACATGGACTATCGTCCCCAGAGGATTTGTTAAGGAAAAAGACAGGAAAGAAATAGATCCGTCTATCTTACAACACTCTGTCGTCTACTTAAGATATCGTGGTACCCCGCGGAATGGGTCCTCTACGATCTCTTACTAGAAGACCTTTCGGTACTTGAGTACGTCCACTCACCCGTTACGGACGGGGTGAACCGAGTCCCCTGGGGTTATGGAACTCTTGTTCGTCTCCTTCCTTCTTTGCTTATTGTCTATAAATAATACTGAAAGTAATTTGTTACAATATAAAGTTAATACCGAGTTTATTTCGACCTTGAAAAAAATTTTTGGTCTTTTACGTCATGTTTTTGTTTGTTTGCTTTTTGGGGTAGTCTCGTGGCGGGGGGAGTGGTCACTTAGGGGTCCGCGAATAAGACCTAGACTAAGAATCGGAATTTCCCTCTGACCACCCCTCTTTATTAATAAAGACCCTTCCTTAATAACTCCTAGTTTTCTTCTAATAAGACGAAGAGTAAAACCAAATAAACAAAACAGGTGTAAACGTTGAGTCCAAAAATGTATCCTTAGTATGTAAAGTTTTAGTGGTTGAACTTCCCAAAACAATGAAAGACCGTACAATGACATAGAGTCGTAGTATGACCCGTCCAGTAATTTCTACCGTCACTCACATCTTCTCTATCGTCTAAACAATTGTGACACAGAAGGTAATCCGAGATATTGTACTAGAAAAAGAGTCGGAAGACCCGAAGACTACTGTGAAAGAGAAGGTCCAAGAAGGAAGCAGGACGTTTGTTGGTCGTCACCAAGAATAGGTCTCAACAACAACCCGGAACCAAGGAAGAAAGAGACACCACGAAGGGAGAGAGAAAAGAACCAAAGTTGAAATTACAACTAAGGTACGGACTCCAGTATAACCACCGACCCCGGGTCAGTTACCCAATCTTTTGTTTCTGAGTCCGGGAGAAAATCCTGAACTCTTCTCCAAAATAAAGAGAGGAGTAGAGGACCGTGGAGGTGGACGAAGAACCTTGGGGAGTGAAAATCGTCTTTCGACGGGTTCAACAACTCTTATGACTGGTGGGTCATCTTAAAGGGACTCGTAAAGATAAAAAATAAAGTGGAAAAGAAACGTAAGAGCAGAGAGGAAAAAGGAAGGACAAACTGAATCGCGTCCTTCATGCGATAGACGTGGACTGGAGACACGAGACTAAGGTCGAGGACAGTGTGGAGGGCTCGGTAACGAAGGAACGAAGAAGAGAGAACATCTCCCTTCACAGAAAAAATAATTTGCAATAAGAGTATAAGGTGTATACTCTAGGAAAAGTCTCCAGGGGTTAGAAAAACCGTGGTCCCTGTCTAAAACATCTTCTGTTCAAAAGGTGTCTGGCCCCAGTCCCCTCACCAAAGTCCTACTAAGTTCTAAGTTCGTACAATAATTAATACGTGAAATAAAGATTAGAGTATGACGGTCACTAGACTACCCTCCATGACAGACACCGGACCCCAAACCTCTGAACACGAACTGTAGGATGACTTGACGGACTAGGTGTACGGGGTCCGTCCTGAGACTCTAGAGTAGGGAAGAAGGAGTGAGTACTTTGAAGTCACTGATGGATAATGGAAGTTGTGTCTCGTACCTAAAGGGTCGAGTAGCGGGTCACGAGAACTGACAGACCGTAAATGGAGAGAAAAGTCGGTACCAAGGACAACAAGGGAAAACATGGGAACTGGGTTCAGATCCGTTCAGTGTGACAGAAGGCACAAGGGCCTTGATGACCCCCTATACGGACGAGGTGTGGAAACGAGGGACACAAGCCAGAGGGAGTCAGAGAAGTGCACAAAGGTCGGACGGAGGGACACTTTCACGGTCAAGTATACGATAGAGGAAGTACTTTGTCAGTCGTCAGTCAAGTCAGCGAGTCAGCACAGGTTGAGAAACACTGGGGTACCTGACGTCGTGTGGTCCGGGGGGACGAGTAGTGATTGAGGGCCTCAAATGAGTTTGAATACAGGTAACTCAGCCACTACGGTAGGTTGGCAAAATAGGAGACAGCAGGGAAAGAAGAGGACGGTAGTTAGAAGGGGTCGTAGTCCCAGAAAAGTCTACTCAGTCAAGAAGCGTAGTCCACCAGTTTCATAACCTCAAAGTTGAAGTCGTAGTCAGGTCAGAGACTGTCCGAGTTGATATTCGTAGACGAAGAAACTGAGTAGTGTAAAAGGAACATGGTGAGAACACTCGGAAGTAGTGTAAGATGGAACTAAACTCCCACCTAAAATAAAGGAGTCACTATAATACTCAAGGACCTCCTGTCCCTGACAAAAGAGTATTATATATCGTGAAACGAAAGAGGATCTTTCTTCGTTCTTTCTCTTACTTCAACGAGTCAACACAGACTGTGAAACCCTAGGGTACCTGACATCGGACGGTCCCAGGAAACAGCTACCCTAAAAGGTCCGTTCTTATGACCTCACCCAACAGTAAAGGAAGAGGTTCCCTAGAAGGACTGGGTCCCTAGCTTGGACCCAGAAGGCGTGACGTCCGTCTGAAAAATGGTAGACTCGGTGGTCCCTCTATGATGGAAGAGGATGACGACGTGTCATTTACATAATCAAGTAATTCGTTTATCGGTAACTCTCAGACGTTGATCAAAAGACGGAAGAGAGAGAGAGAAAAGTTTTTCATAAATAAACACATAAACCGACACGACACAGAGTCAACGTCGTACATCCTTGAAGGTAGAAGGAACACCACACACCTCATAAAATCAACGCCGTACGTCCTAGAAATCAACGTCGTACACTTACGAATCAACGTCGTACACACTAGATCGAGGGACTCGTCCTTAGTTTGGGTCCGGAGGACGTAACCCTCGTACCTCAGAATCGGTGACCTGGTGGTCCTTTCAGGGAGACGGAAGAGAAAGAGTTCACCAACGACTAGTGTAGTGTACTACCGGGAGGAAGGTACCAGAGAGAGGAGATTATATCAGACATGAAACGTCAGTCGTCTTAGCAGTAGTGAATGACGAAACCAGAAAAATAACAAGAAGTATTTTGGAAGGGTACGAAGGAACAATAATTGTTTATTTTACGAAGTCGGATCAAAAGATTCAGGACATAATTGAAGAGGTTTACAATTAACTCGCGGAGAGAGACAGTCTTCTGGAGAAACACCTTTAATTACAGACCAAAATAGAGATTTCTATTTGTTCCTCATCCAGTATGAGACACACACATACGCTCACACACACATACGCTCACACACACATACGTCCCCTCGTACGTGTAACTCCCACACACGCATACACAACCTCCGTCACCACGTCTAGTCTCTCCGTTAAGTACCCGCTGTCTCGTCGTCCTCAGTTCCGAAACCGACACCGTTTGTAATACCACACCCTTCCTTCGACATCCTCAAACCAAACGACTAACCTTCTGACTACGACTTCGACCTCGAGGTTATAAAACCGGTGGACTACACTTCTCGACTGAGTGATCTTTTCTGGGACTACGACCTTTCCTACCTCCCGTCCTCCTCTTCCCCCACTGTCTCCTACTCTACCAACCTACCGAAGTAACTGAGTCATCTGCACTCAGACTCGTTTGAGGCCTCCTCTATCACTACCTGTCCCTTCCGCCCGTACGACGTAAGGAACCCCAACGTTTCTCAGCCTGTACTGGCTCACGACTTGTTTACATCCCTTTTGGTGTTGGGTATCATTCCTCACACCTGAACTAGGAGGTCCAGTCACCAACACTCCGACACGAACAACCTCAAGAACCCGAAGACAACTTGGAAACCTTTCCCCTCTTCTTCTCGACACCCAGACTCTCTAACGTCCCTCTCCTCCCTTTGTCAGAATCAACACAGAATACAACTGAGGTCCCCGTTGGGGTACTTCCCACCTGAACTTCCCCGGAGACAGTCCTCCAGCCCTGTACTCCTTCGTTCTTACCTTGTCTTCGTTATGAATCTCCCACTTCAACTGTCCTGAACCGGTACCTTTTCCCTGTACCCCACTCCCTCTTTCCTTCCCTCTCTGTTCCTGTCGGGTGTCCAAAGACCGAATCCTTCTTCTCCCCTACAAGTACCCCCCTCTGTCCACCCAAACGAGAGTGTGACCGACGCAACCTCCGTAAGGCACCAACGGGGTGAGGAGTGGATAGGTCTCGACAAGGGGTGATGAAGTGTCGGTCCTGGATAACGTGACCGGCATCGGCAGGAGTGGGACAGGAGACACCCGGCACAAGTAGGGGCACTGTCCCGAACCCCAAGGAAGGCTGTAGGAGAGACACTTTTAGGAAAGACAGATGGTCTAGCATGAGTCAGAGGGGGTCGAGGAGCGTGGTCCGACAATGGATTCGGGAACAATTACTAGGATTATAGAGGAGGGATGAGGAAGTTGTGAATTCTAACAGTCGTTAACAGTGATGACCGAATCACGAGTAATGTTTAATAAAATATAACAAACTATAAAAAAGTTTATACAAACACAAGAGAGGGATTACTTCATCGTCAAACGAATTACTATTCCCGGAGTATAATGATACATAGGGGTATTACGGACGACGACGACGACGACGATTTAGCGAAGTCAGCACAGACTGAGGAACGCTGGGGTATCTGCCGTCGGGTGGTCCGAGGGGACAGGGACCCTAAGAGGTCCGTTCTTGTGACCTCACCCAACGGTAAAGGAAGAGGTCACGACCGCACGACGCTAAGTACCCCAGCGTTTCTCAGCCTGTGCTGACTCACTGACTTGACTAGACTTACGTACTTTCACTTTTCACTTTCACTTCATCAAGTCAGCACAGGTTGAGAAGGGCTGGGGAACCTGACGTCGGAAGGTACGAGGAGACAGGTACCCTAAAAGGTCCGCTCTCATTACCTCACCCCACGGTAACGGAAGAGACGGTATTACGGATTGCATCACGATCCTTAGGGGGACCGACGAGGTACCTATGTGTCTCCCTATTTTGTAATATTAAACTCCGTCACAAAAAGTTTGAACTGACATATATTCGTTGTACAGTCCTCACATAATTTTCCGTCTATAAACCGGGTACCCACCAACAATACGTTCACCAAACTTGATTGTGAAGATCTTTGTGACTAAACTTTCTGAGAATTTCCGGGTGATTGGATTAAGACAGTGAATTGTCTCTTCTTTGATTCTGTACCTCTCGTAGAACGGTATAAGAACCCAACAGATCACCGTCCGGGTCTTGACCACCCTAGGTTCGAGTTGTGCACCGGACGACGAGGAGTGGTGGATTGTGTCCCGAAGATGGACACAAAGATTTTACAGAAAGATTTTAGACTTTAGGGGAAATCTTCTTACCCGTTGTAAAGTAAAGTGGACTTCAAATTTGTAACATTTACTGTCTATGTAACGTGAAACAGAAGACCCTTAAAGGACAGAATCTAAGGTCCTCTTTCCTCTCGGGGGAGAAATAAAACGAAGTTCTCTTAGGATCTTCCTTTTTACATCTGACACCGAACTAACTAATCTAAAGTAAAATCGTCGTAAAGGACGGCTCCTTTTGTAGACCATTTCTACTTGACTCGGATTAAAACATGTCGAATACTAAAGTACAAAAAACATTTTGTACAGTCACTACTTTTTCTCTTTATGATAAGGAAAAGTCGTCATGGATTTATATTTTACAGATAAATTTACGTACAACCATCAAACCCGTCATTTATCTGACCAACCAAAAGGAACTGTAACATCTCATAATTCCTTTCTTTACGACTTACAGTAAAGTGCGCGAGAGAAAAGACATAAATGAGGAATTCTTTTAATTAAGTCACCGATACTAGGTTAATGCCATCTGGAATTCAGACAGTCGTTTGAACTTTACTACTTTTTATTTTAGTCTACCTTTTACACCTGGTGTATGTTCTAGAAATAAAAACTCGACTTCTCTACGTTTCTAAGAGGGACAAACCAAAAGGGATAAAGAAAGTCAAGATCCACGGTACGCGGTTTAATAGATGACTCAAACAAAAAGAAAAATGGTATTTAGAGTAGTGAGAAAATATAAGAATCGTTACCGGTAAATTTATTCTCTCTTACAATCTTTTTCTCTAACCCTCTTATGACTACCTTATCAAATATACCTAAAACGATGTGGAAAACTGTTTCAGAGAGTACCTTAGAAACTCTCTTTTCAATATCAAAAAAAAAAGATTGACGAGGTCCTGAAACAACACCGTACGTTCTAAAAAAAAAAAAAATTTCAACACCGTACACTTGAGAATCAACGTCGTACACCTTAAAGCAAGAGGTTGGTCCCTAACTTGACCCCGGGGCGACGTAACCCTCGTGTCTCAGAATCTTTGATCTAGTGACTCTTTTAGAGAGAGATATCAAAATACATATCAATAATATAAATCTCCCGAAGGGACCACCGGGTTGTCATTTCTTAGACTGACGTTACGTCCTCTGGGTCCAAACTAGGGACCCAGCCTCTCTAAGGGACCTCCTTCCGCACCGTTGGGTGAGATCATGACAACGGATCTCTTAGGGTACCTGTCTCCTCGGACCGGCCGACATCAGGTATCACAGCGTGTGTCAGTTTGCACTGACTTCGCTGATTCGTCGTCGCCGTAATATCTTTTAAATCCGTGTACGTTAATGATCTACTCAAACCTTTTTGGAGTGGTTTTCACCAACAGTTATTAAATGCCAATGGACTCCCCTCGAAAGTACACGGTACTCTGACAAGGAAAAAGATAGTCACTACTTTACCTTTAGTGTACCTACACTTACGAACAGGTTATCTTCCTATGATAAACTAATAATCACGACAGTTTTTACTTTGACAGACGGAACGTTTTGACACACCCGGGTATTGACCTTCACAAGTTCGTCGTGGGAATACTAGTTTACAATCTCTACGAGATTTCCCACGAGAACGTACCCTCCCTCCAACTTAGTTTAATACAAATTTAAGGAAAAATTGGAATTCTATGATAAAAACATGATATGAAACCGAGATTCTATTAATCATTTTAAGGAAAGAACTTTAACCAACATTTAGATACTAAATGTGTCAACCCATGGACCTCGAAGAGTCCATGGGACTCCTGACACCACTATACAGTACATGGAAGTACCTTATTTATACAGACGACTGTTCACTCTGGAAATTCATTCACACACTTATGTACGCTTTATGATATTCCTGTAAAGAAAGTCTTTGTGACTAAATATGAAATTTCCCGATTGATTTTCATTTAATATCTCTTTCCTTCTCGTCCTTTTCTTGTACTTAGGGTTACCTCGGTCACAAGAAAAACCAAGTTACAGAAATCGACTCATCAGGAACTTCCTCGAACCATTCTGGGGTCTGGAAAATGAGACCCCGTCTTACCCTGTCTCATCCCGGTTTTATATGAGAAGAAAGAAAAGAATGTGTGAAGGAAGTACTCAGACCCGGTTCCTCAAAAGACTATTGAAAATTATTTTAATCGTCTTTATTTTCCACTGAGAAGTCGATCTGTAGAGTGACTAACAGAGGTCATTCTGTAGAAGGAAGTAAACATCTCTTAAAACTTTAAGGATTGTAATCATTAAAGTAGAAAAAATTATCACTTTAAATAAAAATTAACTTCCTATAAACGAGAGTTACAACATAACCAAAGACGGTTTGTAGTCGTACTTAGTCGGTATCCATATGGACATAGGTAGGGAGAACTTGGAGGGAGGGTCATTAAGGTAGAAAATTTGAACTTAGGATTACTATACCCAAACAAATGACTCTATACTAGCTGTATATTGTATAATCAAAATCCACATATTGGATTACTAAACCATAAACATATATAACACTTTACTAGTGTTTTCAGGTCAGTTGGTAGTGGCACGTATTAATTCTGAAATTTTTTATAAATAAGCAAATAAAACGACGTGGTCTAGAATCAACGTCGTACACCACAGATCAAGGGACTGGTACCTAGTTTGGAGATGACCGTAAGACATGACAGTCATTTCGTCGAAAAACCCGTCACTTGACGACCGTCGGAAACACCGTAGTTTCTCTCACATGAGACTGGTACAATAATTACTTTAGTATACTTCATAAAGTCCGTATGTCTTACATAATTTTATTATATTGTTTTGAATGTGTGGGTACTGGGTCAAATTCTTTATTTTATAATTGTTGTGTCCACTTGTAGGAGTACATGAGGAGAGACTAGGACGAAGAGAGCCTCCGTTGGTGGTAGGAAGTGAAAAAGTACTACTCAAAGTACGGAAGTGAAAAGTCTACTTTTCCTCCGTGTCTCTCCAACCCTTGGTCGTATTAGAGTGGAAGGCCTGATTACCCTCGGTGCCCCACGGAAGACGAAGAAAGGTCCCCCTTTGTCAAGTGACAATCATGTAAACACGACGAAGAGTCGGTAAAACCATGTGCCTAGAAGGACCTGAATCCTACCCCAATGTGTGTCTATTTGAGTAGTATGTGACTTTTACATTATGTGGATTGGATGGTTTGTAGTGTCAAGTAGGATCGGACGGAATTTGTACGAGTCCTGTGAATACAATTGGATATGAACCCGATGTAGTAGACTGTACTTCGGATAAAATATTACCTTTCAACTTATTGGGTATATTAAATAACTTACGACTTGATGTTCACTTTTTGTCTTGTCAACAGAACCAGGTCTTACCAACATTTACATAATAAACAAAGGGGAGCACTAGTGAACCGCCTACCCCTCGAACTAACGGATCATAGTACTCTCTCCTAGATACCGTGTAACATTCGGGTCCTTTTCTAGGTTTAAGTCTTAAGTTTCTTCCCAAAGATGACTTACGTATAGTGAAAACGTGGTGGTATTTCTCCTTTTTAGTAAATTCGACTTGAGAACACTCAGTCGCTGACAGACATTAGTTCATACGTACTCTATTCCACTAAATCTCTCCTGAAAACACCAGAACTATATGAAACATTGAAACGTGTCATTCGTTACCTCTTAGTTTCCTTAACATCGGTCGTGAAGACACAAACCTCAGAACCCTACAATGTGATTCCATATTCACCTATGGTGCTTCAAACCCCTGTCAGTCTACACGACCGACAAATCTTAGTTCTAAAGTCACCTGACAAGGTAACCGCCGAGACTCGACACCCCACTCTGACGTCACGATCCTTCGGGGAAAATCTCGGAAGGAAAAAGAAGGCCACGTCTCTACTCTGTAAAGGGTTTGGAAGACTTAACTTCTTATGATGAAATTTTATAAAAGGAACTTTTTAGAGTAGTCCTGTAACTTACCGAAGGACCTTCTTTACTTTCAAGTACACTGATTATACGTAGAAGACTACTTATTCTCGAGTTTTCTAACTTCTTTATACAAACCTCGTCAATTCAAAAATAGTTTAATTCTCTTGTTTGTTCTACTAAAAGAAGAGTGACCATCTTACTATCTAGTAGAATTTTAAGACCTCCTTCGTGTCCACGAAAAGGGTAAAAATAAATATCTAAAAAATTGTCGGATACGAAATGTGGGGACAGTAAAGGAAGAAAAAAAAAAAAAAAGAAATTTTTATTGTCAATTGTTAAAAGCGGATCTTGAGTAAGTGTCTGTAAACTTTTCCACCATAGAAACCTCCTTCGAACGTCCGCTAGTACTCTAGCAGGGGGTCTAAATTGAAATAGACCTTCCGACTGTAAATTACAGATATTTTTAGTAGTTCCTTTCGAAACCTTTTACTCGTCATGTATATTTCTTCTAACTACCCAAGAGACCCTTTCTTCATTATCCCTCGATACCTAAAGACTTAATTGGGTAGATAGTTTCCTCGTCCCCCCACAGTCTGACGGGAGTAAAGAGGACGAGGTGGGGATGGGACGCACGTGGTCAACTCACGGGTCAACGTCGACCTAACTAAACTCTTGAGTGATAACAAAGAAAAAAATTAAAAAATTTTTAAGAAGACAGAAAGAGATTCTGTTATAGTTCACCTGAGAGAGGTAGTCGACCCATTCCTCGTCAGAGATGGAAAAGTGTGGGTTTAGTATCTTGAAAGTACAGAAGTGTCCTAACTATTTCAATAAATTCTGGTGCTAAAGTCTGTACCACAAAAACAAGAACAAAAGGTCTGACAAATAAGATACCGAGGTAAGGGCAAAGGTGTTGACCGTCTCAACTCCCTTTTTATGTGAATGTTGTAATGTGGTAAGGGACGGTGTCAATTCGGGTGGAGTCAAAGACCCATTCCAGAAAAAAAAGGGGAACAATAATAAAAGTACTACTTTCTGAATTATAAAACAATAAATATAAATAATTTGGAGTCTTTATGTAAGTTTTATCGAATCACGAATTTTAGACTTATAGAGAAAGGGTTTCCAAAACTAAATTTAGGTCCTCCTTCTAAAAACTTTCACAATGCAAAGCTTCTTCCAACCCTGTATTTGACTTTACCATAAATCGTTGGGATGTTGAATAAATTTTTATAGTTTATTATTTTTAAAGTCATTAAATTTTTCACATCTTAACCACGGACTTCTCTGTCTACTCGATTAAATTTTATGACACCACTGGTCTTTAACTGTTTATATATATGTATCCTTAAATATAATACTTTACATGCAGTGTCACTTTTCTATATGATAAATCATTCACCAAGACCCGGATACTCTGAGTTAGACCTTTCTTTATTTTATCCTCAGTAATGAAATATGGTGTGTAGTCCTATTTAAGGTATATCTACTCTCTCAATTTACCTTTTTTTACTTTATTATTTTATTCGTCGTCTTTTATACCTTCCTACAGAAATGAAGAAACATTAACCCTTCCACAATTATTGACTGAGTTTTAAATTTTTTATTTCCTTTTTTAATTCGTGAAATTTTTATTAAAAGATAAACTGATTTTTATTAAAAGACGAACTGATTTTGGTTTGTCTCGGTTTTTTTTTTTTTTTTTTGGAGGTATTCGTCTGTTTTTTTATGAACACCTTTTTATAAACATTGACTAAAGAGAACACATATTTCAAGAATCTTCAGGTATTCTTTTACTGGTGCGTTGACTTTTACTACTTTCCTCCCCTTATCCGTCAAATGTATTTTCCGTCGTAGTGAATCTGAGCCCCTTTACGTTTCACTCTAACACTCTAATTTCACTCTAACTCTAAGACAAAAAAGTAGATAGTCTAACTGTTTTGAAATTTTCCAGCCACACGAGAGACAGCTATTCCGATATCCCTTTGTCTGTGAGAATGTGAAACGACTACTCTCCAATTAATGGTATCCTAAACCCCGTCCGTTAAACTGTCATAAAGGGGTCTAAAATTACGTGTATGGGAAACTAGGTCGTTAAGATGGAAAGACTAAATAGGGTGTTTATATAAATATGTGTACGTTTTGTGTCACACATATTCCAATAAACCTAAAGGAACCACCGAGTCTACCATTTCGTAGACGGACGTTACGTCCTCTGGACCCAAGCTAGGGACCGAACCCTTCTAAGGGGACCTCCTCCCTTACCGTTGGGTGAGGTCATAAGAACGGACCTCTTAAGGTACACGACTCTCCTCGGACCGCCCGATGTCACGGACCCCAACGTTTCTCAACCTGTGCTGACTCACTGATTGTATATTCCAATAATTGACGTCACTACAAACATTATCTTATTATAACCTTTGGTGAGTTTGCACGCAGTAATTATCGGATCAGGTGTTGTACCCGATATATCTATGTCATGTCATGTACGCATGCATACTAATACATATGTACGTCATGTCACGTCGGCAATCCTTCTACTCCTTCTTCGAGACACACACTTATGTCTCTGAGAGAAGTCAACTTATTTTCGTTCCACGTCTTCTCACATGAGTATACATCATACGATTATGAATACTTTTTCTCCTCTTTTTATTCTGATCAGTATAAACGAATAAATGGACTATTGTTTCGGCTTCTTATGTAGTCTTTACTCATTGTCACTAGCGGATACCCTTAATCCACTCCGTTCTTGGTCCGTCTTCAACCTGTTCCTACCCTCTACCTGAAATATAACCCAACCGGTTCTCCAAACCCAAAAGGACATTGTAGAACGTCTTTTTGGTTTACTTGAAAAACTGATTGGATTATATATATATATATATTATTGATATATCTATATAATTTTACACATAATATTTATATTAATATATTTACACAATATATTTAATATCGTATATACATACAGTAAATTTAGTACATCCATACAATGAATTTTCATTATGGCGATAAAAAACTTATAACGATAAAGAAAATACAAAAGGTTCCGCTGTACCATTCCAGTCTCTGTCGCTACTTCTCTTACTGGGTCTACTACTTCTACAATAACGATTACGTCACCCCACAGAGCCTGGAAAGTCACCTGAGGACCGTGGACTTGACGTCTTCATGGTCTTCGTTCAATTTCCATTTCTCCTCCGGAGACAATCTATTAGTGTCACACAACCAAGTGACAGTCAAGTCAAGTCAAGTCAACGAGTCAGCACAGGCTGAGAAACACTGGGGTACTTAGTGTCGTGCGGTCCGGAGGGACAGGTAGTGGTAGAGGACCTCAAGTGAGTCTAAGTACAGGTAGCTCAGGTACTACGGTAGGTCGGTAGGGTAGGAGCCAGCAGGGGAAGATGACGGGGGTTAGGGAGGGTCGTAGTCTCAGAAAAGGTCACTCAGTTGAGAAACGTACTCCACCGGTTTCATGACCTCAAAGTCGAAGTCGTAGTAAGGGAGGTTTCTTTAGGGTCCCAACTAGAGGAAATCTTACCTGACCAACCTAGAGAAACGTCCGGTTCCCTGAGAGTTCTCAGAAGAGGTTGTGGTGTCAAGTTTTCGTAGTTAAGAAGCCGCGAGTCGGAAGAAGTGTGATATCCGTCCCATAATAATAACACGGGATAACAAAGGGCTTGACTAATGGTGACAATTTCTAGAAGTAATCTTCATAGAAGAGACAATGAAATAGTAAATTCTCCTAGAGAGACAACACACAGTGTATGTAGTAGGTATAAAGAAAAAGAAATACTAATCAAAACGAAAGGTGAGTGGACTAAGTTGAAACACACGAGTCAAGGAATCGTGTCCCGGTCTATGTATTATCTACGAATGATATAAGACAAACTCATATTAACCTAAGTAATATCTGATTGAAGAAAAGGTGATATCTTTATAAGAGATTTCGGTTCTGTACCATCGGAGATAAACTTAAAGTCACTGCTCTTTGTGTAATAGAGTATCCTGTAAGGCGACTTAAGGAGACGAATCAGGTTCCAGAGATCTAAACTTTTCTATTGCAGGTGAATGGTCAAGACTAGTAGTTATCAAGACAAGTCTCGTTCTGTCTTGTTCAGACGAGGGAGAAGACGACCTACAGAGAACCTAGAACTCTGGTCAGGAGTACAGGGGATCTCGAAAGAGGTACCAGGTTCAAGTCTTAAAGAATTTCTATACAGAAGGTCTTGAAAATTATAAGATATTTAAGTGGAGATTTACAGGACGTCAAACCATCATAAGAAGAATTTTTACCATGAGATTTAACTTACGGTACGATACAAACAAAAGAGGAACGTCTCTTGTCTGAAGGACACCTTCAGACCTGTAATAGGTACGTCACTTGAGAAAACTTCGTCAAACAACAAGAGGGTGATACTAGAAAGGATAGAACCCACCGTCAAGAAGGGAATCCTGTAAATTAAGACGGAGAAGATCAAACTTCTGGTAAAAGAAACGGCCTTCTCATGTCTTTGTTTTCTACAGTCCGTGGAGACGTAAGAGAGACGGTAGACGATCGAAATATGACGGTAAAGTTTCAGTACTCGATAAAAGAGTAAAAACAAGAAGTACGAAAAAACCAAACAAGTAAAACAACAACCACTTTTGTTGTTGTACCAGTACCATCAAAATTGGGAGTCGTACGAAATATAAAATTGGACGAATTACAAGTCAAGTACAGTAAAACACACACACAAGAACCATACATGAGGGAGCAGTAGAAAACTTTACTGAATTTTTTCTTAGACTTGAGTTGGTCCCAAGAAGACTAAAACATTACAGAAGAAGGAAGAGAAAACAACGAACTTAAAATCGAAAACCAAAGATCGGTACCCTAGTTATACATAATATTGAGATTGTAAAACTTAGATTGTAATATTACATAATAATTGAGATTGTAAAAATATCAGACCCAGATACAAGGTAAAAAGATGGGACAATAAAAAAGACACGTTGATACATGAGACCAAACTGTACTATTGAAAGAGGATTTAAAGTAGTAATCAGAAACACAATGAAATCAAATCTAATCATCTAGAGGAAAATTAAAAGAAGAGGAATCTCTTTATAAAAGTTATTTTTATAGTCTATAAGTCAGAAATAGACTTATTGTGAAAGTCGTCTACAATCTTATGAATTTTAGGGGATTATTAGAAACAAAAATTTCGAACAGGGGTCCGACCAAAATGTATGACACAATCTTTTTAGAGTTAAATAGGGGAAAACGGATACACTGTACCCTTACATAAGAGTGTGTCATAAATAAAGACAAAGAACCGAAGGAAGCACCGAGTCACCATTTCTTAGACGGACGTCACACCCTCTGGGTCCAAGCTAGGGACCCAGCCCTTCTAGGGGACCTCTTCCTTTACCGTTGGGTGAGATCATAAGAACGGACCCTTTAGGGTACCTGTCCCCTCGGACCGTCCAATATCATATGTCCCAACGTTTCTTAGTCTATACTGACTCACTGATTGTGAAAAGTAAAAGTATGAACCTACATTAGAGTTTAAATTCCCTATTTAGATCAACAACTACAGTGTCCTCGTCTTTGGTGTGGTCTATATTGTTTGTATTGTCTCTCAGTCCTTTACGAATAATTTACTTATTTTTGTAATTAAAGATCACTATGACACTAGACTTCAGAACTATTAGAACAGAACGATAAAAATTGACTCCTTTTTTGAGTGAAAATTACGGACTGATTTGGGACGTTTGCCAACTAGGGAACATTTAAGAACACGTCAATATACCTTTAGACAGGGGACTAAAATCTGTCGATCTCAACATAAAAAGATTCCCTTCAAATCTTTTACCGTCACTAAAAATAGACCTTTGTCGACTGGAATACAGGTATATTACTAGTTTCACTATTATTTTAGTTTGTTACTTGAGTGTACCGAGTAAAGTCTAATGTCAATCCGATTATTCTTTTACGCCTTCATAAAAGTCTTGGTTTATTTTTGTTCATGATCTGTGTAAGATCACATGGACCTAAAAAAGACACCAAGTCTTAAAGGGCCTCCAATTCTATGATGGGACCCAATATATCACAGTAGTTAAGGGTGAATCAAGACAAGAGGAGGTCACTGTGGCAGAGGAACCGAGAGAAGGGACCTTATGTCTTAGTTTACCCCTGGTCTCAGACTCTAGGTTATTGTAACGTCTCGACTCAGGTCCTCGCTAGTTAAGGACGGCTTCACTTATGGTACGTCGAAAATTGTCATACTACTACCTTGCGTACTGGTGTCTATAGTTACGTGACTTCGCCGTTATAAGAGCCTAATTTTTCTTCGTCGTCGTCGTCCAAGTAGTCCACATATAGTCCCGTCCATTACATGAAGAAACTCAATTAAAGTCGACACAGAGTTGAACATATTCAGCTGTGTTCATAAAGATCCTACCGGACCCTTAATGACGAGTGAGACCGAGTCGTGGGTGGTTGTGTCGACCGTCCTCTGTTGTCGTAGAAATGGAAAAGTGAAAAATAAAATAGAATAGTCCGAGATTTCTTCTTTTTCCAGGGTTCCTGGTCCGCCGACTACCATAACTTGTGGAGAAACGAGAGCAACGAAAACCTCTTCCCAAATGTTTACTACTCTTACAACGTTTCGGTACGTTAGGAACCTAGACTCTGTAAAACCTTGAGAATGAAGAATTCGAGGTCCGTAAACCTTCACCTTAAATCAGTAGACACATGATCATTTAATTCGATAAGAAGTCAGTAAATCTATCATTATATTGTCTACAACACTAGTCTCCTTTTCCTTTTTTGGTAAAGACACGGACCGACTACCCAATCGTCACAGAACCCTCAGACGACTCTTCTTGTGTTAAAATGACATCAACCTCAACGAGAAAAGGTTCCTAACAATTCGAAGAAAAAAAAAAGAAATTTAAGGGGTTTAGGGTTACTTGTCAGATAAAATAACAAATTATATACGACTAAACCCTTAACCAAACAGAATAAGATTCACTTTAGGATTACTTTTACTATGGTCAGGTCTCAATTGGTACCATATTAAACTGTACAAAAATTCTCTGACCACTCGAACACTGACAGAACGTGTTTTTGACTTAAACGGAAAATGAACAACCCTTCTTCATCCGTTGAAGAACTTCTAAGAAGGAAATAGGACTTAGTAATATTTTTAGATGGTGTGTTTTTTGATTTTTGATATTGTGAAATTAAAAGTTTCGTCACCGTGTATGTACAGGAATAAACAGGAATTTAGATGTTCCTTTCGTTCTTGTCTACAAAAGTATAGGAACATTTTTTATTCCTTTACCATTAAGTCCTTCCGAATCGTCAACAGACCCTAATATATCGATATAACTCACCAGTCCGGTCCCGACATTGGGGGTGCAAAACTAAGAAATATATCAAGACAAACTTGGTGAAAGTTTTCGAAACCCACCCTACAACTTGTCAACGGAAACCCATGATTTAGTCGGGTGACAAACATGAGAGCAGACACGACATACATGTCTGTACGACACACATGTCTGTATACCAGATATCCAGTTTAAGACGAGTTACAGACAAAAATATTTATGTCAAAATAACCTTGTGTCCGTACGGGTAAACAGACGTATAACAGATACTACCGAAAGTGTGAAGTCATCGTTTTTATAAATATCAGACCAGGAAATATCCTTTTCAAACGACTGGGGATGAGATCTAGTACCAAAGACACCAATAAAAATCTCTTTATAACCACGAGTTCCCGTTTCAAGTTCTTGTAACGAAGAGTCTGAAATCACACTTATACGTAACGAACCCCTATACAATTTTACTTCTTAGACGAAGGACATCGACACCCCACCCCGATTCTAATACGTATAGGTTATTCGGAGATCCACTACGGTGACGACGACCCACTCCTAACGTGTAACTCATCTTTCCAAAACCTCTACCATATCCAATCCTAATCGTCATGTCCACCTCTCTCACTTTAAGTCGATCTCCGTTTTCAAGGGTCGAAGACCCTACAGGGACCACCAGGTCACAAAATGTGACGGTTCAGTCCCCGGTGTCCAAACTGGGGACCAGCCCCTTGATTCTAGAGTGTACGACGCACCGCACTCGTTTTGTTTGTTTTTAGCAGTCGAAGACTCTAAATTTCTTTCCACCACTCCTACCACTAACTCCAATCCAATCCAATCGAAAGATCCAATCCCTCCTGTCCTTCAATTCGTAAAATCAGGATTATCTAAGACAAAAATACTTCTTTAACCTCTTTTTCAACAAACGAACCCTCATTCAATTTCCAACACATCCTCGAAGTTCTTTCCTTACTTCTAAATCTAACTTGTGACTTTCGTTACCCTCTCCCTTTCTTGCAAACAAGTCACGTTCACTCCTGGATTTTTTTACCCGTCAATATTTAAATTCCTTATAGTTGGGTGTATGGACAGACTTAGGGGGTAAGGGGAGTGGTGATGGGGGTCGTCGAGAATCGAGGGTGAAACCTTTTCTCTTGCACTTAACACCGAGATCTCACCTCAAAACAGTCCGTGCACGCCATGTCGGTGTCCCTACGACTTTGCACCAATAACTACTCCACACCAGGTTCCCTAGTCGGTACGTGGATCGTCCCACCACCACCACCACATTCCCCCGGCTTCTCTGTCACTCTCTAATACTCTTCGGACCCCGTAGTCCCTTACTTCAGACACACCAAGTAATGGTTCTTATCAATGTAGGTTCCAGACGCTCGATCTTCTCAGATGCCCTTCTTATCCTCTCAGGTTATAAAAAAAAAGTACACTCCGTCTAGGTCTACTACAAATCCTTCCTTGACCTGTCCAACTCCGGCACTGCATTGAGTCCCTCCATTCTCCTGTGTCCCACTTCCCCTTTGTCCACAGGTTCAAAGTGACCTCTGACCGGACACTGGTCTCCACCTCTCTACTCTCGTCGACTCTTCGTATCGTCCCTCCTGCTGGTGGTGGTGTACTGGACCCACTACACTTCCTTCCGACAAGTGTTTCCACCAGAAAAAGGTGATGAAGACGGACGTCGAGAACAGGGGAACTCACACGTTTGAAGTAACTTTTGTCCCCGAACCAGTATCGGTGTCCTCCTTCTGTCATGATGACAATTATCACAGAAAGTCCTCTTGGGGTAAAACCCACGAAAGGACCAAAGTCAAACGAAAATCTCAGACAACTCCTGTGTCCTCACCTGGACCCTGGTCCGTGGACTACGGACACTACAGTGACGCAAAAATGGTGGAGGGATAGTGAAGAGAGTAAGACGACAGAGAGTGAATTATTGTACGTCCCACACCAAAAGGGTGGAGAGTCTACGACTGTCGACCATTAGGTATGCCAGTGTCACAAACTGAATAATAAATTTTTTTAAAAAAAAAGGGGGTTTCTAAAGGATCTATATATTGGACCCTCCAACGAAGAGTCTTCGTTTCGAGAGACATCTTTCGTAATCTCTCGGACCTGAGATTGACCATTATTCTCCAGTCTCAGACAAGGGAAACACAGGAGTCGGGGAGAGAGGAGACATACTTCCCTCCCTTAGACATGGGGTCCGAGTTCCTGACTTAAGTCAAAGACGACGGAAGTTAATGTACTGAGACGGAAATGACCCCTTTATACACCCGTCTCCCGCCCCTGTCGGACAGAACTGAGGAGAAGGTTCTACCTACAAAAAGAGACACCATGGAAAGTGTGCGGGAAAGTTGGAAAGAAAGTCTGTTTCCCGGCCACTGGTCGTAAGAGGGCAGAGTCCATTTGTCGAGAGGTCAATATTTGGTGGAAGAAAATCCGTTCTTCTACTTTTACAGTTTGTCTCGGCGGTTCTTGCGACAGTAGGTGTAGGGACCCGTGTGTCCTCCGTTTTATAGTGGGCAGGGGATGCTTCTGGAATCCTGGTTCGAGTTAAGAGGTACCGCTTGGGTGTAGGCACAGGTGTTTTTCTTGTACCGGTCCTGGTTCTCGGTCGACCCGACGCCCCTATACCAGCCCGACTATCTTCTCGTCTCGCTCCCGAGGTTCTGAGTGTGGGACCCCCGCCGGTTCCGTAGAGGGAGGCTGACACAGCCCTGTCGAGCTCCGCTTTCGCCGACGAGGCTGCCGTCGTGTCCGTCCTGGTAGCTTCCCGCCAGAGGCCTCGGCCTCAAACGCCTACGTCTCCGGCTACACAGACTCCAGGTCCACTTCTATCTTCGGAACCTTGACTGGGGTTCCCTACGACGACGACTTGGACTCGGGTCCCATGGAGGTGGGTCGGTCGCTGTGTAGGGCCTCGGTGGGCTACGGGGCCCTCCTTTGTTCCAGGGGCCGTTCCGAAGGGTTCCACCATCGGTGGGCTTCTGGGGGTAGAAATCGGGGAAAGGGTCGCAGTTCGG
Source organism: Capra ibex (assembly GCA_006410555.1). Classification (NCBI taxonomy): domain Eukaryota; kingdom Metazoa; phylum Chordata; class Mammalia; order Artiodactyla; family Bovidae; genus Capra; species Capra ibex. The sequence goes on along the minus strand of SJYO01018757.1, from coordinate 37,054,962 downwards.
TGACGCCTTCAGGTGGCGGCGGTCCTTAAACCCTAATATACCAGGCTGTCTTTCTTGGGGTTGGCACGTGAAAGGAGTGTACTCGTCCTCGAAATCGTTCAGGTCGTCACCGTTGTCGTCGTGATTCTTTGCCACTGAAAGAGAGTCTTTGATAGGTGTAAGTGGAGAAGGGCCACCGTCCTCCCAAGGTCGGCCTACCTACCGAGGTCTACTCGAAGGGAACAGGTGACTCTCACTTAGGTCTCCAAGTCTCTACTCGTCGTCAGGAATTTTTTACCCTTAACCTTTAACATATTAACCGCGATCTTAGCCCTACAGAAGACTAATGACTACGTCACCCAAGAACACCGTTTTATTTATAACACCAAAATTTCACAAACGGGTTGAAAAGGAACACTCGACAAATCTTTTCTGAAACATAGATCTGACAATTGAGAAGAAGGAAGGGAAGACAAGACTCCCGGAAGTCCCAGGATCACCGTGGGGGGTTTTGAAGGTCAAGAGACCCACAATAATTGTGAGTTCGTACGTGTGTGATCGACCGATCTTGTCTTTGACGTTTTTCTTTCAATCAAAGAATCAACGTTTTTTTTTTTTTTTTTTGAAGGGTTAAAGGGAGAAGTACGGGATAAATCCCGTCGCCCCTTTACAAACATACACACTCAAAAGGAAGTCATCAAAGCCGGTCAGAGTTTTGACCAAAAGTAAGAACACGACTTCAAGTCCTCTTTTTAGATCTGTCGGAAAGGAAGTGAAAGACAAAGATGGACGTTTTACTTCTTTTGGGAGTAGACAACTTTACATCCAAGTAGTGGTTGAACTTCTAGAATACGTCCCCAGGGATTCCCTTATACGTAATTCGTCGACGGGGCTTGTCGAACGACTAAGGTGATTCGAAAGGGGTTCGAGGTACAAGAAGAGGATTCCTCTCACATCCAGGAGTCACCACCCTAGAGACTACCCGAGATGTGTCTCGAACAGACCGTGGGAGGTGGTGCGTCGAGTAAATGACTGGTCGAGAGGTGATGTCTACGTCCTTCGGAGACGAGTTTTCGGTCTTGTATCATGGACGTTAAGACAATCAACTTAAAACACGAAAAACCCCCTCCAACCTCAAGAAACAATGAACTTGTGACGGAAAAGGACCTCTTCCGGGGTCATGAAAGATCGAGAGAGAGTGGGGAAGGAGGAGTCTCTATCGTGGACAATAGAGGTGATACGTCTACCCTTGGGACTCAGTGGGTCTCCACTTATTGGGAAGTCTATGAGGTCCATTTATGAGAGCCATGAGTCACACTGAGTAGGTGCAAAGGAGGTCACGTTATCCGCCCAAAGTACGAGAAACATGTGTCTACACAACCGATGGATCCAAGATCTTTGGTTCTGAACCTTCGGTAAGTGACGTGAGGGAGGACTGAGTTTCTTGGAAAGCGGTCTACGATAGTACCGTAAAACATTTTGGTCGAGACTGGACGAATAGACTTTTCCATCAAATAATTTTTTTTGTTGGTTTGTGAAGTACGTCGACAGTAAAACCGACCTGTCTTCCGAGTGAGGTGTTGGGGGAAAAGGGTGGTAGAAATCTCTGTCTGAGTCGTAAAAATAGGAGTAGAGACCTTCTGGAGCTGGTCCGACCGTCCGTAAAACTACTACGTCTGTTATAAGTAAACTGGATTAACCTCCTAACGATTAAGACTTTGGTTTTGATATCAAATTCTTTCCTAAAAAAAAAAGGGATACCTCTCCGTGATTAAAAATCTTATTTTATCTCTTACACTAACACACCCGAAAAAAACTTGTCTTTTGTACTCTTACTATATATGTTACTCTTCTCAATAGGAAAAACACCATAAAAATGGGGAATTTCTTAACTTCTACCTTTTAGACTCATTATTCAATAACGTCAAACCCAGAACTTAAACCACGAAAGGTTTCAATCGTGCGTCGAAGAATTTCTCGTCGGTGTGGGTGTTGGACACAGAACCCTTCTCACATCCACCTCTCAGCCCTAATGAAACGTATTCTCTGGTACAAAAGGTTTCAATTCGGTCTCTGTGCTAAAAGAAGGTAGACGAGTCGGAAAGTCTACTCTTACTAAGGTGGAACATAAGAAAAGAGGAGGGGTCAGGGTTCACTCAGTCTTATCAGGACAGGGGACCTCCCTACAGACTAAACTTGTCTCTTAACAAAAAGGAGAGAACTCAGTCAAAGGTCGAGGGGCTCCCGAGACTCAGACCCCTCCACCCATTACTCCATCTCCCATGAATGACGTCAAGGATCCGAACACGGTAGCGACAGACGAGGGATAGAATCCCAAACATTGTGTATAACAAGGTCAAAGAACGTCAACCAGAAGGACTCCTTTCCCACCTACACTACCGTACGTCAACCCCTATTCATAAACAACTACTTCTAATTTGATGACTTTCCCATTATCAGAAAACTCCATTCTTACTGCTGTCGTCCTAAAGTTTTGGGCTGTTTAAGGACAAGTTCGTGAGACAGGACAATTTCACGTACGTAACATGGTACATTAGTGGTACACTTAGCCAGTCAAACACTCGAAACGGATGAAATCTTTTGTCTTAGACGTCATCGGACATCGTGTGTCGTACATGCTTCTGGTCACACCCGAAAATAGAAGGAAACTGAACCTGTAACATGTGGTCCTGGTCTTCACGAATGGTTCATCGCCAAAGAAATAAACATCCATACAGACATGGGACAGTCGTGATAAGACCCTCAGCTAAATACAGAGACGTGGAGTCAGGAGAATGTTTTCGGAGGTCGATTAGATTTGGATCAAACATTACAGTTGTTACCCCGACATTGACAAACCTTATAACATAAGGGAGAAAAACAGAGAGAACAAGACTTCTTGACATGGCTAGTGCTTTTATATACGTATTTCTAAGAGTAACAACATCGATAACACCGCAACAAATAGACTCACGGACGTATCTTACGACACACTGAAGAGAGTAGGAGAAGAGAAAAGGACAGCTGAAGGGGGGTCGGAGGGGAGACGGAAACAAGTACACTTGGTTCCCTCGTCGGGTTATTTGAGGTCACTGGGGTCAAATTGGCGATCCAACGTTCCACCGGACACTAGACGGTCCTTGAACCGTCTTACGACCCAAGGACTTATATTCATTCTCTCAAACGAGTTCTCACACGCATGCACACACACTTACATACGTATCTTTTACTTAGACATCTCGAAAGTAAAGAGAAACAAAATTATTTTGTCTCGTCATCAAATCGAAGAGCCAGAATACCTTAGATCTACTTGTCTCTTGACACCAGTTCACATGTCGACGACGGTAGAGGGGAGTATTTTAGAGGGAACTGAGAAAGACTCGATGAACAAAACAAAACAAAAAAACGATGTATGTCGGTAGTAGACTCCGTCGTAAAATTTATATGATACAAAGGAATAATCTTGATACTGTGCACATAATTCTTTTAAACCTTTCGTCTCGTGTTCCCTGGTAACCACAAGACCTTACCCAGAGAGGCGACAAAAAAATACAAACGTACATATGTGTGCGGTGACAGATGATTTTCCACACAACTCTTGTGATCGACTTCGAAACAAAAATCGTTTACGAGAAGATGTCGTCGTAAAGTAACTGGTCATAAAGTAGTACACAAGTACGGTCTGAAGTGTGTTGTCGTAGAAGAACATTTTCTCTACAGAAAAAAAAAAGTATAACTTCACATCAACTAAATGTTATAATACAATCAAAGTCCATATATTCTTAATTAAAACAATATGTATCTAGACATATAACAAAAAACTAAGAAAAGGCAATATCAAATTGTACTCTATCACTTATATTAAGGGACACGATATATCATTTAGTAACAAATAGATAAAATATATACCATCCCATATAGAGTTTGACCATAAAAAACCAATATCTATCATGACCTTTCTGATGGGATTGTGAATATAGAAACACGTGTCTGGATTCTTAAAAGAATCCTATACAAGTAGGGTTACCTCAACGTTCCAGTCTTTTACACACTTAAACATTCTATATATATATATAAATAGAGGTGGAGGTTTAATGATATGAACTTCTAACTTCATTGATGTCTTCATGAGTTACTTTTACGGAAAAAAAAAAAAAAACAGGGATCCTGGAGGGCTTAACTATCTTTGTCACTATTATCCGTAAGTATAGAGTAGGGACTGAAAATTCTTTTGACAATTCATCCTACAAAGGACTCCAAGAACCATCCATAGAAAATTGTCCAATTCCTTTCGTGGAAAATAAGAAACGAGTGATTCTCAAAAATTTTTTTAGTTGTGTATAAATTGAAATAGTTCACTAGGGATTTAACGTGGGAAACTTTTCCTTCACTACGAATTCTGAAGCATAGAACTTGAACTCTTTTATCGATAATGGTTCAAAGTAGTATCGCATAATTCCATAAAATCTCAACCTTCACTATCACTACTTTCAGGATACACGTTTAAAAGTAACGTCATAATTTAAATGATCTCCTTTAAACCTTTATTACATTTCTAGACTCCTGTTCCTATTGTCAACGTACTTAATACCAAGTAAATGTTTTACCTTCACGTTCCCGGGTACTCACAAACCTGGTAACTGTACCACCAAGAGAATAGAAGTACTCCGTCAAGTCCACTTTTAAAGTCGCTTTAGACCTTAGTATCTCAGTGACCTATGTCGATACTTACTCTCCAGGAATGACCTACTACCGACTTTGGTCTTGGCACGTTACACCGACAAGGTGTCTCCGTTAGACCCGAGTCAATTTACCCCTGACTTACCTCGATGTATCTGTGAACCCAACCAAGTCGAGGGAACTCCAAGGGACGACCGGTAGAGGACTTCGACTCAGATGAAGAAAGGATCACACGTCGAGACTAGTTTGGGTAACTGGAAAAACGTTTCAGTGAGAGGTAGGGTAAGAGAAGGAAGGAAGGTCGTACCCGTTCGGAATAGACTGACGAAGTGGGACGTAGGGTCCCCGGAGTTCTCAGAAGAAGAATTCCAATTTTTTGTTCCTTCAACTGACAAAGAATTATGAAAGAAAGAAAGATATATGAGGGTGTTGTGAAGATTCAAAAAGAAATCCGTCACGACTAGGAACTCTTCCTCCACCTAGTTAACGGGACACCCCGGTGGTCGAGAGACCAACCTTTATTCGACTATGAAGTTTGGGTCCACAGAGGGTTAGGGACGACGACGACGACGACGATTCAGTGAAGTCAGTACAGGCTGAGACACGCTGCTCCTAGATATTTAGACCTAACTTTGTTTCGTTTCGTCGGTGTCTTGTTTTTTGGAGAGGATCTTTAAAACTATGACTTGATCTAAACCGTTGGTGACCAGTTGGATAAAATTACCTGAAAGTTTATCAGAGGGTCGGGTGGGGTGGAGAGAAACAACCATACTGATGTATAACGACGGTCTCATTAAGAAGATTTTACGTTTTGACGAGTCTGTTAAGGAGACCAGTTTTAGGAAGTCGACCAAGGGTAGAAGACTTCCTATTTACAACTTTGGGAATAGAACCGAACTAGATCGGGTACCAGTAAAAAGGTCGTACAAAAGGGCGGTAGAAAGGGTAAGTAACGGAAGACGTCAAACAGTAGTAGTCGTGTTATTACAGTTGGGGAACCACTCTAGAATAGACGATCCGTAACATGATCGCGGAAATACAATAGAACGACCGTATAAGGAGGATTCTTGGGGTGTGTGTATAATAAGGACACAACCTCTACTACTTTCACCCCACTCGCCAACATAAGAACTGGTGTCAGTGGAGTACCATTGACCGTCTCAGGACTAGGAAGATTGTGGTCTCGGGTTCGAAAGACAAAACCGTGGCAGACTCTGGAAACGTATGTCGTTGAACTTTACGGGACTTTCGAAGAATGAGAGGGTTGTGGGAACATTGACACATAAATAATTGGAGAAGGGACTCGAGGGAGGAACGAGGTCAGACGAACCTTTTGTGGGTGGGTGGGAAAATCAGAATAGTGTGTGTAATTATCGCAGTCGAGGTTGGGAACGGTGAAAGGTTATCATGCTAAAACACACACAAAGAATTGGAAGAGAAAGATGTAGACATGTTACTCCTATTAAAGTTAGAGTGTTCCAAACAACATCTGAAGACACTAAGACTGGATCTTAATTGTAAGAAGGAAACCGTCATTACAGGACCTCTCGAAACAAGAGAAGGGTGCATGTAGAGACACTCCGACTACCGGATCCTCGTGTGTCAGGTTCGATTCGGTAAGTCGTAAGAGGGACAAGGGTCGGTACCACAGACTGGGTACCAGTTCGTGTGTTTCTTACAGTTAAGGACCCGAGAACAAAACTTGAGCACCCCTTTCGACTAAACGAGTAAAAATCACCTAAACTTGGACCTTCCTTTTTCGGTTCCTCGACGACCATCGTTGGTAGGACATTGTAGAGGGGTAGGTCCTCTCTAAGAACCTCCTCACTTAGCTCTGACTCGTTCATCTCGTCTCTTCGTCTTTGGACCGGGAAAAGTACAGTCTCTGGGGACCTAGTCTGGTATGGACTTCGTTTTAATGAGAGAGATGTGGTGAATAAGAAGGGACCACCGAGTCTGCCATTTCGGAGACAGATGTTGCGCCCTCTGGACCCAAGCTAGGGACCCAGCCCTCTAGGGGACCTCTTCCTTTACCGTTAGGTGAGATCATGATAACGGACCTTTTAGGGTACCTATCTCCTCGGACCATCCGATATCAGGTACCCCAGCTTCTCTCAGTCTGTACTGACTCACTGAAGTGAAAGTGAAAGTGTCGTGAATGATGTAGTCAGTTGGAAGGTCAAAAACCAAAATTGGACAAACCAGTCCAAAAAATAGTAAGTATAATTTTTGGACAATTAACCTTATCTGTAAAATACTCCTATTGTCCAATTTTCCGTTTTATCATCCGTGGCACTGATTGTTCATCGATTATCAAATTCGACTGTTACTGAGTCTGCAGAGGACTCCCGAGAGATACTGAAGACCGAGACAGGATGGGTAGGATTATTATCTATCACATTCAACCACTGTCCTTCACACCAAGAACAAAATACTTGCCCTAAGAAAGGAGGTCGGAAACTTAGAAGAAACCGGAGCATAGAGGACCACCGTCCTCTCCACTAAGACTCATACTTTGTCAAAAGGTGGTTAAAGTGGAGAATAAGGTCGGGGTAGAAACAAGTGTCGACTCAGGACCCCTCTCGTTTTATTGACATTCGTTCAGTGCTTTCCCAATAAAATTGCTTTAAGGCGTTTTCAACCCGCAGGTCCGTCGGACACATACCTTGAAGGAAGGGGTCCACACTACCTTTGGTTCCCGCAGAGGGGAACGAGGGAGTCCTCGGACAAGTCGAGAGAGTGTCCCTTCCGAGACCTCGTCGAGACGACCGTAGACAACCCTTCATCGTCCCGACCTACCCCCACCCACCCGGAGAACCCCTGGACGTCCTAGGTGACCCTCGTGGGTGATCCTCGTGTGGAAGACCCTTTTTTTCTCCTCGTGGAACACTCCTAAAGTTCTTTTGTAACGGACCACAATTCCCCTACCTTTCTGGAATATCGGTGACGGAGTTTTATACACTCTTGTTACCAAAAACTTTTTAAATTAAAAATAACGTCACACAAACGAAATGGTACAACACAACCGAAGATGACGTAATCGTTTTACTTAGTCGCATGTATACCCATATAGGGGAGGAAAAACCTCGAGGGAGGGTAAATCTAGCGGTGTCTCGTAATTCATCTCAAGGGACACGATATATCATCCAAGGGTTGTGAACAGATGAAAACGTGTCATAGTTATCACATATACACAATTAAGGTTAGAGGATCAAGGAAGGTAGGCTGGGGAAAGGGAGAACCATTGGTGTGTAAATCACCAAACTCAGTAACAATGTCCCTGGGATACGTCTGGTTTTTAAACGACTCAGACACTTTTCAGTCCAATGTATATTGGACATAGTGTGTATGCACGATTTAAGGTGTTTACATATACGCTGTCTTGGATCGTCTACCACTTTTCGAAATTTCAAAAAAAAAAAAAAAAGTACACCTCGATACCTGACCTCAAAGATCATGTAAAAGGTTCACCCTTTGTTTAGTGTCTCAGTACCTTAATAAATTGTTTTTACAAGCATAGTCTTATTACTTTAGTGATTTACAGTCTGGGTCTCCCGTACCTCGAGTCAAAGTTTTTAAATGAAGGAATAAATAAATTTCACCTCATATAAACGAAATGTTGCAACACAATCAAAGACGAAACGTTGTCACACTCAGTCCAGATACGTGTGCATATAGGGGAGGGAGAACCTGGAGGGGGGTGGGATAGGGCGGGTAGATCCAGTAGTGTCTTGCGTCAATTCGAGGGGTACGATATGTCGTAGAAGGGTGATCGATCGATAAAATATGTACCATATATAAAATGTGTTACATATATACATTTACGATGAGACAGGTACATGTGAAAGTGAATATATTCATTATAAACGTGTACAACTTTTAAGTTGTACCATTTACCATTCGTATACCATTTTTGATTCAAAGGGAGGTATGGGACAGAGAATCGGTCGTCAAAGGGATAAGTGACCTTTGGTGACGATGACGAAACAACGTAGAGGAAGGTCTCTCTAAAATACGTATAAGTTCATGAAAGTATGTGTGTGTAAACGTATCCATCACCGTATTCTTGGAAGACTTGGGAAGGAAAAGTGAATTACAAAGTGTCTCCACTAAGGTATTCTCACGTCCATCGTTGGAGTCGGAAAAAAAAAAGAAAAATAACGACGAAATTAAAAGTTGAATGACATGTACCACTTAAATGGGAAAACCGGAAACAATCTAGTAAACTACCGAATGTCAAGGAATGGACATGATTCGTCCACCACGAAATCCACTATTTCTTGGGCGGACGGTTACGTCTTCTGTATTCTCTACGCCCAAACTAGGGATCCGACCCTTTTAGGGAACCGTCCCCTTTTCCGCTGAGTGAGGTCATAAGGACGGACCCTTTAGGGTACCTGTCTCCTCGGACCACCCGATGTCAGGTACGTACCACAACGGTTCTCATCCTGTGCTGACTTCGTTGTATCGTGAATCAAGGAATGGATACTCGCATGTATGGGAACATGTACACAACAATATAATGTTCGTTCGTTCAAATCGATATCCGATTCAGGGATCTATACCTTAATAGACCATTGACACACGTAAAATCCAAAACTATTTCAACGGTTTAATGAGAGATGTCAACAAGACATATATTTAAAACTGAAGGTAACCTCTACACACTTTTACGGGTTAAAGAGGATGGGAGTATAATGAGTTATAGAATAGTTTATAAAAATAGTCCATAAATTACACGTAAATTTTTGTACGTACTTCAATTGTAAGTAAAATTTTAAGAAATATGCAACAAACAAGTATCGTAAACGAGTTAAAACGAGAAAAAAGGGAATAACTACGGTCAAGAAAAAAATTTTTTGATTTTATGTCAAAATAAGATTTACACCTGTTAAACGTATACAAAATGAACATAAAAATTTTTGATAAATATAACCCCATATCGGTCAATTCTTGTAACACTATCAATGTCCACGTGTCGTCACACTGAGTCGGTATGTATTTGTACATAAGTAAGAGCAGGTTTAAGGGAAGGTAGGTCCGACGTTGTATTACTTGTCTCAAGGGACTCGATATGTTATCAATCAACATACCAATCAACTATATTGATAACTATGTGATGACTATGACAACTATATGTTATCAATGAACTACCAATAAGTAAAATTGATATCGTCCTACACACACATGCGACAGCACAGACTGAGAAACACTGGGGTACCTCGGACGGTCCGAGGAGACAACTACCCTAAAGGGTCCGTTCTTATGACCTCACCCAACAGTAAGGGGGAAGTCCCCTAGAAGGACTGAGTCCCTAACTTGGGCACAAAGATCACAAAGGACGTAACCGTCCGCCTAAGAAATGATTACACGGTGGACCCTTCTGGCTATATCGTCCTATGGTCAAGAAATATGTCCTTTTTACAGGAACAGACAATATACTCAACACTATAAAAAGAATAAAACGACTAATAGAAATTTAAACAAATATAATTAAAAACTGTATATAAATCTTTGTAAAAAAAAAGTTTAAGTAGTCAGAAAAGATAGAAGACCTAAAACACACTGTAAATCTTCCCGGAAGAGGTGTAGAACACTAATAAACTTTTCAGAGAGAAAAAAGAAGATGATGATAAAACCCAAAGTAAAAGTATTAATTTGGAAATTTAACTTCATATCAACTAAATGTTACAACAGAATCAAAGACCATATGTCGTTTCACTAAGTCAATGTGTATATGAAAAAGTACATAAAAGATAATACCAAATAATGTCCTATGACTTATACCAAGGAACATATTATTGTTTCGATATGTCCTATAACAACAAATAGAAATTTTTTTATATATATATCATCAAACATACACGATTAAGTTTCGAGGATTAAATAGGGATGGAGTGGTGAAAGGGAAAACCATTGGTTTTCAAACAAAAGATACAGACACTCAGATAAAGACAAAACGTATATTAAAGTAAACACAACATAAAAGTCTAAGGTATATATACACTATAGTATACTATAAACAGAAAAAGAACGACTGAATGAAGTGAATCATACTTTTAAAGATCCAGATAGGCACAACGACTTTTACCGTAATAAAGAAAAAAAAAAAAAAAATACCGACTCAACGGTTGAGTTACCTGTACCCAAACCCACTTGAGGCCCTCAACCACTACCTGTCCCTCCGGACCGCACGACACTAAGTACCCCAGTGTTTCTCAGCCTGTACTGGCTCGCTGAGTTGACTTGACTGACTCATAAGACAACGTATATATAGGAGGTAGACCTTCGTTGGATCTACAGGTAGTTGTCTACTTACCTATTTCTTCAGTACTATGTATTTGTGTTACCTTAATAATGAGTCGGAATTTTTCCTTACTCAAACTGAGTCAAGATTATTCCACCTACTTGGATCTCGGATAATATGTCCCACTTCAATTCAGTCTTTCTCTTTCTGTTTATAGCATATAATTGTGTATACATACCTTAGATCTTCCTACCATGACTACTTCGATAAACGTCCCGTCGTTACTCTGCGTCTGTGTCTCATGTCTGAACATCTGTGTCATCCCCCTTCCACCTTGTTTAACTCTCATCGTAACTTCGTATATGTAATGGTATACATTTTATCTCTCGGTCACCCTTAAAAGACATACTACGTCCCTCAAGTTTAGGTCACGAGACACTGATCTCCCCACCCTGCCCCACCCTCCACCCTCCCTCCAAGTCCTCCCTCCCCTGTGTGCACATATGGATACCGACCAAGTACAACTATATACCGTCTTTGGTTGTGTTGTGACATTTCGTTAGTAGGAGGTTAATTTTTATTATTTAAATTCTTCAAGTGTCGATTGTCAACTGTGTAGTATGACAAAAATAAAAGTATCACGAGGACTTGACTCACCTTAGTAACGTTTCACAAAGGTCATTTACTCGTAGAGGAGGTCTTTAGGGAGCAGTGAAGTCGACGAAACTATACCTAAAACTACGGTCGTCGAGTTCTACTACTGCCTATTCCATTGAAAATCTTAAAGATATTAATCACCACCACCTCACCCTCGCTATTCGCCACGACATCTTGGACACCTCCCATTTTCCCTCCGAGACGTGGGTTTCGTCAGTCAGGGTCTCTCAGACCAAGGCGGAAGGAAAACTTTTAAGAGAATCTCTATTTGAGACCTTCCTTCGCGGAGGTAACGAACTCAACCGGAGTATACCCTAAACCTCATAGTGTCTCCCTGTGCCATTCATACTACCGTGCCACATCAATATAACTGCATCGAACTTTCCAGTTCTTTCCTTTCTTATTCTTTTTTTGAAAATTTCCCAGAGTGGGTCGTAGTTCTAAACGTATTTCCGAACGGTGCTTATTGTGAAGTTGGACACTACTATATTTTTATTGTTTAATTATTAGTTCAGTGTGGGTTGGTAACCTAAAGGTCTAAATTTTTTTTCTATAAAAGATTTTGTCTTTAATACGGTTCACTTATAGAATAAAAGGAACTTGATTGAGAGAAGGGAGGGTCTTTTTTTTTGTCTTTCATTTTGTTCGTTCTTTTTGTTATTATCTTTGTCGGCGTATGGAATTGGGTCTCTTCATCAAACCTAGGACATTTTCATAATAATCACTCTTGGTTCGAAACAGACACGTCATCTCTTCACCCCTAGACCTGAAGACGTCCTGGCCCAGACTCAAAGACTTGGTCTACCTCATTCCATCCGAAACCTACCTTCCCGAACGACGGTGGAAAGTCGTCTCGTTCCGGTACCAACGTGGTCGTTAACATAAAAGTATAGGTCCAGGTACTCCGGGTACTGAGGTGGTATGAGTAGGACTCCCCTTTTAGGCCTGACTACGAGACCCACTGTCGACGGTTCACGCCAGACCCCTCGGACACTCAGCGACTCCAGGAAAGTACCCCAAGGACTCTAGTTTTGACAAATATAACTATTGCTGTGATTCTATAACAGACAGAAAAAGTGAGAGCAAAAGAGTACTCACATGCGCTCAAAAAGTCTCCGATGGATTACTCTCTATAATCTTGTCTGACTTACGTTTCCGGTCGACACAACCATTGCCCCGTACTTTCTTTAGACGCTTTCACATTTCGTCACGATGAAAGAAAAAAAAAAAGAAAAAATTTTTGTTACAAATGAGGAAATAAAAAATTAAATAAAAATAAAATAACAATAATAATAAAAATTAAAATGAAATAAAATGAAATGTTATGACGTAACCAAAACGGAATGTAACTGTACTTAGGCGGTGCCCACATGTACTCAAGGGTTAGGACTTGGGGGGAGGGTGTAGGGAGGGGTATAGTAGAGAGACCCAGTAGGGGCACGTGGTCGGGGTTCGTAGGACATAGGACATAACTTGGATCTGACCGCTAAACAAAGAATGTACTATCATATGTACAAAGTTACGGTAAGAGGGTTTAGTAGGGCGGGAGAGGGAGAGGGTGTCTCAGGTTTTCAGACAAGATATGTAGACACAGAGAGAACGACAGAGTGTATATCCCAATAGTAATGGTAGAAAGATTTAAGGTATATATACGCAATCATATGACATAACCACAAAAAGAAAGACCGAATGAAGTGAGACATATTAGCCGAGGTCAAAGTAGGTGGAGTAATCTTGACTAAGTTTACATAAGAAAAATTACCGACTCATTATGAGGTAACACATATGCATGGTGTCGAAAGAATAGGTAAGCAGACGATTCTGTATGCCTACCGGCTGTTTGTGTACTTTTCTACGAGTTGTAGTGAGTCATAGTCTCTTTACGTTTAGTTCTGGTGTTACTCCATGGTAAAGTGCGGTCAGTCTTACCGACGTTAGGTTTTCAGACGTTCGTTATTTACGACCTCTCCGACACCTCTTTTCCCTTGGGAGAATGTGACAACCACCCTTACGTTTGATCATGTCGGTGATACCTTTTGTCACACCTCTAAGGAATTTTTTGACCTTTATCTTGACGGAATACTGGGTCGTTCCTCTTCCGTTACAGTTGGGTGAGGTCACAAGAACGGACCTCTTAGGGTCCCTGCCCCCTCGGACCACCCGACGACAGGTACCCCAACATGTCTCAGCCTGTGTTGACTTCGTTGAATCGTCGTCGTCGTCGTCGTACTGGATCGTTAGGGTGATGACCCGTATGTGTGGCTCCTTTGGTCTTAACTTTCTCTGTGCACATGGGATTACGATGAAAGAATAGTCTATAAAACCAAAACCTTTCACTTCGATAAAAAAATATTTTACAACAAATACAATTACCTAATTAACAACAGTAAATTTTTTCTTAAGTCTATAAAACTTAACTGTATTTTTTCATTTATATTTTAATGTATTCGAAATTCGAGACATACCAGGAATATTAAAAATTCTTTTACAAATTCTTAAATCCTCCTAGGACTATGGTTCTTCAAACTCTCGACGACCAGATACCCCATCACTTTCTTTTATTTACATTCTATTGTTATCAATAAATACTCCTGAAGGACAAACTGTCCAAGACACGATTCCCGGATTGTACCTAATGGAGTAAAATGAGAGTATTGGTAGGATTCTCACCCATGATTACAGGGAAGAATCCAATGTATGCTCCTTGGACCCGACTCTCTCCTATTCATTATAAGAGTTCCAGTCTCTCAAGTTTTCACCGTCTTTCACCTTGACTTGGGTCCCTCACACCGAGGTCAAGAGTGTGGGATTTGGTGGACCACTGACGAAGATCGTCAGCCACGGATGAGAAAAGGGAGAACACCGGGTAGGGTCGGGACGGGGATTTTTAACCTATACTACGTTCTCCGTTGACCTCTTAGTACACAGCGACTGGTCCAGAGGGGTGAGGACTCAGTCCCACCCGACCTTGTCGACAACCGTGGGTATTACTCCCCCTACGGTGCACCTGTGTACCCGTGGTCGAGGGGTTTGGGTACGAGTAGAGAGGAAGAATTCAATTGAAACTTGGACTTTTTCATACTAATAATTTTTTTCTTTTTCATTTCTCCCTGTTGATACTCTCCTTTTTTGAGTGTTTTTAGTCACCTCCCTTAGAACAAAGTGTTCTGAGAATGCTAAGACATGATAAATTTATTTGTTTCTGACCTGTAAAAATCCACTACATACTACAAACTAAATACGTTGTATCTGATCGTTACTAAATCACCTAGATGTAAGTCATTTCTTTGGAACCTATATACACACACGTACAATCAGCGAGTCAAAACAGGCTGAGAAACGCTGAGATACTTGACGAGACAGGTATCCTAAAAGTTCCGTTCCCATAACCTCACCCAACTATATATAGATGCCGATATACTTTAATAGTAATCGATATAATTCTCAAACACACACACACACACACAATTAGCGAGTCAGCACAGGCTGAGAAACGTTGAGGAACCTGACATCGGGGGGCCCGAAGAGGCAGGTACCCCAAAAGGTCCGTTCTTATGACCTCACCAAACGGTAAGAGAAGAAATCATTCGAGAAATACGTAGTAAAATTACTAAGAGACAAAATGACTGAAAGATAAAAGGTTGATTGAAGGGTAGGTAGACCAACGTATTCTTTATGTTTCCCTACCCCTCTTACTAACCCAAAAATAACAAAAAAAGTGAAGTTGACTCGTGCCCATACTGTTTGAAAACATTGGTGATCCACGGTGACAACGAAGTACGTTATAGCGGTCTGGGGACGCAACATCGTATACAACCCTTAAAATAAGACTTCACAGGTCCCACAAACTCACCCCTAACAACAACAAGTTAGTGAGTCAACACAGGCTGAAAAAGCTGGGGTACCTGACGTCGTGTGGTACGAAGGGACAGAAAGTGATAACGGGCCTCGAGCGAGTTTGAGGACAGGTAACTCAGTCACTACGGTAGGTTGGTAGAGTAGGAGACAGTAGGCGAAGAGGAGGACGGAAGTTAGAAAGGGTCCTAGTTCCAGAAAAGATTTCTCAGTCAAGAAACGTAGCCCACCGGTTTCATAACCTCGAAGTCGAAATCGTAGTTAGGAAGGTGAATTATGAGTCTTAACTAGAGGAAATCGTTACTGACAAACTAGAACGTCAGGTTCCCTGAGAGTCTTCAGAAGACGTTGTGGTGGTGTCGAGTTTTCGTAGACAAGAAACCACAAGTCGAAAGAAATACCAGGTTGAGAGTGTAGGTATGTACTGATGACCTTTTTGGTATCGAAAGTGATCTACTTGGAAACACCCGTTTTATTACAGAGACGAAAAATTATACGACAGATCTAAACAGTATCGAAAAGAAGGTTCCTCACTCATAGAAAGTTAAAGTACCGACGTCAGTGACAGACGTCACTAAAACCTCAGGTCCTAGGTCTCACTCCCCCTCTGGATCTTCTTAGGGTGACGACGTACGGGTGGGGACAGGGTAGGGGTATGAGGGTAGAATATTTAAAAAATTTTCATACATCTTAACCGACAACCCATTCCTCGTGAGTTTGTGTTTCAAGGGTCAGTTTCTAGTAATAAAGAACTTCTTACTAAAGTTTTAGTCGAAGTTCATCTTACACTTCGATCGACTTCCTTTCGTTCACGACACCGGCCGAATCCGTTTTCACGGGTCACGTCACAGGTCATGTCCACTGAGACAGAGTTTCTCTGCGGGGCGTACAACACGTTACCATTTTCAACTCGGACCTCGGGTCGTCGTAGAGAGAAACCTCTTCTACCTCTCCTCCTCGAGTGTCACCCCTCCCCTCCTCCTGATCGGTACCGGTGTGGGAGAGATCCAGGGCTATAGACAAGATCCCTGGGGTCTCGACTTCCTACTTGACCTCATGGACGACTTTATACTCCGTATGAAACAACCCGTAGAACAAAGGGACACCCTACCTAGACGATCTGTGATGTAAGACACAAGTTGAATGGAATTAGTAAAGAGTACACTAAAGGTCTGAGTCCCATGAATAAACAACTCGTCGTAATCCAGGTTCCGAGACACGATTCGGTAGACCTTGTAGAAGACCTCTTATAACCCCAACGGCTACAGGAAACTAGAGACCCAGCCCTTCTAGGAGACCTCCTCCCATACCGTTGGGTGAGGTCATGAGAACGAACCTCTTAGGGTTCCTGTCTCCTCGGACCACCCAATGTCAGGAACCCCAGCGGTTCTCAGCCTGTACCGACTAACTGATTTGTTGATGTTGTTTTGCAGAAAGGTTGATACAGAAAGGACCTTACTTTGTATTGAAAGGTCCACTCCAGATTAAGTGTGGTTTATGTCCCTATTAATGAAGTGAACCAGACCTTCGAAGGTAGATTATTCTAACATAATTGTAAATATATAATATTGGTGAGACTAAGAAGACTTAAACTCGACCTAAAGTTGGGGGTCCCGTGAAAAGAATCCTAGACACAGTCCCGTCCAAAAAAAATTGTAGAACCTGAAAAGGGTGGTTTTAAAGGTGATGTTTGGGTCCAGAAACAAATAGGTAAGTAAGTCAATCACCCCTAACCCTTAGAGTGTCAGGATATACAGTAAACCGATTCTGTATACTGTTAAATAAGATGGAAAATAAAGAAAAGCACATCTACTGAGAGGGTCCCAATACGGCAAGAGTCTTAACCTCATATATAGACGAGACTGAAGTAAGATTAACGATTTTACAATGACAAACACGAACAAACAAATTTTACAATGACAAACACGAACAAGCAAAATATCCTTGAAATCTTCCTAGACTGATTAAAAAAACTTTAGACTAAGGAGTTCCTTATACTTACTTTGGATCGAACCCAAAACCTAAGACAAATAGTAACACAACATTTTTATCCCGAAATGTTTTAAAGTTCAAATGAATTAAAGTGCAAAAATCATTTTAAACAAAGTATATCCATGTATTAATACAAACTCAAGAATCTTGTCATCGAATATACTCTCTTTAGTCTTTATCTGTGATACCTTCGAAAATGACAGGATGTGTACACTTCGTAACAACTATAAATCAAAGACCCCGAATCAATAATAAACCCCCTTTATTCTCGAACTTCCGAGAAAAATCTTATTGACATTCTCGAAGACTAAATTTTCCTACTAGCCTTCGATTCTTGTCATTCGGAGATGAAGTATCCCTCATTTACAAAGGTTCTTCGGTAAATCTTTATGTATTCCATAGAGAGAAGAACGTCTGCAACTGGTCTCAAGTAAACACAAAACGAAACCATTCGACAATCACGGTGTGACCGGTCTGACCGGGAACAGAGATAGTAACCTTCTTTATTGGTTCAGTTTCACCAAGGTTGAGAGTAATTCACAACCCGAAGTGGGAACTTTAATTGTTTCATCATATAATAGACTTGTTAATGATCTAACTAATAATTTATAATCAGTAAAACACAAATCTCCCAAAAGAATCCTACTTCACATCTCAATTCTTCTCTAGAAAGAGGGTCAAAACCAGAGATCGCTGGGTAAAACCATTTACTGTTCTAATTACTAATCTATTACACCGTTAATAACGTAAATTCTACAATAAGTATACACAACTAAACCATAAAGATATATTTATAAAGGATAAGTACATTGTGGATTCGAAAGTCAAATGAATTAGTTTGACACTATGATAGTATTTATCCTTTTGTCTACCTTTAATTTACCTCTATTCTGAAACTTGGTCTTCTTGACACACACTATTTGATTACTCTTTAATTCGTGTCACTACTTTCTTTATAACTGTAAGGGACGACGTAAAAAATACGTTCATCTAATATTAAAGAATCTCTTTCGGGATTTTCTCAGTCAGATCCAAACCTTTCTGTAAAAGATGAGTGTCCAAGATCAAGTAACTAACAAAAGTGGACTGAGAGTAACTGACAAAAGTGGACTACGAGAGAACCAAAGGGAAGACGTAGTGACTACCGACGATAGGTAGAGGAAAGGACCAAGGAGGGAAATAAAGGTGAGACAAAATATAATCCCACGGAACCCCGAGTCAGGAACCAAGAGATATAAATGATGGAACCGCGGGCCGAGGTCTGAGTCCAGAAATTTATGGTAGACACACGGTTGTCAAGGGTTTCAATATGGAGGTCAGTTCTTAGAGAGTCTTAAGATCTGAATGTCTAGGTTGAAGATGTGTTGTAGAAACAGATTCTTGTAGGTTTGTACTTGAGGACCAGTAGGGAGGGGTTGAACGAGGAGAGTCGAAAGAGTAGAGTCTACCACTATTGACTTTTATCGTCAAATATGTTGTTCACTCCATTGTTCGTCGGTCGAGAGAATTCTTGAACATTCTTGAGTTCTTGAAGAAGACTCATTCTACTCTCCTGTCACCTCGTAAACCCCGTTCCTTACTTTACTAGTCTAAATTATAAACTTTTCTGAGTGAGACCGACGAAACGACTCTTGTCCGTCATCCTCGTGTTGTAACATTGGTCCCTCTGGTCAATTCATTCTTTTCACTTTCCGTGAGTCAGTACAGGTCGAGAAACACTGGGTACATCGGAAAAGGAAGAGGTCCGCTAGAAGGGTTGGGTCCCTAACTTGGGTCCAGAGGACGTAACGTCCGTCTTAGAAATGGTCGACTCGGTGGTTCTTTCGGTTAATGGGTCCACACTCTAGTACCACTGGACTTAGTCCCCATCATCACCTCTACGGACCACCCGACGGTAGACACTCCAACGTGTCTTAGCCTGTGTTGACTTCACTGAACCGTCGTCGTCGTCGTCGTCACCTCTACTATTCTTCACCAATCAACGACCTACATAAAATTTCCATTTGAATTATCCTAAAGAACCGTCCTACATCCCACACCTTCTCTTTTCCTCTTCAGTTCCTACCTAGGTTTTATGAATCAAACTTGTTCACCTTCCTACCTCGATGGAAGTTGACTCTACCCTTCTGTCACACAACTCAAGCCTTATACACAATCCATACCTTCACTTTATAAACTTTCGTTTTAACTTATAAGATCAGACCTCAAGTCCTCCCTCCAGACCTGACCTATATATTTAATACCTTAGTAATCGTGTATCTATCGTAACTTTCTGATTTTTGACCTTCTCTAGTGATTTCAAATTTTATAAATTTCCTCCTAAAGGATGTCTGAATCTCGTCACCAAGAGTTGGTGTCCGCTAAGGGGTACGGTGGGTCCCCTATAAACCGTTACAGACCTTTGTAAAAACTAACAGTATTGACCCCTCCCCTCCTAACGATGACCTTAGATCACTTCTCTTAGATCACATATAGGATGTCACGTATAGTGTCGGGAATGGTGTTCTCAATAGGTCGAGGTTCACGGTCATCACAGTCTCAACTCTTTCACAACACATGTACCGTTTCTCTTCTGACTCCTGGCTAAGGTCCTGCGGGGTGTTGTAATTTCTACACTCAGTCTTCTCTCCCTGTCGTGTCCTCCAACTCTTCCCTGTTAATCCGTTAATCCTGTCTTGATTTTCACTTCTTCTAAATAATTCTTCCTCCTCTAGTTTATGAAGATTAATCAGTTTCTGTTCTTGGTTCTTAATTAGTAATACAAATCGGTGTACGTGAAGAAACCACTAGAACTATTTTTATTAAAGTCACAAATACTACCCATCCAGACTCTATCTTAACTTCCTTTCAATAATCTCTGTTAGTCATGACTCTTCCCAAACCCCTTAAAACGATGTTTACCTCGTTTCTTTACCCCATCACCGATTGGTCTCCTACATAGTCTCTTAGTCCACACTGAAAATTCCCGACTAACATTCCGATATTCGTCCTTTACTCCGTTCTCAGGGTGTTGTTTCCGATTCCGTATAGGACCAACTTTATTAAGTCTTGTGTTCAGCTCTTACTCCGTTTCCTGAAGGGATCGCCAGGTCACCGATTCTGAGACACGAGGGTTACGTCCCCCGGGTCCAAGCTAGGGAGAAGTCTCTTTATCTAGTGTATACGACGTTGATTCTCAAACGTACGACGTTGATTTTTAAGACGTACGGTTTTGCTTCTAGTTTCTAAGACGTACAACGTTGATTCTGGGTCGTGTCGGTTTATTCATTTATGGACTTATTTATTTATTTATATATATAAAAATTACTCCGTTTTCAGATCCCTAATTAATAAAACTCAGGAATACCTAGTCTCCGTCCGGATGACCGAACCCGGTTTGACCGGATCCGTCACGAACATTTCCACAGGAAAGTTCATTTCCTGACCTCAATCGGTATACTTAAAAAGTCAATGAGGTGGGTTCTAAGGGACCATAGAAACTGAAGACCCCCACCTGAATAAAACACAACGAAACTTACACCTTCATTTAATGTCCCGTCACCTACAAACCTGGTAACGTCATCGGGAATAGACGGAAACCGAACAAGGGGAAACAAGGAAAGAGACAACGGTAATCGTAGAAAGATTTACGATTAGGTCGATAGTCAGAAGACAGATTTTTGACAGACATCGAAGGGTAGTATCAGTTCTATTTTTAAATCTGAGGGAACACGCCGTATGTCACAATAGGACTTAAATCATGGGTGGACAAAAGGTCGGAGTATCGGACGAAAAGAGACGGAACATTACACATCACCTCAAGGACAACAGACGACGATGTGTCTGTGGTACTTCAAAGTGTGAAGGTATTCACACAAGTACGACACATAGAAAGACTTTGTGGGATAGACGAAAAGACGTGAACCGGTTGGAAATAAGTAACAAGTTCTGAGTAAAAGAAATCCTTCTACCTAATTAATCTCAATACAAACCAACGTTCACTGCCTTTTATTCTCACTGAACCGATGGTGAATATTCACCCTTCTACTTCTTCTGTTCCGAGAAATCTCCAGGTACCTCTCCCTATCGTTTGCGAAGACATTGAGTAAGTACCTTATTGATAGTGGATTGACCTGACCGTTTAGGGGGTGACTAGAAAGAATCTAAGACTCAGATACTATGACAACGACACACAATGGACGGAAGTGGAGATGCCCTTAGTTTATCAGTGTATAAAAACAAAGTGAAATTCTAAACAGGACTCGGAACAAAATCTGCTAAGGTAATCAAGTAATCAAGTAGTTACTGACTAAGTGTCCGATCAAGCGACATTGAATGATATACTTTCCAACAAAGAAGACCGAATTAGTAGTCCCAACACCTCCATATCTTATCGTCTAGTCAATAGAGAGACATTGGAGAACTCTACTTAATACATATCGAAATTAAGAAGAGACGAATAAGTATAATAATAAACACTTTTTTATAACTCGTGAACAGTAAACGGTCTGTGTCACGAACCACGAGTCCTGCGTCTAGCTTTCTTCCTCGATACCAGATCACTCACATCCATTCCCTTCCTCATCTGATCTCACACCCTTCCCGAGCCTAGTTCCAAATGAGTGTCACAATCCTCTCAGGCCCTCTCCCCGTGCACTGGTTCGGATCCCACAGTCTCTTATTAGAGGTCTCTTTCACGACACAATACTCTCAGGCCCTCTCCCCGTGCACTGCTTCGGATCCCACAGTCTCTTATTAGAGGTCTCTTTCACGACAAATTCACAACTACTCGATAGTCCCTCGATTACACCTCCATTTGTCCACCACCGAACTACCCTGATCTTGAGAGGTACTACAAGTAGTTGGGATTAAGTGTGTTGGGTTCCCTAATATGTTAGTTTAATTTGGTTCACACGAACCACCGTCTGCCATAAAATAATGTCGCGGGTATTAGAGATAGTGGGATGGGGTTCAATAGGGTTTAATGATGTCTTATGTTCAAGGGTTAAAGTTCACATAAAGATGGACTTACGGGAGGATATCTCTGGAGACCTCTACAATGACGGGATATAGGGAGGGGTTTGGGTGGTGAGTCTAAGTAGGGTTGGGGACTACGGATGTTTAGTCGTAATAGGAATCCGAGTAGGTTTCTCTCCCTTCTCCTTCCTCACCTCAACTTCCTGTTCCGTTCGGAATCCCCTCCCTACCCCGAAACCCTACTCTTTCCTGGTCGTTATCCCACTCCTACTGATGACACCTATAATGCGATAACACACCGTACAGAGGAGACGGAATACGAAAACTTCTTGAGAAAGAGACCACCACCACGTCTTCTCTTTCACCTCTCCCAGAGTAAGTGATCACTCCCACAAATACCTTTATCAAGGGTACTTTGCACTAACCCCCGCCACAGAACGATTTCCAATACCACTTCTTCCCTGTCTAAACTCCTTATAATAATAAAAAATGACGGAAGAAGACTAACATCTTCTTTAATGTACGAGTAATTTAATATTTTAAACCTTTTGTTGTCCTTTAATATGTTTTCCTTTTAGTAATAGTCTTTAAAGTTATAGATTACTATTCTGATAAGGATAATACCCTATAAAAGGTCAAATAAAGATACGTATAAGTCTGTTTAATATATACAATGGATGGATAAGATATATTGGTCCTAGGTTGAAATACATGTAAAAAGGACCATCAATAAAAAGAAGTAACAACACCACTCTGTACGTAAGGTGTTTTAAATGGTAAAATTAATAAAAAGTCACATGTCAAGACCCTGTAAATCTTATAACTGTAATAACAGAAAAGGACCGTGAACTCAAGAAAGATAGACGTCTGTAACCAGAAGAAAATTAAGTTCTTTTCGAGAAGATCGTATAGACCTAGTAAAGAAACCAAGATTTGCAACGTACACATTCATACACACACACACAAATTGGCAGGAACTTAGATGTAAACCTCCTCCACTTTGTTATACTCAAGTTCACTAAAGAAGTAAAAATAGGAGAACTCGACGAAGTCTTCAATCCACAAATGAGACTACACTCACTTCTGGAAATAAAACCTTCGTCCAGTCGTATTACGAAACGTCCATTTGGTAGTTGTCCTACGTTTCCCGAGAACCATCGGACACGTTTCGTGGTCTCGGGACGTACCATATTCGGTCGCGGGTGAGATCCTTACAGAAACGAAAAGGTCCAGTGGACGTCCCTTTCTTTTTAACGGAGAGTTGTCTCTCGGTAGAAAGACAAACTACTACGCACGGAGAACCGTAGACCTTAAATTAGCTGAGAAGAGAATCTCGGTCTTTAGACCCACCCTTGCAGTCTACACTAAGCCAGAAAGTGTTACCGTGCTTTCTCTTGAATAGTTGTGAGCGAATTGTCGGATTACTCTACTACTACTTTCGGCCTGTATACACTCCCACACTATTCCTTCTCCGACCCCAAAATACTCCACCACCGCCACAGATCGAGTCACGACCCGTGTGCAAGCGGTTGAGATTTGACCCTCAAAGGAATGACTCTCAGACTAACCTGGACTAAAATTTCGTTGACAAAAGAAACAAGTGACTGCAACAAATGAAAATATCTAACGATCGGTACGGCACATACACACGAGTCCGTACAGGCTGAGAAACGTTGGGATACCTGACATCGGACGGCCCGAGGAGACAGGGACACTAAGAGGTCCGTTCTTATGACCTCGTACAACGGTAAAGGAAGAGGTCCCGTAGAAAGGTTGGATCCCTAGCTTGGACGTAGAGAACGTAGAGGACATAACCGACCAGACAAGCAATGGTCGACTCGGTGGTCCCTTCGGGATCCAACGATCGTTTTGGTTGGTTTGTGATCAGTATCTATAACTGATTAGTGAAATATCTATTATTTTCGTGCGAACACTCGAAAATTTATGAACACACGAGACCTCTATTAATAACACTGAAATAAATATGGATTTCCCTATCAAGTTCTGGTCGTTCTACAACCCTTCTTTTAAAAAAAAAAGCGAAAAAGGTATCTTGAAAAAAAAAAAATTAACTTCATATCAACCAAATGTTATAACCCAATCAAAGTCCACATGTCGTTTCACTAAGTCAATACGTACAGATAAGAAAAAGTCTAAGAAAAGGAAATTCCCAATAATGTTTTATAACTCATATCAAAGGAATATGACTCCCAGGAACAACCAGTAGATGAAATATATATCATTTTACACATACTATCCTTCATAAAAATTTTAATTTTTCTTCTAAACTGTGAATCCTCCACCGTACAACACTTCTCTCCTGGTTTCGGGTTCTAAACCTTTTAAACTTTAATATTTACACTCAACTTGATCTATTGAACTTTCACAAGAAAGAGATCCTAAGACAAAGTTTTATAAATAAATATAAATAAATAAACCGACGTGACTCAGAATCAACGTCGGACGTCCTAGATGAAGGGACTGATTACTACCTTGGGCCCAGGGGACGAAACCCTCACACTTCAGGGTCAGCGACCTGGTGGTCCCTTCAGGGAGAGATCCTGAGAACTTTCGGAGGAAAGGGAACAGAACAAACCTGGTCACCACAGTGGTGGACAGATCAAAGGATTCCTCTTTCACACCTCTGGAGAACCTCAACAAAAAAAAAGGAGTGGATAGCCCTTAGATTCGTTCATTTCTCCCTCCTCGTCAAAATCTGGGGTCTACCCGACCCTCTCTGGACCGGAAGGGAGTTTCTACCTCTGGAGATACTAGAACCAGTGTAGTGAATACAGACTCAGACAACATCTTTTGTACCAATTTTCGTCAATGGTAGTTCCCATCTCTCTTACACTCATCTCGTACTCGAGTCATCGTCCGTACCTTATCCCAGAGGTATGTACAATCGCCAAGAATAAGTTATCCCGATCTCGAATTGTACCTCTTCCGTTACCGTGGGGTGAGGTTATGAGAACGGACCTTTTAGGGTACCCGCCTCCTCGGACCATCCGACGTCAGGAACCCCAGAACTTCTCACCCTGTGGTGACTCACCGAAGTGAAAGTGAAAGGACGTAACCTCTTCCTGTACCGTTGGGTGAGGTAGGTCACAAGAACGGACCTATTAGGCTGCCTCTCTCCTCGGACCACCCGACGACAGATACCCCAGCGTGTCAGCCTGTGCTGACTTCGCTGAATCGTCGTCGTCGTCGTCGTCTCGAATTGTTGACGATACGTGCTCGAGAAGGATCCAAGATCCGTGACACGATGTACGCACAGTGTACATAAATGATTAAATTAAAAGTGTTGTCAGAAAATTCCACCTATGACAATAATGGACATATACAAAACGTCTACTCCTTTCATTCCGTTTCTCTCCAATTCATTGAACGGGTTCTACTGCGTCGGACATTCACCATCTTGGCCCTGAACTTGGAACCTGCCAGTCTGAAGTTTCGGATACGAGTCGATGGTTTAAGAAAGTTAAGACAGAGACTTTTCTTACAGGACTAAAACAGGTATGGAGAGGAAAACTACGAGATTGAATCTAATAATAATAATACTATAATAAATAATATTAATAAATATTATAATATAATATTTGTAATAACATAAATAATATATAATAATTATAATATTGATATAATAATAAATAATATTAATCAATATTATAATATTGTTAATATTAATAAATATTATTATAATAATAAAGTCTGACCGGACAAAGATCGGAAAGATAATGAGGGTAGTTAAGAGGAACGACGGGGTCTCAACAGAAAGATTTTATGTGTAGACAGGTGCAAAGTGGGGTTGAATTTTTAGTCACCGAAGATAGACGAATGTCCTATTTCACTTATTACGACTCACCGTAAGTTCCGGGACAGACGTAAAGGTCGGAATAAAAGAAAGAAAAACTTTATAAATGAAAAAAGAAACCGACAGAGCCCGGAATCGTCACCATGAGTCCTAGGAGGGAACGCCACGTACCTGAAAAACACCACGTACACGATCTCGTGCACCCGAAGCCATCAAACACGTGAGTCCGAATCAACGAGACGTCGTACACCCTGGGACCAAAGGACTGGTCCCTAGTTTGGTCTTAGGGAACGTAACATTCCGTCTAAGAAACTGGTGACCTGGCGGTCCCTTCAGGGGAAGAAATAAAGAAGGGTCTGGAGAAAGGTCATGACCGGTGGGGTCGGGTCGCTCTCGGAAACGGGGGGAGACACACACACGTTGAGTAAGACAACGGACCTGAGCCTCGAGAGGAGGGGTGAAACAGACAATGGGGAGTTCCAGACTACTTGTAGAGGAGGAGGGATTTCGGAGAGGGTAGGAACGTCCGGGGTAAACTCGGGAAGGAGACAAACCGGTTAGAAGACGCATGAGAATACCGTCGACGTGTAAATGGGCTCCGTCCTTTTGGGTGGAGTAAATAGAAACACGGGATCGTACACCATCTTCGAGTCATTTGGGACGAATCCAATACTAAGTCTAAAATTTTCCATCTTCTCTTCGAAATGACAGAAACGAGTAAAGTGTTCATTGATCCGAACAACCCGATCTTAGTCTGTGGGAGTCGGGTGGTGAATCTTTGTTGGTGATACTTATAAAATTTTATAAAAGGAGGTCTGGAAAACGATACAAATGTCCTTGTGTCTCCATCTTTTAAAAGATTCATTTTAACTTTAGTGTGATACTGAGGTAGAAACATCCTATTAGAAAACCGAGTTACACGACATCCGTAGGAAGATACACTTATTTACCCTAAACCTGGTAGGGAACAACTTATTTAGTAGTATACAACCTTAAAAACCAAAGGTCAAAAAGGGTGATGATATGTATTATGACCCAATTTATCGGAATGTACACCGAGGGAAAAAAGTCAATATAAATGGATTAGTGACAAAAATTTTCTTAAATCCAATAAAGGTTATAAAAGGATGATGATATTTATTATGAACCTATTTGTAGGACATGTGTGTAGAAGCAGGAAAAAAGTTAATAAAAGAACCTATTAAATAAATATTCCTTGGAGTAACCAAGGGGTAACCAGTTTCCCGTACATGAAACATTTCTAAAACCTACGTCTAACGGTTCAATGGATGTCATTCCAGTACAGTCAAGTATGTTTGTAATGGTCACACACTACCCAGGGGAAAGTGGAGAGAAAACGAGTGTGACCCCCAAAATACTTCACATTTTTGAACTAATGAATACAAACCACCTGACCACAGTCCGGAATTGGTGTTTATCGTACTAAAGGGTTCCTTTCACATATGAAGGACTTACCGGTTGAATCTTTATCGGAAGGAGGTGTTCCCCCTCCAACCGACCCTTTTACAGGACCTTAGAAAGGAATTGCGGTAAGTAATCTTTGACATGGTTCTTAACTCTATCCAGGGAGGTGTAACCGAATTAACGATACTTGGTTTCCTGGGACTTCCTTTTATCGGAGAGGACATTCCTGCAGAACACTATACGTGAGGATAATGACTGTAATAGTACAACAAGATCCCCCATAAATAATATGTAAATATCCTATTAGTCCAGTCACTATAAATCTTGATATATGTTCTGAGAAACTTTCCTAAGTCCTGTCCTCTAATTAACTACTCAAGGGGGGTGTATACCGAAAATGGGGTCGTTTAATATAAATCTGTTGGTCAAGTCAAGTCAAGTCAGTGAGTCAGCACAGGCTGAGAAACGTTGGGGTACTTAGCGTCGTGCGGTCCGGAGGGACAGGTAGTGGTAGAGGGTCTCAAGTGAGTCTGAGGGTAGGTAGCTCAGACACTACGGTATGTCGGTAGAGTAGGAGACAGTAGGGGAAGAGGAGGACGGGGGTTAGGGAGGGTCGTAGTCAGAAAAGGTTACTCAGTTGAGAAGTGTACTCCACCGGTTTCATGACCTCGAAGTCGAAATCGTAGTAAGGAAGGTTTCTTTAGGGTCCTAACTAGAGGAAGTCTTACCTGACCAACCTAGAAGAACGTCAGGTTCCCTGACAGTTCTCAGAAGAGGTTGTGGTGTCAAGTTGTCGTAGTTAAGAAACCGCGAGTCGGAAGAAGTGTCAGGTTGAGAGTGTAGGTATGTAAATCTGTTGGTCATGTTCTTTATGTATCTGTCCAATTTCTCTCAAGTCTCTTTTAGTCACTTTTACCTCTTTATTTGGCCATAAAAGTCCTACCGACCTATCGTAGTGGCTAAGCTACGTACACTCAGACTCACTTGAGGTCCTCAACCCCTACCTGTTCCTCCGGACCGCACGACGTCAAGTACCCCAGCGTTTCTCAGCCTGTGTTGACTCGTTGACTTTACTTGACTTACCACTGTGTTTGTGTCTCTTGTCTGAATACCTGTACCCCCACCCCTCTCTTTCCTCTCCCGTCCCACTTACCTCTTTCATTGGACCTTTGTATCTGTGATGGTATACATTTTACTATCGGTTGCCCTTAAACGACATACTGAGTCCCTTGAGTTTGGTCCCGAGACATTATTGGATCTCCACACCCTTTACCCTCCCTCCAAGTCCTCCCTTCCCTATATACATACGGATACCGATTAGGTACAACTACATACCGTCTTTGGTTGTGTCATAATATTTCGTTAATAGAAAGTTAATTTTTATTTATTTAAAATTTTTTACTACTCCGTTTACCCCAACCCCCGACTAAATACTCCTCTCTAATTTCCGTGGTTTTTGTCTTGACCCTGGGTCTTTCCTGAAGTCACTTACACTATTGTCTGTCCTTTATGAACTTTCCGCATTGGGTGGTTTCGTTTCTGAATAAATCGGACCACGGGTTTCGCATTCGTTACCGTTACTCCATTTTACTTTCTCTTCTGAGTGATCAAATGAGTCCCCACAGAGGTCTCTCTAATCTTCAAGGGACTGACCTTTGTAAATCGAGGTCTGCCGTACGTCGAGGGGGTCCCTCCCTAAGATCTGGCCTTTCGTCCTTTTAACTGAACGTCCAATCCAGTACGGTCTGAAACCTCGGAAAGGTACAACAATGGAGTACCACTGACATATTTGTATGATAGACCCCAGGGTTTCCATCTTATTATGCAGAGTAGAGAAAAAGTAAAGGACGGACATTACGGAGATTCACTCGTTCAGCTTAGCACAGAGTTGTATCCGACGAAGGTAACTCAGAGAGGTGTCCCTCGGAATTGCCGTCTCCACCCCTCGACTGCGATAACAAGTCCTTCTGTCACCGACACCGGCGCCACAAGAAAGGACGGACAGACTTTAGGACCTCCTCCTGTTCCCCTTCTCGGGTCGACAGTCCGCACCTCGGGTGGGTGACATTTGGACCTCTCCTACAGAGAGTGGTCACTCCGGAGTTATAACAACAAGGGTTTGATTGGGGGTTGTAGCTTTACATCCCCGAGATAGACAGGGAAGTCTTAAGAGTGTTTGATCGTTCAGGGTCCCCTCCACCTATTTCACACACTCCTGGACGAATACCCTATACCAGGACTCAACCCCGAGGAACGAGACAACAGTTATTATCTTTCAATTAAACGAACCCAAACGAGATCGGTCATGAGCAATAAGTATTTTACCCCTTGTCTTGTTATTCCTAGTGATTTTGTTATCGTGTGTGTGTGTGTGTGTGTGTGTGTGAGTGTGTGTGACTGAGTATTGGGTAACAAATTTCGTAAGACGGGGGGTACTGTTCGGATCACAAATCATTCGTCCAGTACACGAGCTTCGACCGTACCGAGGTACTCATTTCGACTTCGACGAAAAACATCTTAGTCACGACCCCGTTGAGTTCCACCGTTACCTCTCAGTCCTCCTCTCTCCATGTGCCACGACGGTGGAGAGTAGTCTCTCTCTCCGGCAGAGACTCCATAAGTACAATCCTCGAGGGTGAAACCGGCATCTGTTCCCGAAAAGACGAATGGTTGGCACACTGGGTCGAGTCTACTAATTTGGAGCGAGTCAGAGGTAGTGAAGTAGTACTTTTCCTCTCTATTCTCGTCGTCGTCGTGTATTCCAAACCCTCCTCCCAATTCATTTGTTTTGTAGGCTACATGAATTGGTCGGAACATGTTCCTTCGTAAGTTATTTACAGTCAACATTGTAGGGACGGGAGGAGGACGTGTGTGTGTGTGTGTGTGTGTGTGTGTCTATACGTATCTGTACACCATGGCGGATAGACTCTCAGGTGTCCCAGGAGAGACCCGGGTGGACACTCTTTCCCTTTCATTCCCTTTCATTATGGAATGACGCGTTCCATAAAGACTTCGACGTCGGTACCTAAGGGTCCTCTACGTCACTCTTCAATGTTCAAAAATAAAAAAGAACGACGACGACGACGACGATTCAGCGAAGTCAACACAGACTGAGACACGCTGGGGTATCTGCCGTCGGGTGGTCCGAGGGGGCAGGGACCCTAAGAGGTCCGTTCTCGTGACCTCACCCAACGGTAAAGGAAGAGGTCACGTACTTTCACTTTTCACTTTCACTTCAGCGAGTCAGTACAGGCTGAGAAACGTTGGGGTACCTGACGTCGGATGGTCCGAGGAGGCAGGTAACCTAAAAGGTCCGTTCTCATGACCTCACCCAACGGTAACGGAAGAGGTTAAAAAAAAGAATCAAGTTACGAAATTATAGTTTATATAAATTACAAAGTTATAAAATTTTTTACCTTAAAACCTAGTATAGACACTAGTGGAATATAGGTTGGTGGTGGCAAATTAAAGTCACGGGTATAAACGAAGGTCCAAACATTGATCACTACTGTCTTCAACTGTCGAAATTTGAAAGAGAATTTGACTCCATACTCAGATAGTCAAAAAGACATACAGAGGGTTCAAACTCCTTTCGAATCGATAAGATATGATTCGATATGAATCCGTCCATTCCTACAACTTGTACCTTCCCGTGTACAACCTGTCAGGGTCCTCTTGGACTTTCTTCCTCTTGTAAGGTCTTTCTCCTCCGTCGTAGACCATCTCCAATTAATACTCGATACTCGATCCGACGGAACTAAATCTCCGGTCGAGTCAGTGGACCCGACGTTGAAACCGAGGATCTCCGGTAGTCTCTACATACTCTTAATCTCTTCGTAAATACACTTTAGGGACCTCTGTACCTGAGTAGAATTCCTGACTGTAGAGGAGTGGGTGTAGGTGTTGTGTCGTGTGTTGGATACACGAGTTCCTCACCTAAATATGAGAGGACACGTCTGAGACCAGTTCCGACATTGACTCCGTCGTCCTCACAAGGAACCCAATGTACAGGTACCGACACTTCTGGGCCGAGTCAGTGTCCTTCGTCTCTAACACTTCCCCTGTTGAAGAAAAAAGTAAAAATAAATAAATAACCGACACGACCCAGAAGGAACGACACACACCTGAAAAGGATCAACACCATGAGCCCGAAGAGTAACGTCACCGAAGAGAACAATGCGTCGTACCCGAGATCTAGCACACCCGAAAACATCGACACCACGTACCTGAGTCAACGAGACTCCGTACACCCTAGAAGGAACTGGTTCCTAGTTTGGGTACAAGGGACACAACCGTCCGCCTAAGAATTGGTGACCTGGTGGTCCCTTCACGACACTTTCCCTGTTGAAGATATGTTGTTTATGTCTTAGTTGTCCCCGGTCAAGGAGTGACCCCTTACCGTCACCGTCTTCTTTAAAAATCCCCTCCTCTGAGTTGTCACGGGGTGGACTCCGACAGTCTCTCTCCCCACTTCCGTTGACATATTGTATAGATTATAACCCTGAATCTTGAGCTCGTCCTTAACAGTACGGAGACGGTACTGACCGGTAGGACTAGAACATATTGCACCCAGAACTTAGGTGCTCGAGTCCGTGGAGACGAGTACGGGAACCCCGTCGTTTCGGGGGTCTACGTGAACCGAGTCGGAGACCTGGACGACAGGACTTCCAGGTTTGTCGAGGAAGAGGGGTGAACCTCTCGTGTGCGAGGTCCAACCGACTACACACTGGACCTCCCGTCCTCGTCCAAATTCTCCCTCTGGTTACCTGGTTAGAGCGACTCTGAGACGAAAGGGTAGTCTTTTTATCCCTATTAAAACTTCAACATCCTTTTAGTAGATCGGGTCCGGAAACATGGGTTGTTTAACAACGATAGAGTACCAACAAATTTAGACTGTCATCTATCTTGTCCCATCCCTTCGGACCGAAGGACGGGTCTCTTACATCATCTTCTTTTGAAGTCAACGAATCGGAAACTCTAAAAAAAAAAATTGGATTGACCAACGGGACTCCTAGAGATCTTTTGTCTAACAACAGGGTGACCGATGTACACACGTTGACTCTTAAGACGAACTTCCCGTACTCTCACAGACCCTCTTTCCCAGTGTGACTCAAAGGACAGGTTCGGTAGAAGAGAGGCCGAACCAGAAACCTGTACCTGAATAGACTGACTGGTTTCCGAGGGAAAAGTAAAAGAGAGACATCGACTAATTCCACTGGAATTTGAGATCTATCTAACATTTATACATATATCCCTCGTCAGAGACACGAACTACTTACATCGAATAGTGGAACCATTTTCAGACCTGTGAGTCTAAGATCGAGTAGGATTGATACACTGTGTCTGAACCGGGAAAGTGACAAACCCCGGAGTCAGTGAAATAGACGTTCAAGGAGTCCTCTGACCTAATTTACAATGGATTCCTTCCTGTGAAGTCACAAAAATCGACGAGACACTTACTCAATGACCTTAAGGACCACCAAAAACTAAAATAATTTTCAGGACCTCGATTGGGGACATAAGAATCTTTCCACCCAACTCCTTTTAGACAAGGTACTTGGTAGGGAATATCCCTTTTCATAAATTAAACTCCTAGAAGAGTCAAAAATAAAAATTTTAAAAATAACTTCATATCAACGAAATGTTGCAACCCAATCAAAGACGACATGTCGTTTCACTTAGTCAATAGTATATGTATATAGGAGAGAAAGAACATAGAGAAAGGGTAAATCCAGTGGTGTCTCGTGAATCACCCCACGATATGTCATCCAAGAGTAATTAATGGATAAAATATGTATCATAGTTATTACATATACAGTTGGGATTAGAGGATTACCCGAAGGGAACACCGAGTCGACCAGTTCTTAGACGGATGTTACACCCTCTGGACCCAAGTCAGGGACCCAACCCTTCTAGGGACCTCTTCCTTTTCCGACGGGTGAGGTCATAAGTACCTGATATGTCAGGTACCCCAACGTTTCTCAACCTGTGCTTACTCGTAGAAAGTGAAGTGTTAGAGGGTTAAGTAGGGTGAGACGGGAGAAGTCAGAAATTTAAGTGGAAAAGGAAGATGACAGATACATACCCGAAGGAAAAGTGACCATAAAGGGACTAAGTCACCTTTATTTTTCTCCACTTGTGGGATACATATAATCACTCCTTTTGGAAACGACGGAAACCGATTTAGTCTCAATGTCATGTACTCAAACTACCTCAAATTTGGGTGGACCCACACAAGTCTCTTCTTTGACATTACTGGAGATCTTCGTTATTCTTTTATCTCTTGCGTCCTTATTTAAGGAGCACCCGAAGGGACCATCGAGTCACCATTTCTTAGACGGACGGTCGCGTCCTCCGTACCCAAGCTAGGGACCAGGCCCTTCTACCGTGTATGGTACCTCGTTGATTCGGGCCCACGGTGTTGATGACCTGGGCACGAGATCACGGACCCTCGTCGTTGATACTCGGGTCCACGGAGTTGATGATCTCGGGTGCTCGGGTACTCGGGTGCGAGACGTTGTTCTCTTCGGCGGTGTTCCTCTTCGGATACGATCCGTTGATCTCTCATCGGGGACGAGCGACGTTGATCTTTTTCCGGACGTACGTCGTTGTTTCTGGGTCGTGTCGTCTTTTATTTATTTATTTATTTTAATAAAATTTTTTCTTAAGGAAGTAATTTTTTAATTAAATAAATAAAATTAACCTCCGATTAATGTTATAACACCATCTAATATAAAATATGTTAACTAAAAAGTGATTATTAATCCTATACAAACCCTGTCAAACTGTTTTATTCATAATAGTTTGATTATTTAATAATGTAAAGACTTTTTTTTTCTTAAGAAGAAATCTCTCGACAGAAGACTTTGGTTTCCGGAACCCCACTAGAATATACGGAACTCTATTCACTTCTGTGAAAACTCACGACGCCTGGAGATCCACAACGACTCTGATACCGTCCTCCCGGTCGAGGAAATTAATTAATTAAATGAGAACCGACGTAACCCAGAAGTTACGTCACACGTCCTAGAAGGTAATGTCGTCCTCGCGATCTCGTGTACCCGAAACATCAACGTCGTACGTCCGAATCCACGAGGTGTCGTACACCTTAGAAGGACCTGGACCCTAACTTGGGCAGGGGACGTAACCTTCCGTCTAAGAGTTGGTGACCCGGTGGTCCCTTCCGGTTGAGACTCCCTCTCAGGAAGAGAAGAGATGAAGTTAGAGTGATTCAACTTGACTCCTACCTCTGCACCAAATGCTACTTTAGGCCTCGGGGTCCGTCCGACAACTCCGCACAGGGATAACATTACGGGGGACATCCAGGTCCTTCGTACTTACTTGTAAATAAACCTACGTTGACCGAGATTTCAGGTTCCGTCCTTTCGTTCTCGATCTAAGAGACATTGGACTTAAGAAAATCGACAATTTCACAAAAACACGTCAACCTACTTACCTTTTTCGTACTCCAATTTCGTTAATCACCAGAACGATCGAGGAAATACTTTTGTCTGTCCGTGTAAAGGTCCTCACTTGTTTCCATCCTTCTCTTCCTCTTCTCGGTCATACACCCTTGAGAAACATGAAAGACTAGTTAACAAGACATTGGACTTTTGACGAGATTTTTTTTAGATAATTTCTCTTTCTTTTTTGGTGTTAGCCCCCACTCATCAAGTGAAACTTTTTATTGCTAAATAGTCATAAACGAGGGGAAAAATAACAATGACTCGATTTTTAGTAAAGTAGTAGTAGTAGTAGTATTATTACATTATACAAAATTCTTTCTTGTATCTCCCTACCCAGTAAACGATCGGACTGAAGATTGCCTCAGTGACTCTCGTCTCCACTCGGACCTTGTACTGGGTATTATCTGTGAGTTATTTTTATTTTACTTACCAATCTATTTACTTTATTCACTCCACTAGTCAGACACAACCCTGAATCCCCAGACTCACCATGAGACCCCGTGGTGAGTGCGCGTCGGAGGGAGACCCCTGGTCGGAACAGGGGTCGGGGTCCCCTGTGAGTGAGATATGGACCTGAGAAGTTGTGTTTTGGCATTCGAACGGAGAAGGAGTAGTTGGGACCTCCGTTTACTAACTCGAAATAAATAAATAAAAACTGAATCCTCAAAATGACAACTAACATCCCCTTATCTTCGTTTAGTCTTAAAGAAACAGATTCAACGATCTTATAACGTTTTAAGAGTCACGGAATGGGCGTCACCTTGACCTACTCGGAAACCATAAGTCCCTAACCAAAAATAGAGGACAGTACAGTGGGGTGAATGATCGATTGTAATAAACAGAAGAACCACTAATATACGGACTAAAAGGGACCTACGTTTAAGAAACTCTCTACCTTAAAACGAAAGAGGAGATCATCTATAAGACCAATCTCTTCCTTGCTTACCTTTGGGTTTTCAGTTTCCGTCAAACCTCTCTTTTAACCTTGGACTCGACCCCTACAATCGTCCTCAGTCTGTGTAAACCTACTGTCAACCTTTATCCCTGTAGATTAAACAAGTAAACAAATTTTTGATGTCATTCAGGGTATGTATGTTCGGAAGTTCAACGTTTACAAGTTTCTACGTTTACACGGGGAGACACGGTCGACAACATAACATGAAGACATGAAAGGTCCGATGGTATGACATTCTAATTTTTACAAAGGAAATAAAATAAAAAAATTACATAATAAACACACTTTTCATAATCTTTGGATAATGTCATGTCATGATCTATCGGCTAACACAGTCAACCCATGGATCCGATCGAAACAACCTGAATACTTGTTTAACCTGAGTAGTTGTCTCAGAGTCTTACCTTGAACAAGTATATATCCCCTGAATGACATAACATGTGGTAGATGGTACACCTACAAAATTTATGGTTAACTGAAAGTCAACGTCTACAGGTTTGAGTCCTTATCTTAGAGATCTGGACCAAGAGTTGAATGAAGACGACGGTCCCATGACACACCCAACCTGGGTTACTGAATTGGAGAGAGACAAGGCTCCTCCAATCGACTATAATGTGACGGAACACCTGATCAACACTCCTAATTAACCGTAAATATCTCACGAAACTCTAGGTCTCCACTTTCCAGATAAAGTGGACGGTTTAGTGCACTACTGTCGTCGTACCATACTTACCAAATCTCGAATACTCCCTGAAACTTCTACTTTTCTCTGATTCAGAATAATACTAAAGAAAATCGAAGACCCGTTATGACTGGACCTCCAAATACACGGGGGCTCCGATAGACCGTGGCGACCCTAAGACAGAAAAAAAGAACAAGGAGGATTCTTCAATGTAATCAGGAGTTTTTTAAAAATTAAACGTCAAAGGTTTTCTTTTTAGTTTCCGTCGTAGGACGTAATATCTTTGTGTTGAAGTCACTCGGATCTCGACTCTCTCCTCTCCCTCCTGTGTCTTACTTAAAAAGACATTGTAAAGAGTAGGGACCTAAATCTAGGTCAACGAGTGACTAATAACCGTGGTCTCTTAAGATGACTCTCACTGAGGGAACTCTTTTTCTTTGGATTCCTCATTAGTTGGACTTCCAACCGAACTCCGTAGTCAAACAAATTACAATCTAAATCTTTACCCGAAGGATCCACTGAGCCACCATTTCTTAGACGGACGGTTACGTTCTCTACGTCCTCCGTCCCCAAGTCAGGGACCCAGCCCTTCTAGGGGACCTCTTCCTTCACCGTTGGGTGAGGTCATCGGAAGGACCTCTTAAGACACCTGTCTCCTTGGACCGTCCGGCGTCAGGTGCCCCAGCGTTTTCTCAGCCTGTGTTGACTCACTGACTCGACGTACGTCTGAATCTATATACAAGTCTCTATTTCAGAGACTCCTGTATAACTTCGATAAAGTGTACTTTCTGTTTTGCAAATGGATATAGGACGGATCACGACCTCAAAAAGAGGGAGAACTCCTGGGTATTCTGGGTGAGGACTTCCACCTTCCTAAGGGGGACCATGTCGTCCCGGAAGATGTTGAAGGAAGGCCCAAGGGTCCTGGGGTCTCTTCCGGTGGTGACCGACTTTACATCTGATTTCGACACAGTATGGAACCTCCTCCGAAAGACCCGAACCTCATTGTTTTAGGGGTTCCCTACCTTGGACACGGAGGACGTCACCGTCAAGACTCTGAATTGGTGACCCGGTGACCCCTTCAGAGTCTCTATCAACGGAACTAGAAAAACACGTAGGGACACAGAGGACGGTGAATTAAAGGAGGTTGGACTCCCAGAGAAAAATGACACGAGAAAACCTCACATCTGACCCATCCAAGTCGGTCCTTCGTCCCCCGTACTAAAGTGACTATCAGTGGGATGGAAGATCGTATAAATGTCTTCCTACTCTCAAACCGAAAACTTTTTGTGCTTCTCTCACGTCAAATTCGGTCTTGGTGGTTTTTGTACTTCAGAGGGGACTCTGGGTAAAGACCCTTAAGAATAGTGACATGTTTTTAGTGATAACACGATTCGAATTTGCGACATTAGGACACGGAACGGTCTTTTACGTGAACGTATCCGTAAAGACCGGACTTCTTAAACGCAGACTTCTTAGAGTTCCTGTATATAGACTCACGATTCATATCTCTCGTGGGATTATGATCACTCTCCCCTAGACTCTCCTTTGACAGTAGATAAGAAAGTTTCGGAATGGCATTAAGTACTTGTCCGTCCGGTAAGTCACCGTATTGACTCAAAAGGTAAAGATTTATCACTATATTATCGTATCATCAAACTAGGTTTTAAAACAGGGGCTTACAGGGTAAAGAACCGTCACTAAAAGTCACGACGTGCACTCAAAATAACCTAAACCCCTCATAAAGGGTAAGAAAACGGTCACGAAAGATTTCAACAGACTACCGAACTACTTTCTACGAAACACTTTTGTTACGGAACAAAATTCTTTCGTAATAAGTTAAGAATACGGTATAGAAAAGGATCATAAACGTAATTATCTAACGGGAACCATTCAGATTTCAACGTACCAAAAATTCGTGTCAAAGGTATATGTAAATAATAGTAAAAAAAAATAGTAAAGACTTCGAACAGGAGTCATCAGAAGATATATAGAACAAAAACAATACAGACTAAGATTTAAATAGGTCTCTGCCGACACCCAACTACTCAAATTTTAGTGTCCTTCCTGTACACGGTTTAATTTCCGAACAACCATTAAAAAAAAAAAAAAAACCTACGACCCATAAAAATTGGGAGAAGAGAACAACTCCTCTTTATCCAAAAGAAAAAAACTTACATATAAATTTTCGTAAAAAACTACATACTGAAGACTTCGACTTTCTTACGATACTACGTCCTTTCCCGACCCTCTAATAAACGTTCTCTTTGTATTCTTACTTTATAATTATGTTAGGCTGTGATCGAAGTTCCGTAAACAGGAGGTCTTTTATTTACGACGGTGTAAAGTAAAGAACTTCGGGACACAGATTGTATCAAGTATAGAGACAGGAGTAATAAATTAATATCCGGATTCCTCAGTGATCTTTCCCTCCCGTAGACCGGACTACTAACTAAAATAAATAACCAACACCAGTCCAATCCCCGGAGACCCTTCGACCGTCAAAGGTTCTTATCGTCTAAAGTCTATAATGAATTAACGGACAAGTTTCTTAACCAAGTTAAGTCAAGTCAACGAGTCAACACAGGACGACAAACACTGGGGTACCTGATGTCGTACTGTCCGAAGGGACAGGTATAAATTGGTCTCAACTCAACGATGGACTGACAGGTGTCCACATTGTGTGACTGACAGTAAGAGAGTATACCCCTAAAGTAGTCTTTTAAGAGACCCGTGAGGACCTTTTCAGAGGGGTCAATCCTAATCCCATCCTTCACACGAAACTGAACGGTCGACCTAAGCTGTACTACTCTCAATCTTAGAATTAAACCTCAACTTACCAGTGTCTGTTCCCAGGATACTGGTAACTTTAATATCCGTGGTAAAAAAGACCCCTCCCTCGATTATCAAAAATACGACAGGGGATTTCTCGGTGTTAGGACTTTTCTCCTCTTTAGAAAAGATTCGTCTACCGAGTGAGTCAGGAGGGGGCTGGGACCTGACCGGGGATGCAGTCACTGTCCACAGGGAGTGTGCACGGGGAGGATCTCTCCTTACGGTCAAGGACAACTCGGGGTGCGGTCAAGGGACTCTCGACCCTGCCCTCTCGACCTCAGTGTGAGGCTGGGGGCATCTGGGGCCGTCCACCACATTCGGACAGTTCGTCCCGGGTCCGATCCCACCACCACCGCTCCCTCCGTGTACGGGAAAACCTTCCCCAGTAAACTGGGAGAAATGCCACTCAAGAACAGTTCGTTGGTATATCAGGACGTCCATCAAATGCCTAGAGTGTTACAAATTTACAGTCGCTGATTAAGTTTAGAACTTCTCAGAACTTCTTTGGAGTGTTTTTACAGCGAAACCTCCGAACCCATTCAGTGACTGAAAGTCGAATCCTAAAAAAAAAGAACAGAGTTTTACTGTAAAATTGATGAGTTATTTCAGGAGATAGAACTGATATGATAGAATTTTTTTTAAAAAAAAACGGTGTATGAAACCAAACAGCGGAACGACGGTCTCGACACCAAATGTGACTCCCACTTGAGTTACGAGGCAAAAGGAGTGTATATAAACCGTAGTCAAAGAAAAGATAAGACTTCACTTTGGGTATCTATTATGTTGATTCTTCGTACTAAATTTTTTTTTTCTCTCTCTTGTACAACGGAATTGACATTATGTATCCTCTCCATTGTCCTTTCTTTGAACGTTAGTGTCGCATGCACGTAAAAACGAGTCAGGACAGGCTGAGAAACACTGAGGTGCTTGACGTCGGACAGTCGGAGGAGACAGGTACTTTAAAAAGTCCGTTCTTATGACCTCGTCCAACGGTAAAGAATGAGATCCCCTAGAAGGGACTGGGTCCCAACTTGTAAGTAGAGGACACTGAGGACGTACCCATTCGTCCAAGAAATGGTGGCTCGGTGGACCCTTCGGGTTATCACATATATAATCGTACACTTGTGAGGCCATACCGTTATAATCTTCACCCTTTTCGGGGATATTTAAGGGTTTTACAAGTGATCCCCCGTCCTAACAGTGGTACCCTTTAGTGTTGCGATCTTCGAAGACTGGGTATCTATGGGATAGAACGGAGGATTGAGTAATCTGAATCGAGACGGGAGAGTACGTGTGTCTAGTACAAGTCAAAACAGAAATACCCCGTTGCAAATTTTTTTGAATTTCTCAAAGACAAAGAGAGGAGTGTGATGTATGTAGAGTACGGGTCTAGAACAGAAGAAGTCAGTTCATAAAAGTCGAGGAAGTTGGTAAGGACTGTGTGAAGTAGGAGGGTCACTGGAAGCACTCGAAACGGAGACAGGAAAAGTATACAGACCCTGGGGTC
Organism: Capra ibex; assembly: GCA_006410555.1. Classification (NCBI taxonomy): domain Eukaryota; kingdom Metazoa; phylum Chordata; class Mammalia; order Artiodactyla; family Bovidae; genus Capra; species Capra ibex. The sequence continues at coordinate 37,013,912 of SJYO01018757.1, read as the reverse complement.
AAGACTTAGGTAGGACGTATCGTCCCACATACACTCGACGGGACAGAAAGGAGCGGATTGGGGGTCACTTTCTTTTTTCACTTTTACAACAATCAGCGAGTCAACACAGGCTGAGAAACACTTGGGTACCTGACATCGGACGGTCGGAGGAGACAGGTCCCCTAAGAAGTCCGTTTTTATGACCTTACCCAACGGAAAAAGAGGAGGTCCCCTAGAAGGACTGGGTCACTAACTTGGGCCTAGAGGACCTAACGTCCGTCTAACATATGGCAGACTCGGTGGTCCCTTGTCACCCGTAAACATTAGTGGGTGCATTTTCTTGAGCCTGACAACACAAGGCATACCGTCGGTTCTGGTAGAACTACAGTGTCACTTGATTCTTTACCTCTGGACCAATGCTCACGATCCGACAGGGGACCCGTAATATCATGTGACCTCGTAGACTTACCGGTCCAACTTGACATGCCCTGCACATTGCATTCGATACTAGGATTATAAACATGACCACGTCAATTGACGTCGGTGCAGAGTAAACAACTAAGTGAGACCGTTGACGAAACAACGAATAATGAAAACTCACAACCACAAAAGTCACAAATTCAGTCGTCAAAATAAGTCACGAGACTAAAAGTCTACTCTGGAGAGTACCTGCGTATCCTTCGACTACTTAACAAAATAAACCGAGAAAACAGGATTACCCGAAAGAGACAGATTGAAGTGTAGATGAGGTTACACTTTGAACCGGATTCTGAAATAAATAAAAACATAAACATATAACTAAATAAAAATTTTAATTGAAAATAAACTCACTTCAACGAAATGTTACAACACAATCAAAGATGAGACATCGTTTCACTTGAGATGTATATGTATATAGGGGAGAAAAGAACCCAAAGGAAGGGTAAATCCAGTGGTGTCTCGTGACTCAAGGGAGTTGATGTGTCATCCAAGAGTAATCAATGGATAAAATATGTATCATGGTTGTCACATACCCCGAAACGACTATCGAGTCAACCATTTCTTAGACGGACGTCACGTCCTCTGGTTATTACATACACACAGTCAAAGTTACAGAGTCAGATAGAGTAGGGGTAGGGGAACCACAGGTATGTAAACAAGAGATGAAGACACAGAGATAAAGACAAAACGTTTATTCTAGTAGATATGGTAAAAACATCTAAGGTGCATATACGTAAATTATATACTATAAACGAAAAAAGAAAGACTGAATGAAGTAAGACATACTATCAGAGATCCAGGTAGGTGTAGAGATGTTTACTGGGTTAAAGTAAGGAAAAATACCAATTCGTCATAATGTAACATATATGTATGGTGTAGAAGAAATAGGTAAGACCGGATCTGAAATTTAGATATTTTACAATTTTTGTGAACGTAATTCTTAAGTACTTAAATGACAAAAAAGAAAAATTTAAAGTCCCACAGTATCCTCAATGGTGCAACGTATCATACATCATACGTGTCTGAATGCACACGCACCTGAAGGTAGTAGAGTCAATAAAGAGCGAACAGAAGAGGAGCGAGGAAGGAGGACCTAACGGACACTTTGAAGTTTTTACGTAAGGAGAAAATATGTCTTACTAGGTTAAGAGAAATTGAAACCAATATCGGTTGTATATCCTGGGTTGATCCACATAATTGGGCAAACCCGACGGTATTGTTTCACGGTATCTGACCTACCGAATATTTACTGTCTATAGATAAAGAGTTTCAAAACCTCCGACCGTTCAGGTTCTGACCTTGAAGGTTAGAAGGACTAAGTCCAGTTCTTCGTTGTCAATTTTGACCTGTACCTTGTTACCTGACCGAGGTTTAACCCTTTCCTCACACAGCTCCGACATATAACAGTGGGTAGGAATATATATTCGTCCCACTGTTATATGTCGGAGCTGTGTGAGGAAAGGGTTAAACCTTGGTCAGGTAACAAGGTACAGGTCAAAATTGACAATAAATTAGACAATAAATTTGACAACAAATTAGACGTATACGTCTCATGTAGTACTCTTTGCGACCCGACCTTCTTCGTGTTCGACCTTAGTTTTAACGGTCCTTTTTATAGTTGTTGGAGTCTATACGTCTACTGTGGTGGGAATACCGTGTTTCACTGTTCCTTGAGTTCTCGAAGAACTACTTTCACTTTCTCCTCTTACTTTTTCAACCGAATCTTGAGTTGTAAGTTTTTTACTTCTAGTACCGTAGACCAAGGTAGTAAAGTACCGTTTTTCTACCCCTTTGTCACCTTTGTCACTCTCTGAAATAAAAGAACCCGAGGTTTCAGTTACGTCTACCACTGACGTCGGTACTTTAATTTTCTGTGAACGAAGAATCTTCTTTTCGACACTGTTTGGATCTGTCACATAATTTTTGTCTCTGTAATGAAACGGCTGTTTCCGGACGTATCCGTTTCAATACCAAAAAGGTCATCAGTACATACCTAGACTCTCAACCTGGTATTCCTTCCAACTCACGACTCTTAACTACGAAAACTTGACACCACAACCTCTTCTGAGGGAACCTGACGTTCCTCTAGGTTGGTCAGGTAGGATTTCCTTTAGTCAGGACTTATAAGTAACCTTACTGACTACGACTTCGACTTCACGGTTATGAAACCGGTGGACTATACTTCTTTCTGGGACTACGACCCTTTCTAACTACCGTCCTCCTCTTCCCCTGTCGTCTCCTACTCTACCAACCTACCGTAGTGACTGAGTTACTCAAACTCGTTCGAGACCCTCAACCACTACCTATCCTTTCGGACCGTACGACGTCAGGCACCCCAGCGTATCTCAACCTGTGTTGACTTACTGACTTGAGTTCAGGTTCTAATTCGACAACCGTCTGAGTCACCACTCTTGGACTAAGGACGGAGTGTCTCTCGGTAGAAAAACGACATTGTAGCGTACCATCTTCCCCCTCCCTAGAGAGACCCCAGAGAAAATATTCCCGTGAGGAGAGTAAGTTTTCTCATGGTGGGGGTACTGGATCAGTAGAGGATTTCCGGTTGTTGGTAACACAACTTCCTTATCCAACGTTGTACACTTAAACCACCTCCTATATTTGTAAGTCAGGTAACATGGTCCCCTCTCCTCATTTTACCCCTCTCTCCTCTTCCAGAGTGACACGTAGGTCAGAAATAATTTTACTAAAAAGTCTGGTTTGATAAAGGGAAAGATTCTAAGAATACGGTCGACACTTTTAATGTTGAATAAAAGAGACATGTAAACCTACCAAATACGGTAGGTGAAGACACTACCTCATGTGCAAATGGTAAATAAACACATAACGAAGTTGTACGTAAATAATTCACGGTCGAAACACGACCCTTTACTCGATTCGTGACCAGACGTGTCGGGAAGGGAGTTCCTTGACCACAAAACCACTGTCCGTCTCTTCGTCTGTCTGTTCAGTTGGAACACACAAGACCCACGTGTCTCCTCCTGACGCATCAGACCGAAAGTCTCCAGTCTCTCCGGATCCAACTCGTTTACTACCGGCTCAGAATTTTCTACTCGTTCTCAATCGGTTCTCCCCTTCCCTCAAGGTTCATCCAACTTTCGAACACGTTTCCCTGTCTACCTTGGACATCATGCACTGTCTCTTGTAGTCAGGATCGGTACGAGTTCACCGAACGAACACTAGTGTCGTTTCGGAGAAGGGTACGTACGACTTACGGGGGTTGAGATAAAAACAAGATGTTCATTTCCGGGTACACCAAATGAATGCCACAAACAAGTCGTTTCGGAAATGGGAACCATAGTTCTCGAATAAGAAGAGGAAAGGGGGTGACTTAATGATAAGAAGGGGAAGGACGATAGAACCGTCGTGAGTTCCTTTGCTTCTACAAATTCTCCGAGAAGACTCTAGAGTAGAGATTTCTTTATTTTTAGTCTTAAGACTTGACACCCAAACGAGTCCCATCTCGTGGAACATCAACTCATCTTTATCCAAGGACAGGGTCAAGACGATAAAGACGGACGGACGTCTTCCCAGTAAATTGGGAAACTCGGAGTCAAAGCAATAGGTATTTGACCCTTATTTTATTAAGGACGTTATATCTCAACACCACCACACTCCATTGTAGGGTATCTGGTCTTCGTAAGTTGTGTACTCTCGAAAGCGGAGTTAAGAGTAATTCTTGTATTTTAGGGCGAACGACTCGTCCCTCTACCACTGACATCTTGAAAGACGTATACACCCCTTTTACCAACTCTTGACACGGACATTGTCCACCCCTTCCTTTAGAGGACTAGAGTGACGGAGAGAAACAGTGGTTTTATGCTTTTAGTTCTTCGACAATATTCCTTAAACGGTTCGGAGTCACACGGGGAGAGGTTTTATTTCCAACCTAATCTACTACAAAATTCCGGAAAAGCTTGATATTGTGAAGTAAATAAAGTCAGGGGACTTATTAACGATTACCTCCTTTAGTTAATAGTTCCAGGTCAAGAAGATTCAATACCGATGTATCATCTCAGGAATTCAAAAACTCTTTGGGACTACAGGTCAAGGGTCGGTCCGTACAATTTAGTCCCAGTGGTCGCTCCACCACTAAAATACCCCGTCGACCACAACTTCCAAGGTGATCACCGACTTCATTCTCAGAACAGAAACTAAAGGTCGACTACCGTAGGAAATATCATTCAGGGGATCCGACCTCTTAATCTACAGTTTCACTTATAGTTTTTAACGAAGACAACAACGAACAAGTTTGTAAAAACAAAATGAGGAATTTCACTTATCAGAAGAGTCTCTACATACATTAACGGTCAGAAACTTGAAGGAAATGGTTTTATAAGGATCGCATTTCTGTATACAATGGTTAATACGAAAATTAATTTTACCTTTACACACATTTCGAGAAAGTATCTTTACGTATGATTTAGACAAAATCTCTTTTAATGAACAGTCAGAAAAAAAAAAAAAGAAGAAAAATGAGTTAGGGTCAAGTCCGAAACCGGAAGTTAGTTCTCTTCGGTGATGTTACTTTATAAAAAACTGTGATACACCTTTATCGACAGGAACTACACACAGAAATAAATACAGTCCCGAGGATTGTTGAGGGTGTTTATTTTGGACAAAAAAGTTACTTTTTGTAAAGTTTCACCTTCTTCCCACATACAGTACAACTGGTTTTATCGTAATCCTATTACTCGGGTTATAACTTCTCCGAAATTTCCGGGTTTAGAAGTACTTTTTATAAACAACTAAAATGAAGTGATGCTAACCTTCTCTTTTGTATCACCATAAAAACGTACTGTTAACGAACTACACATAAATAACTTGACGTAGTACACACCAGACAATTTTACTTAAAGTATCCTCTGTAAAACATTCAGTATATATATACACACACATATATTATATACACACACATATATAAACTCTCCATTATTGATATATGTAACAAAACAATGAACGAAAAGAAAAATGAATGATATTCATCTACAGGAAAGAACAGTTTCAGAAGTAAGACGTAGTAAAATTACTGATATATATCATAAGAATTAAAAGTTATGTACTCTTAAATGAATTAGAGTAATAACTCGTAAATCTAATAAAGGTTGAAAAAGTATGTAAGGTCACTTGTAGGAATAAGTATATGGAAGAACGGAAACATGTTAATAGAGAAATCCTACTTAAGTATCTTCACCCTATTGACCCATTTTGTCACAAGTATTAAAATTTCTAAAACTATGTATAGTGGTTTAACATAACTTCCGCCATGGTTAAATATGAGGATAGACACGTTAATAAAGAAAAGTTTAAGAAAAACTTTTAAACTTTTCGTTTAAGAAAAGTCGTTATCTCACAACACTTAGTAAACTTTAGGTTTCATTTTGCCAGGGGAATGTAATTGAGTCGTTTATGGAAGGATTGAGATTCGAGTAAGACGTTGTATTTTACGATCGGCGTCGATTTGTGTACAACTTCATTGTTCCCACCTCCGGTTCCCTTACTTCTCCTCTTTCTCCAACAGTTGCTACCTGAATCTTGAAGTGGAAAAAGGAGAACGGTCACAGACTGGGTTTGAGAACCTGTTACGCGAAGGAGGGGGGTTTTTCATCTCCAACCCTTCTTCCCCTTTGATCTCTAAGATAAATTTTAAGGTGACCCAGAACATAAACTCTAACCGTCGTGGCTCCGTAAGGTCTACCGAGACAGGTAAGAAAACTTGGATGGAAAACTAGAAGAAATTTAAAGGAGGAGTAAAGTGGACAGACCCAAATAACGGACCTTTTGTTCGTCCACTTGTATAATCGAGGAGGAACTCCATGGGGATCTGATGTCCTTTAAATACAAGTCCAGTCCTTAGTATATTGTACTGATGTACGAGGTGTAAATACCCGTTCACTTCGTTGTCCCTTAAAATTCGACCCTAAATACTGTGTTTGAACATCGTCTGTGCAACACTCCACCCTTCCTTTAAATTTATTCCTTTTTGAGACGGTAATTATAACTAAGTTCAAGAGGTGAACTACCTTTTTTGTACATTCTTAAAATAAGACCTTTAACGGACACTCAATTTGTTCCCCGTCCTTTTGTTTTTATAATATTTGTGTAGTGGGGAGGAAGGGGGTATATAACTAAAGGGGAGAAAGTCTGCTTCAGTTAAAAGATCAGTCAGTCACATGTCCGGTCTTAATAGATTTTCGAAAATTAAACTAAGAAATCACTGGAACTAGGGGTAATTAAGGTCCTCCTTTCCCCCTTCTTTTCTCTTTACATACAGTTCAACTCTCCCGTTCTAAAGAGGTAAAAGACTTTTTTGACTGGATGTGGATACCTAGACAGAAATGTCGGGTATTTTCGGTTGTGTTTCTTCTTATGGTCGACCTTAGCAAGTCACCTCCATTTCCGAAAGTTTCGGGACCGATCGTCGTCCACCTTATACGTAATCCCCAAGAAACTAACAAGTTTATCATAAATGACAGGTACCCTTCGTTATACTAAGAATATATCAGTTATTTCTCGTATAAGTCCTCAAAACGGGAAATCGGTCGTACCGACTACCAAACATTACTGAGACCGTAGGTAATGGCCATTTTGAGTCTTTTGGGTCCATGGCTACCGGTACCCAGGACCGAACTAAGAAGTCTGGGTGTAGCTCCAGGTATACATATGTCGGATTCCCGGTCTTACTAAAGTCTCAGAACCCGAGGACCCGTCACTAACGAACCTTTTCACGAGGAGGTTCGATTTGATCGAAGAGAGACTAGTGACGAACAAACCGGTCACTATGGTGAACCCACATATTCGACACCTACCTGGTCCCTCCAAAACTCATTTAACAGAACAACAGAACTACTGTAGAAACAAATCCTCAATATCGATAAAGGTAGGACTTTTATCCACCCACCACCACCAGTCGTCTATCTTCTCCTCCCCTAAGGATTGACCAGGGGACGGAACTCTCAAGTCCCTAAGATCCTTTCCAGTTGCCACAGGTTACGGTCCTCCTTGGTCTAGCATACGAAGAACTCCCCTCCGAAACGACCAACACAAGGGGTGAGGAGAACGTCACAGACCGTGGGTCCTCCTCGAAGAATTTACACAGGGCAACGGGTTCTAGTTCATCGTACCATCTCCCACTATGGTGGTTAACACTGTTGTCATTCGACCTTTCGAAATGATTCGGTATGCATACCTACAAGTTCCCTGAATTTTTATACTTTTTACCAAGGGTAGTAATTAAAGACGAAAAAGAGTGATCCGACTTCACCCCGTCCTCCACCGAACAAATCCTACGAATTAAGTAGTAACGACTCTTCAGTCACTTTCGAGCGCAAGACTTGGGTTCCTGAAATAAGGGACGAAAAACAATTTATGTCTGATTCCTCAACCTAGGAGTAACGTCTCCCTTACGTGTCGTATCCCGTCACCAAGGGTTTGGACTCACACGCAGCCTTAGTGGACGTCCCGAACAACTTTGTGTTTACGGACCCAGGGTGATGAGCTCAAAGACTGAGTCACCCAAACCCCTCCCCGACTCCTATACACACAGATTCTTCGAGGGTTGACCACGACTATGACGAGAAGACTCAGACCCGAAACTCTCGGTTACCCGAGTCTCCTTTTTCGTGAGTGTAACCTCAGTATATTTCGACCTGAGGATAGAACGACACACTGGAACCAGTCCCGTTGAAACGTATTGGAATCAAAGGAGTAAACATTGTACCACCGTTAAAGGTGGAGTGTCCTGACAACACTCCTACTTTACCTTATTTCACAAGTTCTACCGACCAAGAACCATAAGTGAACGAAGTTTTCAGGCCCTGGAAAGAGGGATTGAGGAGGACACCCGAGGAGTCTGTTGTGTCCCGGACAAACTCTCGAATACGGACACTTGACTCACAGACGAGACAATCAAAGAAAAAAAAAAAATTAAAATTAAAAATGAAATAAAATGAATTGTTATGACATAACCAAAACGGTATGTAACTGTACTTAGGTGGTGCCCACATGTACGCAAGGGTTTGTACTTGGGGGGAGGGTGGAGGGAGGGGTATTGTAGAGAGACCCAGTAGTGGCACGTGGTCGGGGTTCGTACGACATAGGACGCAGCCTGTATCTGACCGCTAAGCTAAGAATGTACTAGCATATGTACAATGTTACGGTAAGAGGGTTTAGTAGGGTGGGAGAGGGAGAGGGAGACTCAGGTTTTCAGGCAATATGTGGACACACAGAGAAAGGGACAGAACGTATGTCCCAGCAGTAACGGTAGAAAGATTTAAGGTATACATACACAATCATATGACATAACCACAAAAGGAAAGACCGAATGAAGTGAGACATATTAGCCGAGGTCAAAGTAGGTAGAGTAGTCTTGACTAAGTTTACATAAGAAAAATTGCCGACTCATTATGAGGTAACACATATACATGGTGTCGAAAAAATAGGTAAGTAGACGACTACCTGTAGATCCAACAAAGGTACAGGACCGATAATATTTGTCACGACGCTACTTGTAACCCCATGTACACAGAGAAAGTTAAGACCAAAGGAGCCTGTACGGGGTCTTCCTCGCTCTCAGGTAGTACTTCCTCAAGACCAGTCCACGGTCGGCTCACGAGAAAAGATGTCTGCAGACCCGGGCCCCCGACCTACACGGGGTCCACAGGGAGTAGTAATTGATACTGGACGGGTTGTTGTCTCTCGACATGGATGTGTCTTAACCCGCTAGTCCAGCTATACCGGCTTTCCCACACCGGTAATTAAAACATTTCTTGCTACTATAAGCGTAGGAGTCTCTGTAGCTCGTCATGATGAGGTGAGTCTGACTACTCTACGGGTACTTACAGCGACTAGACTAGACTTTTTAGACGAGTGACCTCGGAGAAGTAGATAAAACATAGTCAAACGAGACAATCAAAGTATAACTCAGGGAACCTGACGTTCCTCTAGGTTGATCAGTTAGTATTTCCTTTAGTCAGGACTTATAAGTAACCTTCCTGACTACGACTTCGACTTCGAGGTTATGAAACCGGTGGACTACGTTTCTTGACTGAACAACCTTTTCTGGGACTACGACCCTTTCTAACTTCCGTCTTCCCCTGCTGTCTCCTACTCTACCAACCTACCGCAGTGACTGAGCTACTTGTACTCAAACTCGTTTGAGACCCTCGACCACTACCTGTCTCTTCGGACCACATAACGTCAGGTACTCCAGCGTTTCTCAGTCTGTGCTGACCCGCTGACTTAACTGACTGGCGAACAAATGTATAGGACTCCCAAAATGACAACGACTTGTAAACGAAACACTTACCGTGTCACACTCTCAGAAAAATGTAATACACATTGTGACCTACAATAAGGACAAATTGTCTACTCCTATTTATTGAACGTGTGTTTCGGTGTCGATCATTCACCGTCTCGACTTCACAAATGTGGTTCCGGAGGAGGGGTGTTCCGAGAACCGAAGAAACATTATCACGAAGGGTACTAAGGTACACCCGGCTCTAATAATCCAGGAAAAGAGATTAATGAGTGTGCCACATAGGCCCGAAGGGACCATCAAGTCGACCATTTCTTAGGAGGACGTTACGTCCTCGGGGCCCACACTAAGGACCCTCCCCTTCAAGGGGACCTCTTCCCTATCCGATAGTTGAGATCTAAAGAACCCGAAGGGACCCACCGAGTCTACCCTTTCTTAGCCGGACGTCAACCCTCTGTACCCAAGTTAGGGACCCAACCCTTCTATGGGACCTCCTCCCGTACCGTTGGGTGAGGTCATAAGAATGGACCTCTTAGGGGTACCTGTCTCCCCGGACCACCCGATGTCAGGTACCCCAGTGTTTCTCAGTCTGTGTTGACTCGTTGTGTCGTGTCGTACCACACAGATAGATGTGTCCCTTGTGTAGACTCTCTTAATTCGTTAATAAGACTCCTACACTCACTTTCTCCTAAGTAAAAGAACACACAGAACTTTGGACCATGAGACAATGTAAGTAGTGTGTACGACGAAACACGTGTCTCCTTGAGTCACTTATGAACACCTTAATTGTTTCCGACACTTCCAAGTCTAGTTTACTGTGGGAGTCGACGGAATTTTAATGGCCCAAGGGAGGAATACTACGACTTCAAGGTTATGACACCGATGGACCACGTTTCTCGAGTGAGTAACCTTTTATGGGATTACGACCCTTTCTAACTTCTGTTTTCTTCTCCCACCTTTCCCACTCTACCGATCTGTCGTAGTGGTTGAGTCACTTGTACTTAAACTCGTGACACCTTCTACCACTTCCTGTCTCTTCGGACCACACGATATCAGGTACACAACGTCTCAGTCTGTACCAAGTCGATGACTTTTTGTTGAGGAATTTACTGGTCACTCTGAACGGAGTAATAGTAAGTATGAATGGTTAATCGACACCAAGGACTAATCAATACTTATAAGGGAAAAATTTCAATCGATTGATTAACTGATCCGACACGGGACAGAAGCAATATCGTACACCCTAGAAATCAACACCGAACACTCGAGAATCAGCGCCGTACACCGAAGATCAAGGGACTGGTCCCTAGTTTGACCCCGGAAGACGTGGCCCTCTTACCTCACAATCGGTAACCTGGTGGTCCCTTCAGGGTCACTTCTAAGAGAATTCACAACTAAATCTTGAAAACGACTTTTACTAGGCGTCAACAATCAATAAAGGGAACGAACCTATTAAACGTGAGTACTAAACTAAATGGTCTTGTTAAACCATTTCGTTTGGTCCCTCGGAATGGTGGTCTCCTAGTAAAAACTTAGGAACGTCCATTTTAAAGTGGAGACGAGACACATTCTATTGGAACTTAGAAAGGTATGACTTAGGACCCACGTATCTCTCTATCAAGAGTTTTAACTTTTTTTTTTTAGTCAGTAAATGATGTACTAGGAAACGAAGAAAGTATTTTTGAAGATCGTTTAGTCTTGTCTTTTGACGAGACTCGTCCCTGTCGGTGTCCTTACCGAAAAGGACCACCCTTTCAACGTTCGTCTTCCGAAGCCCGTCCCGACACCTAACAGTTAGTAGGTTTCTACGTACCGTTTATCGGGTGAGGACGATGAACCGTAAGGACTCCCGTCACCACCGAAGGGGGACCTCTGTAGACGTTTGTCGATAGTCCCTACATCACCCCCGTTCACCCGATGTGTAAGACTTTTCCACCGGCGGAAATAAGACAGTGTACGGGACATCCAGTACCGAAGGATGGAACCTCGTCTACGTCAGAATGATAAAACAGTCATGTCCACAAAGTTCCTGTTTAAAATTAACACGATATTCATAACCGTTTTTTTACAGGTTTTTTTTTATTTTTCGTTAAATGTCATTCGTTGTGTGTCAGAGATGGTCAACAATTAACGATGTCCATAGACAAGACTTACCGATCATGGACATTCAATGGATAACAATTTAACAAACTTATCGTGAGGACACCAAAGACATTATCTTTGGTCATGTCGTTAAAATATAGATACGAAACGTTCCAGTCACCCCCCGACTACTGTACCGTACTAAAGGATTTTAATAGGTGTAACAGTGAACAGACTGTTACCTGTCCATTCGTACTCACTCCACCACTAATATGAACTCGATGCCCTGGGTCTTCTTACAGAGTGTCACGCTGTGTCCGGTACTCTACATGTTTTCCTCTCTGACAAAATCGAGTCTGAGACTAGTCTTTCGTCGAGAAGACGAACGTAAAAAGAGACTAAGAAGAAAGGGTCGGGTTCAGTCTCGTCGTTCCTTCCGTCTGGGTCTTATGAGTCTGATCTCTGTCTCAGGTAAAGGACCAATCGTGCATTCCGTCCGTCGGTCGTAAAATACCCTCTAAAATCTCTTTTTAGTAAAAGATATCTTTAGTCAACCGTTTCTACTAAGAACCTGAATATAGTCAACGTAACGTACACTTCTCTGGTTCTTATACACTTTTAATCAGTTTTCTCGGAATCGTGAGTAACGTCGGCTGACCGCATCTCTTCGTGCAACATACCACGTCATAGTCCACTCGTCTGGACCTTCCTCTCCTTAGGTCACGCTTGGGTGGTGTGTGATCCACGAGTAGAGGTGTTCGACAAAAGTAACTGGTGTCGTTGGATCGAGTGAGTGTAGGACACAGGAGACGGTCGGACTGTCGTTAATGACGTCCAAATAACCTGTTCCCTAACTGTGGTTGAACTCGTTCGGTTTAAAGTCAAGAGAAAAATGATCTTGACTTTTCACCCTTGGTGACTGTACACTTATTTTTCATTTATGTAAGTAAAGAGTTTTCGTGTCGGATAAAGGAAATCTTATGTTCTCTTATTTTATAGTAAATGTTTACATATTAAAATATGAATTCAAAACCTGAGTGTACATTTTCTGTTATCAGTGAGTAAATAAATGAACTTCTAAGACAGTTTGACGTGGTACCGAAGTTAAGAAGTCTCTTTAAACCTTTGTTTTAAAAAAAAATTAATTCACTTCATTTATCTGAATTTCAAGAGAAACGAGACAGAGAAAAAACTATAAAATAGGTCCACCTTAAAAAAAGTCAAATTAAGTTGTAAGTAAATAACCTGACAAGGAAATATGAACCTTAGTACAATCGACGACCCCATATTTCTACTTTTGGTGTATAGTCTAGAGAAAGTAATGGTTCTACAGAATGATCATATAGACACATATACAACCCCCATACACATGGAATTAAGAACGAAATCTAAACACATATACCTACCTATATCCCCACACCTTTGAAAAAAAAAAATTTCTTTTATAGTAACTGTAATAGACTAAAGAATTTGTAAAATTTTTATGAGTAAATATAGAAACCGAGAGGTCCAGAATAAACGTCATGCACCCTGGCAACCAGAAGTAACCCGGTACACCCTAGAAATCAATACCATACGTTTGAGAATCAACGTCGTACACCCTAGATCAAGGGACTGACCCCTACCTTGGGTCGGGGGGACGTAACATGTACACCAGAATCGGTGTTGGTGGTCCGTTCAGAGACTTCAAGAGTCTAAAGTTTTTTCAATTCTTTTCAGGAAGACTCACTGTTATCACCCCAAAAGAAGCACCTATTCACCTTGAGCGTTTCCTGAAGGATTGGGTTAGGTGAGAACACACCAGGGAAGGGTTCACGAGGTCCTGTATCCTCAGAGGGACCCTCTTACACGGAGGGAGACCGGATTGTGTCCAAGAAGAACTGGAACCACAGTTGAGTCTTGGGTGAGAGGTCGTCCCTAGGTGAGTCGGAGTAACAGTGGTCCAGTCTACAAGAGTCTCTCAGTTACAAGAGTTGGTTTACTTGGGGTTTCGTTGAAATTTCCCTTCTTTTATTGTAAATAGTACAAGATCTTTTATTTCCTGAAATTTTTCCGTTCTCTGCTTTATTTGAAACCCACGTTATGGATTGCCTGTTCATGTTCGACATCATTTATTCTTCGTCAACCCCTTGGTCCACAAGGGGACTGAACCACTCTGGTAATCATGTACCATCCATGTCAACAAAAAAGTCACAGTTAAGTCGTGACATCAATAATTTGTTTGTTGGTGACTCAGTAAACTCTCACTTGTCTTAGTTATTTTCTTCAGTACGAAAGTCGAACTGTCAACGAAATATAGGTTCAGGGGTCACCAGAGAACCGGGGACCCCCGTCGTACTCCCAGGATCCGGGATTGTGAGTTCATAGTGGACCAAAGGAACAGAGATATTCCAAACTCTCTGGTCGATCAGAATACTCTCTGTCTCACATACGCACACACACACCCACACATATACACACATTTTGGATAGAAAAGACGGTGGAGACAATTCAGTGAAGTCAGTACAGGCTAAGAAACAATGGGGTATCTGACATCGGGAGACCCGAGGAGACAGGCACCCTAAGAGGTACGTCCTAAGAGACAGGTACGTCCTTATGACCTCACCCAACGGTACAGGAGGAGATCCCCTACAAGGGTTGGGTCCCTAACTTGAATGCATTGAATACGGAAGACGCAACGTGGTCCGTACAAGAAATGGTAATCGTGATGGACCCTTCGGGGTCGACCTATGATTAAGACATTCTAAGGAGACACTAATAGACCCACAATGAGAGTACGCATAAAGGGTTCTCGGGACCAGAGTAGTGAAGACCCATCTATATCCAGTGATACTGTGTTAGAGTTATTGTTGGAAACCACTAGTCTAATATTTTAGTCTTGGGGAGTTTCTTTGAGAAACTCCCGTTCCATGTCTCTGATAAAACTTAAAGACTCTTGTTAATCTTCGAGACTCTAGACAGAGATTAAAAAAGGTTTCGGGGTGGGATACTGATGTGATTCTCCCAAGTCATAAAGAAGGGACCCCTTATTAAACAACCGAACACCTGAATTTTTAAGGATACCTCACTTTTCCTCACCTATGGGTGTGTATAGTGGGGTGGTTCCTTGGGGTTCCGGGACTCGGGATTCTGTTAGAGTAAGACTGGGATTAAGGTAGTCAAAAGGATCTAGGGAACCTTGAGTCCCTAAGATTACTAAGAGTAAGTAAATTGACTTACGATCAGGGACGTCCCGAGGACCTCACCCACCCTCATCCCCAATTTTCATTTTTTACACGGAAAAACATCCTTCCTTGTCGTATTAGAACTTTCCGAAATCTAGATGTTTATAAAAGTCGTGTCTCGTCCTGAGTCAGACGTCATCCACTATTTTTCACTTTTCGTGATCAACGACTCAACACATACTGAGATTACTTCCGTTACCGTGGGGTGAGGTCATGAGAACGGACCTTTTAGGGTACCTGCCTCCTCGGACCACCCGACGTCAAGTACCCCAGCGATTCTCAGCCTGTGCTGACTCGCCGAAGTGAAAGTGAAAAGTGAAAGTACGTAACCGCTTCCTTCACCGTTGGGTGAGGTCACAAGAACGGACCTCTTAGGGTCCCTGCCCCCTCGGACCACCTGAAGACAGATACCCCAACGTGTCTCAGCCTGTACTGACTTCACTGAATCGTCATCGTCATGCTGAGATTTCTTCGTCGGATGTGACTTCCTCTGGGTCCAAGTTAGGGACCCAGTCCTTCTAGGAGACCTCCTCCTTTACCGTTGGGGGAGGTCATACGAACGGACCCTTTAAGGTACCTGTCTCTTAAGACCGTCCAGTACATACCTACACTCTCAGCCTGACACTTCTTTCGACTCGCGGCTTCTTAACTACGAAAACTTGACACCACAACCTCTTCTGAGAACTCTCAGGGAACCTGACGTTCCTCTAGGTTAGTCAGGTAGGATTTCCTCTGGTCAGGACCCACAAGTAACCTTCCTGATTACGACTCCGACTTTGAGGTTATGAAACCGGTGGAGTACGTTTCTCAACCGAGTAACCTTTTCTGGGACTAAGACCCTCCTTAACCCCCGTCCTTCTGTTCCCCTACTATCTCCTATTCTACCGACCTACCGTAGTGACTGAGCTACCTGCACTCAAACTCACTTGAGACCCTCAACCACTGCCTGTCCCTCCGGACCGCACGACACTAAGTGCCCCAGTGTTTCTCAGCCTGTGCTGACTCGTTGACTTGACTTGACTTGACTTGACTGTCAGGTGCTCCGACGTTCTCAACCGTGTTGAATCACTGATTTGGTAGTGTAAAAACTGGGGTACCTGACATTGGACGGTCCCAGGACCTTAAGAGGTCCGTTTTTACAACCTCACCCATCGGTAGGGGAAGAGGTCCCCTAGAAGGACCGGGTCCTTAGTTCGGGTCCAGAGGGTGTAACGTCCGTCCAAGAAGTGCAAGACTCGGTGGTCTCTTCGAGGTGTCATCTACTATTTAATTACAATTTAACTTACTCCTCGACTGAGAGTCCCACGTGGAACCAAACTGTTGAATGAAATTGTAGTGGTGAAGAGACATCCCATACATCCAAAAAAACAAGAACAAACAAAGAAAGGTTAACACCTTAAGAATCTTAAGGACCTGAAGACCCCTTGTTTCTTTTCTAACAATCTACCCCTCTAAGACGAGGTACTGAGAGACGTCTGTTAAATGTTTCGCCTACCTACCAAGACACCAACTGGTTTGGTGTCTACTCAAGGAATCCCTGGCTATACCTTACGTATAGATTCCGAACGAACTAATCCAGACAAGGTTATATTAAATACCGTAATTCTCTACAAGGGTTTTGTATCATAAGGTCTTCAGATAGAACCTCGGATCTCAAAGAGTCCCCCTTTTTTCGGAGGAAAGTATATTACTTGAGAATCAACGAAACGACATCTCTCCGATTTTTTGTACACTCATTCCCTACTCGAACCTTGTTAGAGTCTCTCTAGGTGAGGGGTAAAGGGGGTGGGGGTAGAGTGGTTCAACAATCCACAGAACAACGTAGGAGAAACTCAGGTACAAGGAAAGGAGGTCTCGTGTCCGGACCTCACATGTATAGTATCATAAATAGGTACACAAACAAACTGATACCAGATGACAGAAAGAGATCCTAGGTATCCACGTCCTTAACCCATACTAAAATCACTGATAACTCAAGAGTCGCGAACCATATCATATTCCGTGTTTCAGGTGTGATTTACTTGGTCCTGAAGACGCTTACTTGGACGTGAGATAAATTCTCGGTAATCACAGTCACAGTAACACGTGAACGACGATAAACGAAACAGTGGAACGTTAAGATGAGTGAGAGACTGTGATAATTTTTATACACATGATCCCTATGTACGTAACCTCTTCCTTTACCGTTTGGTGCGGTCACAAGAACGGACCTCTTAGGGTCCCTGTCCCCTCGGACCACCCGACGGCAGATACCCCAGCGTGTCTCAGCCTGTACTGACTTCGCTGAATCATCGTCCCTATATATATGTGTGTATATGTGTATACATATGTACAATTTATGTCTACATATATATGTATAAACGTATACATACACACTACAACTTCTTCCTTAAGTATCCCGGACCTGAGGTAGAATCCGGACAAGTACGACTAGTACGAGTCGATGGAAAGGTTACCCGAGACTTGAGACACAAATCATGGATACTTTTGTTGTTGTCTTTCTATTCTGGGGGGAGGTCTGTCCCCTTGGAACTTCTAGCATAGATCCAATGAGTAGCGGATTCTCTTTTGTATGTGATTAGTGGGGAAAGAGGTCTGTCCGGTATTTAAAAAGACATAGATAGCCTCACATTGGATCCCAAATAACTAATAACCGATTAACAAACTCGTGTACTCGTGTGTCGTGCACTTACTACCCCAACAACCCTAACATAAAAGGAACCAAATACATTCAGAGTTCCTTAAACCTCACCACCCAAGTCTGTGCATGTGTGCCCCATATTTTCTAAAAGTGTTTACGACCAGCCCCAGGAACCGATTCTCCTCTGAGACGGAACCCGGCGGTCACATTATTTGACGTGAGGTGATAGACGTAACAGGAAGACTCACTCAAACAAAGGACCTTGCGCACCGATGTTGTTACATATTTGTACACATATATATATACACGTATATATATACACACCCGTACAATATATATGTATGTGTGGAGACACACACACTTACACACACATATAGACCGTTTTAGTACCTCTGTTTAACGTTTGACTCTTTATGTGCGTTATTTATATTATACAATTATAAAAATAATACATCACCCCTTGTAGTCAATTTATTTTCTTTTTCTTTCTCAAATCGATGAACCTCAACGGTTCTCGGAGAATACACGTTATGTCGACATGTGACCCTAGTAAACCCTCGAATTTGTTTGGGAGTACGGACCCGAAGTAGGGGTCTATCCACACCCACACCGGACCCGTTGTCGTCAAAGATTCTTGGTGAGTTCTCTACGGTTATACCTCGGTCCTATCACTTCCTGACTAACTCTTAATCTGTCAGTCAGGAAAACCTCGTCTAAAACAATGGAAACACTTCTGAGTGACATATAGAGTCCACCCAACACGGGGAAAGAGGTCCGGTTCACGAAGCCTTTACACCGGAAAGGAACACTAAATTGTTTCTCTTACTCACACCTCTCCTTGTGTCCTAGGAAAGACTTCGCTTCGTTAGTTCTAAAACTGGGGATGAAAATACTCTAAGTTGGAAGGTCACCTAACTCTACCAGGGTCCCTTCCAGGTAGTGGTCCTTTTCTAGGGTTCTTTTCAGAAAGTACTTTCTTCCCCCGTAGACTATTAGACCCGGGTTATGCTCCGGTGTAAAATTACTAATTTTACCACTGTCTAACGAGGCTCCGACAAAATGGGAGTCATTACAACAACTAGACCAACGCACACAAATCGGACATTCATCCACCGGATGTCACTACTTAACAGGGTAGTCTTACTGTACCGACCCTCTCACAGCCAAGAGATCACCCTTCTACCCATCAGCCGATCGTTTTTGGGTTGTTTACACGTAGGAAGAAGGTCAATCAACCACTTGAGGAACTCCCGTTACTGAGACGAACCGAGAGGTCGAAGTTGGAAGAAACTTCTCTGATACTTACGCCAATTAATAGTCGAACAAGATGAAGAAAGAGTCAACTCCGAAACGGAATCTAAAAACGAGTCAAAGGAACGGTGATTTAATAGAAGAACCTGAACACTCCCTGTGGAACAACCTTGTTCCTTTCCACAAGTGTGTCTTCATGGACGAGATACGACTTACCCTTTCTGTTTTCCCTGGAGTCAACACCGCAAGTCGGAGGTCCTGGGGAACTCGTTACCCCCTTCTCCGACGACCGTGTTGGTGACCTTCTGTCTTAAGTCAGGTTCAGAGTTGTTAGGAACTTCAGGAAACGTACGAGAATCTCTCAGACTTACTCACAGTGAAGTCTACACCACTCTTCGACTTTACCTTTGATAATGTAGTTTTGTAAAGTAAACCACCCCCCTGACAAGCCTTTTTTAGAGTTAAAAAAAAAAAAATTCCTTGTTTCTCTTCAACTACTTTCCTAAACTCCAATATTACTGGTTTCAGAGGTGCCGGAGGGAAGAGAGGGGTGAGAAGAAGGTTTTACCTCTTTTCTTTACTTCGGTCTCTTTACAGACTTTATAACAGTCAGACCGTCCGGTTCGAAAATCGATCCTGTCGTACATCATCATTATGGAAAATTAATGTCAACATGTTAATATTTATCCTTTCTTTACTTTTCTACTTCTACGCCAAACATTACTTTAATGGTATTTATGGTACCGTTCGAAATTTCAGCAGTGCTTTTAGGTATTATGGTTTTGTACTTACACCTACAATTGAAGACGTTTCCCAACTTTAATTTTAAAACACCTAAACACCAGAAGGAACAATCGAACCATAAAGGAGGATTCATGTGTATTCGTGGTAATAAAACGTCTGTGTTTGTCTGGAAATTTTTCAGTCTCAGGACCAACCGTTGAGAT
Source organism: Capra ibex (assembly GCA_006410555.1). Lineage (NCBI taxonomy): Eukaryota > Metazoa > Chordata > Mammalia > Artiodactyla > Bovidae > Capra > Capra ibex. The sequence continues at coordinate 36,994,037 of SJYO01018757.1, read as the reverse complement.
TACAAGAGGTTCGGTACACCCGTTCGGCTGTATCTTTACTGAACCCAAGGGTTCCGTTTACCACCTTTGTAGTTTTCTTTAGCTCAGGTTGACGGACCTGCCAAAAGTAATAAAGAGGAAAACCTTCGTCTGTACATAAAACAAACACTATGTGTTCAAATAGAAAGTCAGACAGAAATTTCTGGGTAAAATGAAGGGTGACTTACCTGTGTAAAAATACTGACTCCTATCCCCGAGTAACACTTGACAACGGAGTCAGGACCCCGCTTACAATTCGATAAGCTACCCTCGGAAATCTGCAATGTAGTGGAAAACCACGGAAGCGAAAAGAGTGTTCAATCGAGGACAAACAATTTTATGACGATTACTCTAGTTGTAGTGCTCCAGTTAAAGGTATTCGGACAAAGGATCGACGTATGACGATTCTGTAGAACTTTTGTACTTTGGAACTAGTCTTCTCTCTAGTTTATTTACTCAAACCGAGTGAGATAACGTTTGGAAAGAGGTTGTAATACTTTTACGAATTGTGTACAGGATCACTACCATCTAACACAGGAGAGAAACGTGCACTGTTCTCTGAAAAAAGAAAAAGATTTCACTCTTGTCTCTAAAACGGTGAAAGATGACGGTAAATCGAATACCCGATCACGTTAGTTCTCCATATAAAAATATGGAGACGATACTTATTCTTTAATACGACACTACCGATAGATCCTAATTTCTATCCAGTCGTTTCATTTGAACTCCTACGGTTTATCCCTTTTCATAACTCCTTTTTCCCGTCTAATCTCTTCCGAAAAATACACTTGAATTTTTAGGTTACCCATTACCTCTCAGTAACTTTCATAAACTCGTACCTTTACTGTAGTATACCATAAACCCCTATTTGTCTTTTCATTCATTGAATCTTCGACCAGTGACGGACGGGACCTATGTGACACTCCCGTCCTTGTTTCGCTGTTAGTGAAAAGGAATCGAACTCCATTACCCTTTGAATTTCGGGTTGATGGTCACGGTTACCACCCACCCTTCAGACCGAGGACTCTTAAGAGAGAAGGAAGGAGGGTGACGGAGATGGTTGACCCGATCCACTAAAGGTCACTCCCTACGTCGAGAGGTTCATAACGTCGTGGGGCCCACCTTCCTCTCCCTCCAAGAACCTCATGTCGTGGAGAATCAACTCCTACGGACATCAACATACATCATCACCACCACCTCAAACTTTACCAGTTTTTCTTCACCAGAGTAAGGAAAGACGGGGAAAGATTTGAGAGTCTTTTGATAGTTAGACCTACTGAAACTAATCGGGGAGGTAGACTACGGTGAACGATCGATTCTTCGACTGTACGACTTAAGTGACCCCCTTTTATTCCTCTCTAACCTCCTCAGACTGGAAATACTCCTGTTCGACTTGTTGGATATTGTTTCTTTCAATCTTAATTACCTAGTCTCGTATTCTTATATTTTATACGTATTATTTATAGAAGGTTCCTTTTTATAGTCTTTATCTTTTTTTCTTTACTCATCAGGATTTCTTCTAGGATGGTCTCTATGACCCATTCTTCTTCTGTTATCTACTTCTTGAGTTGTCTTCCTATCTTATTATCTTACTTTTAGAATCCACTTGATTAATCACTCGACCTTCTGGCTCGGGAATCCGTAGTCTTTCGTTGTTATTCCTCTTTCTGACTGATTTTCTTTTGAATCCTCTTTTTCTATTCATGGTTATATTACCCGTAGGATCTTACTCTTTCCTCTTTCATCCCTTCTTAATAAAACTCTTGATTCTTGAGACATATATCTTTATATCTATTTTCCGAAATCTGACTTTCCCGAAAGTCATCTCTGTTTCTTGTACTATGTCATCTCTGTTCCCCATCAGTTGTGGTGTGTAATACTTCTGTAACTTCTTGCATCTTTCGTTCTTTAAGGTCTTCTAAGAACTCTCTTTCTTGTCTACTGGAACTTTCCTTGTTCTTATTTGACGGTAGTGTAGAGAGTTGTCGTTGTGAGCTACGTTCCGTTGTCACCTCATTATGAGAGTTTCACGTTCACACAACACAGACCCCAAAGTATGGAACAATGTAATAGTGACTTTACGTTCCCCATTTTACTTCTATAAGAATCGATCGATATGTTCCAGATTTTTACAAACGAAGTATTTCTGTACGAAACTGTACGAAATTGTACGACAACCTTCTACTTTTTAGTAAGAACCTACGACTCTCATATCCTATACATAGTCAGTCGGTTCCTTGTTTAGTAAGATCTACAAAGTTCGACTAAATTACGTCCCTTAACTAATGTTTCTACGACTTTCTCAGTTTCCCTATCCTGAGTTCCTCGACGACAAGGTGGACTCAGCCTCGGAGACTGGGGTGTGAACTAACCCGACGACGAGTTCGACGACGGTCACGACGACCTTCGTACCCCGACTGGGACCCGACAACGTCGACTTTACGAGAGTCTTCCTCTTCCGGAGACTAGTAGGAAGATGGACGACTAGTCCGTGTCCACGGAGGGTGACCCCCTTGGACCGATCTAAGTCACTCGCTCCTTCGGGTCCTTTACATCTTGGAAAACGAACAAGACGGTCTCTTCTTATGTCTTCTCACGTAAACCCTGATCCTCGGTTTCTATGTATTAGATCGGACCCTTGAGTCGCACACAGCTATTTGATCTTTTCAATTAAGAACGGATTTATTCCCCTTGTTTCTTCCTGTAAGGTAATGTTAGATCTTGTATTCACTTGCTATGGTTCTACCGTCCCTCTCCTCTCCTACGACTATACACACAAGACCCATTTCTATACCTATGACTTTTTACATTCTTTGCCCATCACAAGTCAGAGCGATCGACAACATTCTTTCTACTGATTTTGTTATCACTCTATTGTGAAATGTCTGTAGTCCTACCGTTTATAATATTTTGACTCACTGAGGTTCATATCCGTTCTTAAACCAATTTTTTTTCCTTAGGAACTCGTACATTGACCATGTCAGTATTGGACAGTCATGATTTGTCTTTGACTTGTAAGTCGGTTTGGAGAGGACCCTTATATCCGGTCTCTTTATGAACATAGTATTCCCCTGTCCTTGTCTCTGCAGGTAACGACATACACACACCATCATCTGTCCACCTTCGATTCTTGAGTCTACGGATAGTGTTCCTTTGACTAATTCATTTTGTACACCCTCGAATGATACCTTATACTTGATCCATAGATTTTTATAATACTTTTGTCTCTTTGTATCACAGTTCACTTTTATTCTTCTAGCTCTTATTCTATATTTCCTTTTATAATGAACACTTTTTATTGTATTAAGTCACCGTAACTGTCATATTAATCTTCATATTTAGAAAGAAGACAAGTTTGTGTAGTTCATGAGAGTTAAAGTGGAAGGAGGTAAAAGGAGGTTAGACTTACCCAATGGGGTTTCATTAACATTAGAGAGATATACCGAGTGATATTTATTATAATCCCCGAAGGGACCACCGAGTCTCCAATTTCGCAGACGGACGTTACGCCCTCTGGACCCAAGCTAGGGACCCAGCCCTTCTAGGGGACCTAGCCCTTCTAGGGGACCTCTTCCTTTACCGTGAGGTGAGGTCATAAGAACGGATCTCTTAGGGTGTCTGACTCCTCGGACCACCCGATGTCAGGTGTCCCAACGTTTATGAATACTCTATTTTTTTCTTTTGATTGTATATATATATATATTTTATATATATATATGTGTGTGTATATATATATGTAATTTGGAGATGTATTGTAAATTCTTATGGTCTCACTCAACTTACCATTGGGGGAGTTTTCTATACGGGTGTAGGACTTTAAACACTTACACCAAAAAAAAAAAAAAAATTCTTTTTTTCAGAAACGTTTTCATTAATTCACTTCTAGTGTTCTACACCAGTAGGACCTAATAGACCTACCCGGGATTGTAATTGTTCACAAGAATTTCTCTGTGTGTCTCATACACTTCTTCTGTCGGTCTACTTCTGTCCGACTCTGACCCTACTACGTTAGGGTCGGTTCCCGTAGACCTTGGACGTCTTCGACCTTCTCCGTTCCTTACCTGAGAGGGGACCTCGGAGGTCTCCCTCATACTCGGAAGACTGTGGAACTGGAACTTGAAGACATGGAGGTCTCGACACTTTCCTACTTAAATACAAAATTCGATGGTACAACCTCCGTTAAACAATGTTGTCGGTGTCTCTTGATTATGTCTACGGAAAAATTTGAAATAGACTATCTAAAGATTTCGACATGTACTCTACTCAGTCAGTTGGTCCCCAGACGTCCCTGATTCATCGTCACCGTCCTCTAACAGTACCACTGGACACGGGACCTGAGGAGAACGTTTGGTAAGGAAGAAAAGGGAATCTCAGACAAGAATAGGACATATAACCAATAGGTGACGACCCATTGTTCACTGGGAACATAAGTCGTCGAATTTTGTTGTTCGTAAACAATAGAGTGTCGAGGACACCTAATCCTTAGACGCACCACACCGAATCAACTCACGGAGTTTGAATGGTAGAGAAATCCTTCGATGTTAGTTCTAGGGCCGGTCCCGACCTCAGTAGAGTTCCATTCTAAACAAAAATTCGAATGAGAGTACCGACAACAGTCCGGAGTCCAAGGGTGACCGACCTCTGTAGACAGAGTATTGGGCACCCGAGGTGTCCCGACAAGTGTCACACCATCAGACAACGGGGGTCTTACTCTCTCTCTCCGGTTTTGTCTTCGACACTAGAAAATATTAGAGTAGAACCTTCACTGTAGGATAGAGAAGACAGATAAGACAAGTAATCTTCACTCAACGGGTTAGGTCAGGGATGAGTTCCTCCCCCCTCTAATGTGTTCCCCACCCATGGTCCTCCGTCCTTAGTGACTTCCGACAGGTTCTTCAACGGATTTTGTGAGGTGCTCCCGTTATCCCTTTGTCTCGTGACAGAGGATCATTCCTCATCCTACATATGTTCACTCTCCTCGGTACCCCCAAGAATACTCTTTTGCACAAAATTCGTCTCAAATTGTAAATGAGTCTGGAGTTGGTAAAGAGAGACTGGAGGAGAAACCCAAGATCAAGTAATTGGTTGGTTGACTTGTTTTTGATTCATCGACTGAGGGTACGAAGAGTGAAGAGGTCTAAAGTCTAAAGTAGGGGAGGCGTTAGACAAACGATAACAAATGAAAGACTTTTGAACTCCTCAATAAAAAATACAAAACAGGTCTCAAATCTCATCAATCACCCTTCCAACAAGACATTCGTCGAATGCGGTGGTATCATTTGTACCTTTAGATAAATTTTATCTAAACTAGTTACAAACGTTTATACAATGGGACCAATGTCACCCTCCCTTTTCCAACTTATTCGGATCCTTAACGACCCAGTTTTACTGGACAAACCCGAAAGTATTTTCTAAGATTCCCAAGATTTTAAGTACAAAGAAGAACTTCATCTTTCTTATACGTGACCCCTCGAACCACCTAGACCAAATTTAAGACCAAGATGGTAATGATCGTCTCACTGGAGTGCGTTCACTTAATTGGATACCAAATTAGAGGAACAGATAGTTATAACTCATTTTAATACATTCAGAAACCTTACATGTCCCAATTGGTTTGTTACATACGCTTTACGTACGCCTCGGGACGCACCTTGTGTCCACCGGCAGGAGTCTCGAGAAATTCGAAAGGGAGGGAGGGAGGGAAGTAATAGATCAATAGGAGATTCACGTAACGCGGTTGTGTAAAACCGTAAACGATCTGGTAGTAGATCTCGTAGGGTCTTTCTTTTGTCGAGTCACTTTTACCGAAAGAAACATCCCCTTTCACACCACACGCGTCCCGACCGAGGGTCGGACCCTACGTCCCCAGTCACCCCGACGGCGGTCGGCAGACGACACAATCGGTCCCTTTAGCTGAGTGTCGGGAGGACCGTGGATGACGACCGGAACCCATTTGTATTAATGTCAGAAATTTTTCTCTTCTCCCTTGTGTTGGTTCTAGGGGTGAGCGGTACATTTGTCCTACAGGTGACTTACCGTCGGTACCTCTACAAATACAAGACAAGCCCGCTGTTAACTGTTTTCCGGAGACCCTCGAAATAACGACGGACCTCGTCATCAGACGGTCGGTACCTCCACCGACCCAAGAAGGGCCCAAACACTTACGACTCAAAATCGACTCTAGAGACCCAGACACGACAGATCTTGACCTACGTCAGGAAACCCTACGACCCAGACCCATAGACGAGTTTCCGGGAAATATGACTCTACCCCGTAAGACACAGACACGAGTCGAAAGTCTCACGGAGGAAACTCGACCTCCGACTGACCACCTCCGGAAATACTTTATTAGGAGTAACTATTCGACGGTAAATGAGTCTCGTTCCGTCGTCCGGTTTATGAAGTACACCTAAGAGAGTAGAAAATTGGGAGTAGTGTTGGGAAACACCACTAAAATAACAGAACTTCTCCGGGACGTTTCTATTCGTTGACCTAATCTTCAGTTAAGTCAATTTTTTTTAAAAAAAATGATTAAATAAATAGACAAAACAAAAAAGTCAACACGACCCAGAAACAACGTCACGTGCCCGAAGGAGATCGACGTCACTCGTCACCGACGAGAAATAACACCACACACCCGAAGAGTAACACCATCGAAGAGAGATCCGCGTGTCTAAAGTCAGACCGTTGTTCTTACGAATCGTCAACACCGTGTGTCCGAAATCAACACCGTACACCTTAGTAGGGTCTGGTCCCTACCTTTGACACAGGGAACTTAACCGTCCATCTGAGAAAAGGTGACATGATGGTCCCTTCAGGTACTTTGGTCTAGTCAAAATAGAGTTTGGACACAAATTACCATTCCACGTACTTCCGTCCCTGGACAGTTCAAGTTGTGAGGTAGAGATGTCGGGTCGCATTACACACTCTTTTGAAAACGATTACTTATTAAACAAATTTTTAAGGTGGTTTTATGACGAGAGGTGATTAAAACAATGGTTTGGGTTCGAGCTAGAAGAGTCGAGCGTTGTCCGATTATTAACCCTCTACTCCGCAATTCCGTTCCTTATCGCTGAACTAAGTCTTTCGACACGTGGGCTCTTCTACCACTCGATCCCGGGATCTCATGATAGAATATCCCACACCTACGGTCAAAGAAAAGATCTTACCACTCCTCCTCCTGTACTCCTTCATTTCATTTTTCCGGTATTTAGAACGTTTTAAAGAGAACTGAACCGGTTGGAACCCCTCCCCTACACAATTGACGAAGAAGACGTCAAGAAACGTCCACCCATCCCAGTCTTACAGAAGGACGATCGACTTGTTTCCATGAATTCAAATTGTAAGTCCGTCTCCCAGTCTAAGGGGTTCCGTCCGGTAATTCATACGAATGTGATATTCTGTTGTAGGGAAATTACTGATATTATTGTTTTCGTTACTTTTCGTTTCTAATTTTCTTATCTTTATCTAGGTTGTCCTCAGTAAAAGACCCCTCGTATAAAGGAGATCATCACTCTCACACACCCCCGTACCACATGAGGTGTGTAAAGAAAAGACCATTCTGTAACCAGTTATGACCGACGTCATCTCCGAACCCATACCTAACTCCGTGGTTCCGTCACTGATGAACCGTTTCACAGATTGACTCTTCGGTTCAAGACAACATCAGGACAGAAGAGACCTTGACTCCCGTCCCTTCCGTAGAGAACCTAGGTAGGTTAGGTCGGACGAGGGTCCTGTCGTCTTTGTCACTTTCCTCTACGAGTAGAGTCGACCGGAAACAGAGATCACGTGCTCGGTCGGGACCTCTCGTCAAAGCGCCGGTGAGAACGTCAACGTCCTCCCAAAGTCACCTCAACCCTTCTATCCGACTCGTCTAAAAGGACCTTACGGTCCTCCACTAGGGGGAGGGAAATACTAAGATCTACGTGGTCCGCCCGTGGGTTCTCGGGAAATCAGAAACTTAAGGACTTATCTTCCCTCCCCGTACGAACAAGACGCCCTACCTAATATTGTAATTGTACGGGTCCAAGACTTATCTCGTACCAGAACTAGGATTCAGACTCAAAATTTAATCTCTACGTTGGTATAGTGAGAGATAAGTCCAGAGGAAGACCCCTCCGTAGACTCACGACTAGTAAGGTGACGGATTTCGACTCCAGGATCACTGGAGACGCAACAATGATTCAGAGTCCGTTCACGTCTACCAACAAAAGTTACCGGGTTCTACAGTCCAATGACGACTTTTTATTTTCGTACGGTTCCGAACGGGTCTGACCACAATAAACCAACTACGACAATCCATCAATCTTATCCTTTTCTTCAGGTTTTGCCGCCACCGATTTTCTGTTCCCTCCCTAACCCCCGTCCTCCTCTTCCCCTGTTGACTCCTACTCTACCGACCTACTGTAGTGACTGAGCTACCTGCACTCAGACTCACTTGAGGCCCTCAACCACTACCTGTCCCTCCAGACCTCACGACACTAAGTACCCCAGCGTTTCTCAGCCTGTACTGACTCACTGACTTGACTTGACTGATTTTTCTGTTCCTTCTCTTTTCTGGCGTTTTTATCTTGTCTCCTTCCAGTTTCCTTCAAGGTTCCTGGCCTTACTCCTGAAGTCCATCTTGTCGTGAGGACTGATTCGGGTTAAATGTATCCCGTCCGGGTTCCCCTTCTTTTTTTGTATATTTTTCTCCTCGGTTTCCCGAGAGGGGTGGGGGTGGGCGGCGGGTCCCATGACCCCGCGAGAAGAGAACCGTAGAAACCTAACTGCACGGGAGTACGGAGCTTCTACCTAAAAGGACGACAGAAGATTTATTTTATCTCGACACTGTGACTAAATAGACTCTCGATATTGTGCTAGGCAAACTCTGGACTCTCGATATTGTGCCAGACAGGTTCTGGACTCTCGACACTGTGCGACGCCCCCGAAATTACAGGTAGTGAGGTTTAGAAACAACACTGCTCTGTTTTTGGCTCCTCGTATGTGAGCGCACTGTTACGATTTTGTTACCTTTCCTACTCCAGAACACGACACACACAAGTGACAACCACCACTTAAGAAAAAATTCGTAATATTGGTAGCGTAAGGGAGACAGGGTCTAAGACCTGGGTAACCAACTACTATACAGGACAATCCCATGTGGTCTGAGTGTCTATCCGGACCCTAAAGTCTCTCGTCAGACCCTGGTTCCCATATTGGGTCGTAGGAAGAGTCACCAGAGAAAAGAAATACAAATATAAGTCAGGACGTGTGTCGTGTTGGAAGGTGGTAGAACGAAGGAGAGTAGTAAGTCACAGGTCAGATCCGAGGGTAAGGTCTACGAAGAGTGTCTCTCACATCGGAAACTTTCGTCCCACCCAACATATCGAGGGGACGGTACGGTCACATAGTGTAGAAGAAATAGTACGGAATACTTAGTCGTCGAGAGAAGTATTCTCTCCTTAAATCCGACCTTTCTTTATCGGACCCGGAGATCGGTGGTGAAGACGGGTGTAAAAATTACGGTTGACCCAAGTCAGACGAACCAGGTAACGTTTAAAACCCGAAATACAAGTCGTATACACTGGACAAGGGACTCGAAGGGACCACCGAGTCTACCATTTCTTAGACGGACGTTATGTCCTATAGACCCAAGTCAGGGACCCAACCTTTCTATGAGACCTCTTCTCGTACCGTTGGGTGAGGTCATAAAAACGGACTTCTTGGGGTACCTGTCCCCTCGGACCGCCCGATGTCAGGTGTCTCAGTGTTTCTCAACCTGTACTGACTCATGTGTGTGTAAGTGACCAGAACACGGACGAAGATGTTATACACGAACACGCACACGCACGTATGTGTGTGTGTGTGTGTGTGAAATTGAGGGAGTCACGGATTTCTTAGGGGGTGAATCTCCATATTTCTAGCTCATAGGACTCTCTTCTTACCCAATAAAAGAACCCCGTCGTGAACAATTTAATTAATTGTTATAGGGTCTCTATACTCAGTCAAGTCAAGTCAGCGAGTCAGTACAGACTGAGAGACACTGGGGTACCTAACGTCGTGTGGGCCGAAGGGACAGGTAGTAGTTGAGGACTTAGAACGAGTTTAAGTACAGGTAACTCAACCACTATGGTAGGTTGGTAGAGTGGGAGACAATAGGGGAAGAGGAGGACGGAAGTTAGAAAGGGTCGTAGTCCCAGAAAAGGTTACTCAATCAAGAAGCGTAGTCCATCGGTTTCATAATCTCAAAGTCGAAGTCGTAGTCAGTACTTATAATACCAAGTTCAAACCTCTTGAGGAGAAAGAGTGACAGTTGGAAAGGAGGATACGACAAAGGTACTGTAAAACGTCGACCAAGGTCGAAAAGTCCATATCTAGACTAACTCGAAGACGTCTTACAACATATCCAATCCGTCGTCCCTAGTGTCGTCAAGGTCAACTTCATTATCTGAACCTTATTTCACCATTCGAATCTTAATCCTCACCACGACCTCGCTGAAACTCCTCTATGGGGTACAGGTTCCCGTTTCCTCTTCGGGGTCGTTCTACCATCCTCCCTACTTTAGTGCAAATCTTAGTTTTGGGTCACGGTCTCTGCGAGTCTCCCGAGTTTGTTTGGAACACGTGTGGTCCTGGGTCTCTGGGGTGTCTCTGACTCTGTCTTGACACAAACTCACAGAGGACGCCTCCACACCCATCCGTCACCTGACGACGTCCCCGTCCTCGAAACCGCGTCATCTGGACCCATACTGTATTCGGGAGAACCTCCTCCAACGATAATTGGGGTGGTATGTCGGTGGTCTTCAATGTGTCCTGACCCCTTTGTCTGAGAACCTCCCGTGTTTGTTTTGGAACACACGTGGTTCTGGATCCTCTTTCCTCGTCACTGGGGTGTTCTCTGACTGGATCTGAACGGGTACTCATAGGTCCTCAGAGACCACCTCCGGACCCAGTCGTCACCGGACGACGTCCCAACCCCCGTGACTCACGTCGTCACGGACGTACCCTAGAAAACTTCCTTCTAATAGAAGTAATCGAGGTGGTATCAAACGGGGTCCAGTTTACTCGAGACGGGTAGTTATCTTTTAACCTAATTTCTAAATGACTCACACCGGAGTGGGTAGTCTTGTTCTGGCAAAGGGAGAGTCAGAGAGGGTAGTCCTTCGAAGGTATTCGGAGAATAGGAAGAGTAGTCTCCCGTCTGTCTTACTTTTGGTGTTAGAGTCTTTTGATTGGTTAGACTAGTGTCGGAACAGATTGAGTTACTTTGATACTCGGTACGGCACATCCCGGTGGGTTCTACCTTCCTAGTCCCATTTCTCAAGACTGTTTTACACCGGGTGACCTCTTCCCTTAACGTTTGGTAAAGTCATAAGAACGGAACTCTTGGGGTACTTATCATACTTTTCCGTTTTTCTATCCTGGGACTTTCTACTTGAGAGGTCCAGTCATCCACGGTTTATACGATGACCTCTAGTCACCTCTTTATTAAGGTCTTTCTTACTTCAAGTTAAGTCAAGTCATCGAGTCAGTATAGGTTGAGAAACGATGGGGTACTTGAAAGTCGTGCGGTCCGGAGGGACAGGTAGTGGTTGTGGGCCTTAAGTGAGTCTGAGTGCAGGTAACTCAGTCACTACGGTAGGTCGGTAAAGTAGGAGACAACAGGGGAAGAGGGGGACGGGGGTTAGGGAGGATCGTAGTCTCAGAAAAGGTTACTCAGTTGAGAAACGTACTCCACCGGTTTCATGACCTCAAAGTCGAAATCGTAGTAAGGAAGGTTTCTTTAGGGTCCCGACTAGAGGAAGTCTTACCTAACCAACCTAGAGGAACGTCAGGTTCCCTGACAGTTCTCAGAAGAGGTTGTGGTGTTAAGTTTTTGTAGTTAAGAAACCGAGAGTCTGAAGAAGTGTCAGGTTGAGAGTGTAGGTATGTACTGGTGTCCTTTTTGGTATCGGAACTGATCTGTCTGGAATCAGTCGTTTAATTACAGAGACGAAAACTTATACGATAGATTCAACCAGTATTGAAAAGAAGGTTCCTTTATCTCAAAACGGTTCTTTTACGTGACCAGTATTGTTTGTGGGAGAAGGTTGTTATGTTCTCTTCTGAGATGTGTACCTGTAGTGGTCTACCAGTTGTGACTTTAGTTTAACTAATATAAGAAACGTCGGTTTCTACCTCTTCGAGATATGTCAGTTGTTTTTGTTCTGGTCCTCGACTGACACCAAGTCTAGTACTTGAGGAATAATGGTTTAAGTCTGAATTTAACTTCTTTCATCCCTTTTGGCGATCTGGTAAATCCATACTGGATTTAGTTTAGGGAAGACTAATATGTCACCTTCACTCTTTATCTAAATTCCCGGATCTAGACTATCTATCTCACGGACTACTGATACCTTACTCCAAACACTGTAACATGTCCTCTGTCCCTAGTTCTGGTAGGGGTACCTTTTCTTTACTTTTTTTTCTGTTTTACCGACAGACCCCTCCGGAATGTTTATCGACACTTTACTTCTCTCCACTTTTTGTTTCCTCTTTTCCTTTCTATATTCGTAGACTCACGTCTCAAGGTCTCTTATCGTTTTTCTCTATTCTTTCGGAAGAAGTCACTAGTTACGTTTCTTTATCTCCTTTTGTTGTCTTACCCTTTCTGATCTCTAGAGAAGTTCTTTTAATCTCTATGGTTCCCTTCTAAAGTACGTTTCTACCCGAGCTATTTCCTGTCTTTACCGTACCTGGATTTTCTTCGTCTTCTACAATTCTTCTCCACCGTTCTTATGTGTCTTCTTGACATGTTTTTTCTAGAAGTGTTGGNCAAAACGGTTCTTTTACGTGACCAGTATTGTTTGTGGGAGAAGGTTGTTATGTTCTCTTCTGAGATGTGTACCTGTAGTGGTCTACCAGTTGTGACTTTAGTTTAACTAATATAAGAAACGTCGGTTTCTACCTCTTCGAGATATGTCAGTTGTTTTTGTTCTGGTCCTCGACTGACACCAAGTCTAGTACTTGAGGAATAATGGTTTAAGTCTGAATTTAACTTCTTTCATCCCTTTTGGCGATCTGGTAAATCCATACTGGATTTAGTTTAGGGAAGACTAATATGTCACCTTCACTCTTTATCTAAATTCCCGGATCTAGACTATCTATCTCACGGACTACTGATACCTTACTCCAAACACTGTAACATGTCCTCTGTCCCTAGTTCTGGTAGGGGTACCTTTTCTTTACTTTTTTTTCTGTTTTACCGACAGACCCCTCCGGAATGTTTATCGACACTTTACTTCTCTCCACTTTTTGTTTCCTCTTTTCCTTTCTATATTCGTAGACTCACGTCTCAAGGTCTCTTATCGTTTTTCTCTATTCTTTCGGAAGAAGTCACTAGTTACGTTTCTTTATCTCCTTTTGTTGTCTTACCCTTTCTGATCTCTAGAGAAGTTCTTTTAATCTCTATGGTTCCCTTCTAAAGTACGTTTCTACCCGAGCTATTTCCTGTCTTTACCGTACCTGGATTTTCTTCGTCTTCTACAATTCTTCTCCACCGTTCTTATGTGTCTTCTTGACATGTTTTTTCTAGAAGTGTTGGGTCTATTAGTGCTACCACACTAGTGAGTAGATCTTGGTCTGTAGGACCTTACACTTCAGTTCACCCGGAATCTTTCGTAGTGATGTTTGTTTCGATCACCTCCACTACCGTAAGGTCAACTCGACAAAGTTTAGGACTTTCTATTACGACACTTTCACGACGTGAGTTATACGGTCGTTTAAACCTTTCTTACTTCTCTACCTCGGTTTCGTTTTTGTTGTGGGTCAATGTCTACACTGAATACCTCTTTCAGACTACGATATTTCTCGTCATAACATATCCTTGGATCTTACAATCCAGGTACTTAGTCCCGTTTAACTTTCACCAGTTTGTCCTCTACCGTTCTCACTTGTGACTGTAAAATCCTTAGTCGTTTGATTTTACCTGACCTTTCCCACTTAAATTGAGTCTACTGGTAATATATATACTGACCCTTTCTTAGGGAATCTTCTTTACCTCATCGGTAGTATCAGTTGTTCTCAGGTTTTACGTCATGAACCTACGTTAGAGTTTTTACTGTCTTACTAGAGACAAGCAAAGGTTCCGTTTGGCAAGTTATAGTCTCATTAGGTTCAGATACGGGGTTGGTTATTACAACTTCTTCGACTTCCACTTTTTAAGATGCTCCTGGAGTTCTAGAAGATCTTGATAGTGGAATTTTTCTACAGGAAAAGTAATATCCCCTGATCTTACGTTTTCACACTTCAGTTCTTTGTGGATCACATTGTCCGTTTAAACCGGAACCTCATGTCTTACTTCGTCCCGTTTCCGATTATCTCAAGACGGTTCTCTTACGTGACCCGTACCGTTTGTGGGACAGGGTTGTTGTGTTCTCTTCTGAGATGTGTACCTGTAGTGATCTACCAGTTATGACTTTAGTCTGACTAATATTAGAAACGTCGGTTTCCACTTTTTCGAGATATGTCAGTCGTTTTTGTTCTGGTCCTCGACTGACACCGAGTCTAGAACTTGAAGAACAACGGTTTAAGTCTGAATTTAACTTCTTTCACCCCCTTTGGTAATCTGGTAAGTCCATACTGGATTTAGTTTAGGGAATGCTAATATGTCCCCTTCACTCTTTATCTAAGTTCCCTAATCTATATTATCTGTCTCACGGACTTCTTGATACCTGTCTCCAAGTACTGTAAGATGTGCTCCGTCCTTAGTTCTGGTAGGGGTCCTTTTTCTTTACCTTTTTCCGTTTTACCGACAGACCCCTCCGGAATGTTTATCGACACTTTTCTTCTCTTCACTTTCTGTTTCCTCTTTTCCTTTATATGTGGGTAGACTTACGCCTCAAAGTTTCTTATCGTTCCTCTCTATTCTTTCGGAAGGAAAGAATCACGTTTCTTTATCTCCTTTTGTTATCGTACCCTTTCTGATCGCTAGAGAAGTTCTTTTAATCTCTATGGTTCCCTTGTAAAGTACGTTTCTACCCGAGCTATTTCCTGTCTTTACCATACCTGGATTGTCTTCGTCTTCTATAATTCTTCTCCACCGTTCTTATGTGTCTTCTAGATATGTTTTTTCTAGAAGTACTGGGTCTATCGGTATTACCACACTAGGGAGTGGATCTCGGTCTGTAGGACCTTACGTTTCAGTGTACCCGGCATCCTTCGTAGTGATGCTTGTTTCGATCTCCTCCACTACTTTAGGGTCATCTCGATAAAGTTTAGGATTTTCTACTACGACACTTTCACGACGTGAGTTATACGGTCGTTTAAACCTTTTGAGTCGTCTCCGGTGTCCTGACCTTTTACAGGTAAAAGTAAGGTTAGGGTTTCTTTCCGTTACGGTTTCGTACGAGTTTGATGGTGTGTTAACGTGAGTAGAGTGTACTATCGTTTCATTAAGAGTTTTAAGAGGTACGGTTCGAAGTTGTCATGCACTTGGTACTTGAAGGTTTACAAGTTCGACCTAAATCTTTTCCGTCTCTTTGGTCTCTAGTTTAAAGGTTAGAGACAACCTAGTACCTTTTTCACTCTGTCAAGGTCTTTTTGTATATAAAGACGAAATAACTGATACGGTTTCGGAAACTGACACACCTAGTGTTGTTTGACACCTTTTAAGACTTTCTCTACCCTTATGGTCTGGTGGACTGGACGGAGAACTCTTTAGACATACGTCCAGTCCTTCGTTGTCAATCTTGACCTGTACCTTGTTGTCTGACCAAGGTTTAGTCCTTTCCTCATACAGTTCCGACATATAACAGTGGGACGAATAAATTGAAGATACGTCTCATGTAGTACTCTTTACGACCTGACCTACTTCGTGTTCGACCTTAGTTCTAACGACCCTCTTTATAGTTAGTCGAGTCTATACGTCTACTGTGGTGAGAATACCGTCTTTCACTTCTTCTTGATTATTTCTCAGAGAACTACTTTCATTTTCTCCTCTCACTTTTTCAACCGAATTTCGAGTTGTAAGTCTTTTGCTTCTAGTACCGTAGACCAGGGTAGTGAAGTACCGTTTATCTACCCCTTTGCTACCTTTGTCACTCTCTGAAATAAAAACCCCCGAGGTTTTAGTGACGTCTACCACTGGCGTCGGTACTTTAATGTTCTACGAACGAGGAACCTTCTTTTCAATACTGGTTGGATCTGTCGTATAATTTTTCGTCTCTGTAATGAAACGGTTGTTTCAGGTAGATCAGTTTGAAACTAAAAAGGTCATCAGTAATGACCTAAACTGTCACCCTCATATTTCTTTCGACTCGCGGCTTCTTAACTACGAAAACTTCACACCACAACCTCGTCTGAGAACTCTCAGGGAACCTGGCATTCCACTAGGTTGGTCAGGTACGATTTCCTTTAGTCAGGACTTATAAGTAACCTTCCTGACTACGACTGCGACTTTGAGGTTATGAAACCGGTGGACTACGTTTCTTGACTGAGTAAACTTTTCTGAGACTACGACCCTTTCTAACTTCCACCCTCCTCTTCTCCGGTTGTCTCCTACTTTACCAACCTACCGTAGTGACTGAGTTACCTGTACTCAAACTCATCCAAGACCCTCAACCACTACCTGTCCCTACGGACCACACTACGTCAGGTACCCCAGTGTCTCTCAGTCTGTACTAACTCTCTGACTTTACTTGACTTGACTTGACCTTAATCCCTAAACCTTTCATAGTCTACCGGAGGGACAAGACCTTATTCAAAATAATCATAGTTTCACTAAATCTTAGTAAAAGGGAGTTAATAGAGAAAAAACAGGTCCAGTGTAGTCGGCAGTAACCTGTGTCTTGGATTGGAGCTGACGATAAATACTACACCGATCCGTACCACTAGGGTAGGTAGAGGGGTCGGGCAAGAGGGGACGGAACACCTGAAGGACATTGGATGACTATGCACACACGTCCCTTCCGATTTGAGGAAGGGAGACCAAAGGAAAAAAATTTTTTACATAAATAAATAAACCGACTCGGTTCAGAATCGACGTCGTACACCCTAGATAAAGGTCTGGTCCCTAAATTGGACCCGGGAGACGTAACCCTTACACCTCATAATCGGTGACCTAGTGGTCCGTACAGGGACCACAGGAAAGGGTATCTACGGTGTACCGATTCAACGACGACGAAGACGGGTTGAGAAAGGGTCAAGAGTAGTGGAAGGGATACCGACCCCGGAAAGCAAACCGTCCCAAGGACGGTACGACCTACCCAAGTCTACCGTAGCACGAGGAAGGTGGTCCGACCCTGTTCTCAATGTCAAGAAAGGTTGAGTTCCACCTTCCTGTAAAACATAGTAAAAGCACTATCTAGAAAGTTGGTTGGAATCTCGAATTTATAATGGGACTACGACGACGACAACGATTCAGTACAGTCAGTACAAATCGAGACACGATTGGGGTATCCGCCGTCGGGCGGTCCGAGGAGACAGGGACCCTCAGAGGTCCGTTCTTATGACCTCACCCAACGGTAAAGGAAGAGGTAATGGGACTGTTCAGTTAAAAATATTGAGAGTGATTCCTGGACTGTGTCTTATTCAAGTGAGGACTTGTGACAGATTCAAGTCCGAGTCCTTTACTCTGTTTTAACAAGTCCACAGACCGCACACCCCGAGACTAACAGTCCGGGAGTCAAAGGAAAAAAGAGAGAGTTCCTCGGACCTCGGAAACATATCAACCTTGAAAGGAACCCCCAGGAGGAACCGTTAGACTCACGGGTACCCATATGTTTTGAGACTAGTCGTCGTAAAATTTAGTTACTTCTGGACAATCCCGAGTATGTCTAAAAAAGATCCGGTTTGAGTCATATAACATAAAAACCTTTTTACTTCTATAAGTGACATTAATACAAAACCTCCGTCCTTAACAAACAAAAGATTTACGGAAATACATTAAAGCTGCGAATTTTTTTTATTCTGTTTCACTCTAAACTTCTTCTGTCGTCTACAAATGACAATTTGGACCTCTACAAAGAGTTAGGAAAAATGACAGTGGGAGAGTGAATTCTTAGACATGTCACTCTCAGTACAAAAGGCTCCGGGACTTCACAGAATTTCAAAAGGGATAACCAGTAACGAATTTACTTGTGGGCCCCTCCGATAAAATGTCTAGGAGTCAAGTCAAGTCAAGTAAAGTCAGCGAGTCAGCAAAGGCTGAGAAACGCTGGGGTACTTAGTGTCGTGCGGTCCGGAGGGACAGGTAGTGGTTGTGGGTCTCAAGTGAGTCTGAGTGTAGGTAGCTCAGTCACTACGGTAGGTCGGTAGAGTAGGAGACAACAAGGGAAGAGGAGGACGGGAGTTAGGGAGGGTCGTAGTTTCAGAAAAGGTTACTCAGTTGAGAAGCGTACTCCACCGGTTTCATGATCTCAAAGTCGAAATCGTAGTAAGGAAGGTTTCTTGTGGGTCCTGACCACTACCTGAACGTCAGGTTCCCTGAGAGTTCTCAGAAGAGGTTGTGGTGTCAAGTTTTCGTAGTTAAGAAACCACGAGTCGAAAGAAGTGTCAGGTTGAGAGTGTAGGTATACACTGGTGACCTTTTTGGTATCGGAAATGTCTAGGATCCTATATCGTTTACCCGGGGAAGAAAGAGACATAAGGTATACAGAAGAACCGAGGACCGAAACCCCCGACTCGAGTTCAGGAGGCGGTCCGACCCCCTTTCGTCTGTTTCGAGACCCACGGAGTTGAGATTCCCTTTTCCTGTAGGATGACCTCTGGTCCCACGTCGGTACCCTCGACCCTTCTGACTTGGAGTAAACCGACTCAGTTATGTTCCGTTTGGACTATGACCTTACCTAAGAGAACTAACTATGTATGACAATTTTTAGAACCACCTCCGACACCCTCCTCCCCCTTTTCTAAATTCTAGACTCATCTTTCTCAATTTTTTGTCTAAGTCTAAGTAATGTCAACGACCACCTCTGAGAATTACTAAGTTTCACAAAGAAACCTAGTCTCTCAGTACCCTGAAAAATTTTAACTTGTAAAAAAAAAGTCAATGTTTTTTTCCTTAATCGTCTAAGGGGGTTTTATACTTAACCCGAAACCGTCCTTTGACGAAGAAGAACGGTAATCTCTCAGAGCACTCAAAGTTTTTACCGTTTGTAGACAAACGGCCCGTAGGACTGGAACCGAACCGTCTCTTGAGTCTTCTTTGTCGTAGTGATAAGTTACACATAAAAGTAAACTCTATCGTTCATACCACGTATCGTCACACTGGTTCACAATTGTTGTCCCGTCGATAAATTATTTATAAATAATTCTGTGTGGATCCTGAGTTTATCGAGTCGAAGTGAATCTGTGACCCTATTTTAAGTGCCACACAACAGTATTTATAAGACATGGAATGACACCAAGAAAGAACTCGTCCAATCTTAAACCACCCATTAATTTACGTACATTATGTTCGGTGACCCGAAGGGACCACCGAGTCGTCATTTCTTGGACGGACGGTTACGTCCTCTACGCCCAAGTTAGGGACCCAACCCTTCTAGGGGACCTCATCCTTTACCGTTGGGTGAGGCCATAAGAACGGACCCTTTAGGGTACCTGTCTCTCTTCGGACCGTCCGATGTTAGGTACTCCAGTGTTTCTCAGACTATGTTGAATCGTTGACTCACACTTATGTATGGTGACCCGTCCCAATTCGGATCAAGTGCTAGTACGTACACTTGATCTGTCCGTCAGTAAACAAGGAGAACCGAGAAATGAATCAAGGAAGAATGAGTAACCCGAAGGGAACACCGAGTCGACCATTTCTTAGACGGACGTTACGTCCTCTGGACTCAAGTTAGGGACCCAACCCTTCCAGGGGACCTCTTCCCTTTCCGATGGGTGAGGTCATAAGACCGGACCTCTTAAGGTACCTGATGTCAGGTACCCTAACGTTTCTCAACCTGTGCTGACTCGTCGATAGTGAAAGTGAATCGGTAATTGTATAATCGTCTGGAAAGGTCCCACGAACGTAACTCTAATTTTAGTATTTTTAGCAGACTTTAAGTACTTACGTACAAACGAGAATATTTGGAATACAGTCTATGAAAAGTCTTAATTATTAAAAAGTCTTAAAATATATTCATTTTACCATCCAAATATTATATATTATAGGGGTCGTTCATGATCCCACTATAGAAAATTATTTCGTAATTTTATAAAAACCGTGATCCACCTATACATACAACTTGTATCTGTGACTAGAACTATTTCTGATATTCATTGGACTGTAGTGAAGTACCGTCCGTAAAAACGGTTTACTTAATACTTTTTCTAAGTCAAAAGTTTCTGAATTTCTTACAAGTGTTAAAATTCATTTCCTTACCATCTGAATCTCATAACTACTTCTGTAAGTGATACTGGTTATATCAAATAATGAAGTATGTCTATAACCTTATTTTCAAATGTTTCGTACAACGGTCCTTGTATAAGTGGAAACGACACTGATAAAGTAGTCTAATGCATCTTTTGTCAAAACTGGAAAGGGATGTCTGTTCAGATTAATCTCCTCTTAGTCGTGGTGGTCGGTGACTTCTGGAAGACGGTAAACACAAACCTCAGAAAGGGACCCGAAGCTCCAACCGTAAGACAACCGTTGTGAGACGACCAACTGAAGAGCAGTTGACAGTACACTTCACCCTTTGTCTTAAGGTAGTCTCGGTGTAATTTCGAAGACTCAATCTCGGTCCTTCATAAAAATAAACTACGTGCTTTGTTGTATTTCGGTCGTAGGACCGGGTACACGGGGCACCGTAGGTGTAGTCACCGACCTACCTCTTGTCCCCGTCCTACCTCGATACCTACTCTACCACGCACATTGGTGCGACCAGAGCAGAGACATAGAGTGCGCGAGGTCTAAAGAAGCGTCGGACCCTGGAGACGCGAAAGACGAGGGAGAAGAACCTTGTGTGAAGAACACTGAAGACTTCTTGATTAGGGAAGAAAGGTAAATCCGTAGAGGATTACCATGGAGGACACTGGCCGTAAGGAACTGGTGGGACAAATTACGACAGACTGAGGTCACTGAGAAAGATTACAATGGTATAAAATAAAAGAAGTTTCGTAAAGACACTTTACTGGGACGACAAACAAATGAACAAATGAGCAAGTAGTAAAAAGAGGAAGTCCCATTTCCGAAAAGTCTGAGTGTTAGTCCTACAAATCAGGGACCGTATACTCTCCCGAGTGATTTGTAAAAAACCTACGTATTTACGAGGGACGTTACAGTGATCAAGGGGGTGACATCGAACGGAGGAAGAAGAGGGTAAGGTTGTAGGGTCTCACGGGAAACACTGTTTACAGGGTCTTCCTTTTTATAACGTTTACGCCCTTTGCACTATCTCGTGCTTCACCCCATCTTATATTTAATCGAAGTATTTGACACTTAGTATTTAATACCAAGGTAGACAAGACACTGTCTCACTTTTGTCGTTTCTAAAAGGTGTTCTATCCTTGATTTTTGTCTCTCTTCGGTTCTCAAACCTGCGTACCTTTCGGATAATGATAATAAAAGTAATAGTAGAAAGAGGGTGTGAGGAGTCGTTGTCAAAACAAGTACGATACGGGAAGATTTTGTTCGGGTCCCTAAATAAGTGTCATCTGTAACCAGGGAAGGTTAGATGTTCAAAGATGGGGAATTGAGGTCTGGACTGTGGATCTTCGGTAAGTTGTTTATAAACTCCCGACGACGACGATGACGACGACGATTCAGCGAAGTCAGCACAGACTGAGACACGCTGGGGTGTCTGCCGTCGGGTGGTCCGAGGAGGTAGGGACCCTAAGAGGTCCGTTCTTATGACCTCACCCAACGGTAAAGGAAGAGGTTACGTACTTTCACTTTTCACTTTTCACTTTCACTTAAGTGAGTCAGCACAGGTTGAGAATCGCTGGGGTATCTGCTGTCGGGTGGTCCGAGGGGGTAGGGACCCTAAGAGGTCCATTCTTGTGACCTCACCCAACGGTAAAGGAAGAGGTTACGTACTTTCACTTTTCACTTTCACTTCAGCGAGTCAGCCCAGGTTGAGAATCGCTGGGGTACCTGACGTCGGGTGGTCCGAGGAGGCAGGTAACCTAAAAGGTCCGTTCTCATGACCTCACCCCACGGTAACGGAAGGGGATAAACTCCCGATAGTTACCATTAAAGGTGACAATGTCTAAAGAAGAAGGTTCAATTAGTGTAATAAAAAAGATTTTATTTTCCAAGAAATTTTATCTATTGGATGTCTTCTTTCAGGTAAGTAAATATCAGATCATAATTCACTATTCGGAGGTACTTTCTAAACTACCGCATACCTCGTGACTTGTCAAAAATTCCGTACTCAGTGGTGAACTCGTCCTCTCCGGACCCACTCCGTACCAGTGCCCGTCGTATTCCCGTGTCCCACACGACTCTTCCCTACTCTGTAAGTCTCCCCTGTCTCCTTACTTCTTCCCAAAGATTCTGTTGACCAAGTGTAATTTTAAAACGGATTCCGGTTGTACCACCTCCTACTACAAGACCCTCTGAACCATGTCTACTACAGATGACCGATTTTCGTACCACTTCTGTCCTCCAGTGGTCCTGTAGGACCCCGACTGGTTTGGCATCAAAATAGAACCCCTTTAATTTAATTTTATTCGTAGTTATATGTCTAACTGTAAAGACTGTCCGACGGGTTCTTCAACTACCGTCACTGACGGAGACCCCTTACTTTTACTCCTGACGACCCACCGGCCAACCAGACCTCTCAAAACAAAAGGAGAGATATTGGAAAACATCTTAAAATTAAAAAGGGGTACTGTACATTAAACAAAGTGTTAATGTTTAGAATTTTTTTAGTTATAGAAAATTTCTGAAATGGTACAATATAATCGATTTACTTATAGTGTCGTTAATATCTATTACTATCATTCCCCCGAAGTACTGTTCCAAGTTTCTTTGTAAAAAACCATTTAAAGTAAATAAATAGTAAGAAAAAGTGACGTGACCCAGAAGGGACGACACGTGTGTTTCGAGAGAGATCAAAACCGTTCACCCCCGATCAGAGATCGCCACCGCGTGTCGGAAGAGTAACGTCTCCGAAGAGAATAAGCCTCATACCCGAGATCCGTAGACCCGAAGTCATCAACACCACGTGTCCGAATCAACGGGACTCTGTACAACTTAGAAGGACCTGGTCCCTAGTTTGGGTACAGAGGACGTGACTGTCCGTCTAAGAATTGGTGTCCTGGGGGGGTCCCTCTAGGATCGTATAATTAGGTTCTTCTTATCGGAACGTAAGTATTTTGTGACAAGTCCCTATCGAAAGTCAGAAGACACGACTTGCAACGAGTCAGGGCGTTCTGTGACAATCTCGAGGTCCTTCTCTGAGTCCGAATTTTAAGAGACGGTATTATGGAGGACGAGAAGAGGCAGATGAGAAGAACACTGAATCAGAGGAAAAAGAGGGGAGAGAATAATGGTCAATCTGACGACAGAGAGACTCACAAAACTTAAATTCGGGACGTTCTGGTCTTAACTGACATCGACACGACATGAGTCCCATCGCTATCAAAGGATCTGAATAAGTGAGGGACATAGAAATAGTATTTTACTTTAGTGGACTCCAGTATACGTTTAGGTACACTAGAAAAGTTGGAGTTTCGAAGATTGTGTAGTGAGGACATGAATTTTTTAGGGTTATGGTGAACGAATGTAACTATTATGTGACTTATGTAAAAGTTCGAAAGTACGTGTCAGGATGAGGTAGAGATCGTTTCTCTCCACATGTCATTTCATGTGTCTGCGTGTCGGTGTACGTCTCCTACACAACGACAAGTCAGCGATTCAGAACAGACTGAGAAAGACTGGGGTACTTGACGTCGTGTGGTCCGAAGGGACAGAAAGTGGTAGAGGACCTCAACCGAGTTTGAGTACGGGTAACTCAACCACTACGGTAGGTTGGTAGAGTAGGAGACAGTAGGGGAAGAGAAGGGCAGAAGTTAAAAAGGGTCGTAGTCCCAGAAAAGGTTACTCAACAGAGAAACGTAGTCCACCGGTTTCGTAGTCGCGAAGTCGAAGTCATAGTCAGGAAGACTACTTACAAGTCCCAACCAAAGGAAATCCTAACTGACCAAACTAGAGGAACGACAAGGTTCCCTGAGTGCACTGTTACATTCAGGCTGAAGGGACAACACTAGGGAAGGATATTACCTTTCCCGACAAATTCAGTGTTAATGTACGTCCCTTCCTTCTGAACGTGGTGTTATCCGTCCATACTAGATATCTACAACCCTTATGTTCGAAAAAGGTTAGTAGACGAAGACCTTGTCGTACGGAACAAAGTAGATTTTCTGTTTTTCACTCGTCCGGTGATACCGAAATGGGTTCGTAATCAGTTTACGAAACCTATTGACATTAAACATATTCTCTTCTTAACATGTGTCGACGTCACTATACCGTTGGGTGAGGTCACAAGAACGGACCTCTTAGGGTCCTTAACCCCTCGGACCACCCTACGGCAGATACCCCAACGTGTCTTCGTTGAGTCGTCGTCGTCGTCGTCGTCGTCGTCACTATAATCTCAACGCGGTTTTTTAAACCCCTCAAAAGGAAAGGTAAAAGATGAGAATACTAAAACTTTTCCGTCCACTGAAAGTACCCTCTCTCGACACCCTCACTGGAATAAACTTCGTCGTCTTCCTAGTATTTCTACCAACTCATCCGAGACACACACAAAAAAAAAAGTCACAGGTGTGTCAATTGTGAACAAACTAAAGGAACTTTGATTTCATTCAATGTTGGTGAAGGGACCGGAATATTCTCATTAAACAACGACTTCTTGAGGAACGTCCGTCTGAAGAATATTCATTTTTTACCTGATAGGTAACTTTAATAATTACATGTCAATGAAATTTTTACTTGTTTCTGACACATAATAACTCGGAACCATCTCTTTAGACAGATGGTTTGTATACTTTAAAGGGGAAACGACTCTTCCGAACACGAGAAGGTACAACAGACCTTCCCCGTCAAAGGTTTCTCCACCACAGGTCTGTCGAGAAAGGGTCGAGGGTACGGGGTACACACTGGTGTACTAGTAAAGAACTGTTATTTTCACCATCGGCATACGTACTGAAGACCCGACGGCAAAATTCTTCTCTACATGTAAAAGGTCATATGAACATAAGTACTAAGGTGGTCTATGTCTCATGTGACTCCGAAATCCCCGACGGCATCGGTTTCCTTCGGACCTAGGGACTTAGTGATACTCCGTTCTTCGAAGTCCAGTTGGTCTTTATGGATGTAACCTGATAATGAGTCGTTCCTGTTTTTTTTTTTTTTTTTTTTTGGACATAACNTTTTTTTTTTTTTTTTTTGGGACGTAACACGTTTCGGCGACTTTAGACCTCAAATAAATAGGGGGATCAAACTCCTAGTCCTATGAAAAAGACATTTTAGGGTCTATCATTTATAAAATCCGAAAAACCCTTTTTATACCAGAAATAGAGTACAAAAAGAAAAGAATCGACTTTTTTTACGTAAAAAAAGGTCAAAAAATTCCATATTGACTGTATATTTTAACATTTAAATTTCACATCTTGTACTACCAAACTATGTATATATTGAATATATATACATAGAAGAAAAAATATCGGGATATTTTTACATTTTTAGTAAGAATCGAATATCCGATGTTTTTTGTCGATGTCAAGTCAAGTCAACGAGTCAACACAGGCTGAGAAACGCTGGGGTACTTAACGTCGTGCGATCCGGAGGAACAGGTAGTGGTTGAGGCTCTCAAGTGAGTCTGATTGCAGGTAGTTCAGGCACTACGGTAGGTCGGTAGAGTAGGAGACAGCAGGGGAAGAGGAGGACGGGGATTAGGGAGGGTCGTAGTCTCAGAAAAGGTTACTCAGTTGAGAAACGTACTCCACCGGTTTCATGACCTCAAAGTCGAAGTCGTAGTAAGGAAGGTTTCTTTAGGGTCCCGACTAGAGGAAGTCTTACCTGACCAACCTACAGGAACGTCAGGTTCCCTGAGAGTTCTCAGAAGAGGTTGTGGTGTCAAGTTTTCGTAGTTAAGAAGTCGCGAGTCGGAAGAAGTGTCAGGTTGAGAGTGCAGGTATGTACTGGTGACCTTTTTGGTATCGGAACTGAGCTTCCTGGAATCAGTCGTTTAATTACAGAGACGAAAACTTATACGATAGATCCAACCAGTATTGAAAAGAAGGTTCCTCATTCGCAGAAAATTAAAGTACCGACGTCAGTGGTAGACGTCACTAAAACCTCGAGGGTTTTTATTTCAGACTGTGACAAAGGTGACAAAGGAGTAGATAAAGGGTACTTCACTACCCTGGTCTACGGTACCAGAAACAAAAGAGTTACAACTCGAAATTCGGTTGAAAAAGTGAGAGGAGAAAATGAAAGTAGTTCTCCGAAAAATCAAGAAGAAGTGAAAGACGGTATTCCCACCACAGTAGACGTATAGACTCGACTAACTATAAAGAGGGTCGTTAGAACTAAGGTCGAACACAAAGAAGGTCAGGTCGCAAAGAGTACTACATGAGACGTATATTCAATTTATTCGTCCCACTGTTATATGTCAGAACTGCATGAGAAAAANCGAAGGACTGGACGTATGTCTAAAGAGTTCTCCGTCCAGTCCACCAGACCATAAGGGTAGAGAGAGTCTCAAAAGGTGTCAAATAACACTAGGTATGTCAGTTTCCGAAACCGTATCAGTTATTTCGTCTTTATCTACAAAAAGACCTTGAGAGAACGAAAAAGGTACTAGGTCGTCTGTAACCGTTAAACTAGAGACCAAGGAGACGGAAAAGATTTTGGTCGAACTTGTAGTCCTTCAAGTACCAAGTGCATAACGACTTCGGACCGAACCTCTTAAAACTCGTACTGAAACGATAGTACACTCTACTCACGTTAACACACCATCAAACTTGTAAAAAACCGTAACGGAAAGAAACCCTAACCTTACTTTTACCTGGAAAAGGTCAGGACACCGGTGACGACTCAAAAGGTTTAAACGACCGTATAACTCACGTCGTGAAAGTGTGGTAGTAGAAAATCCTAAACTTTGTCGAGTTGACCTTACGGTAGTGGAGGTGATCGAAACAAGTATCACTACGAAGGATTCCGGGTGAACTGAAGTGTAAGGTCCTACAGACCGAGATCCACTCACTAGTGTGGTAGTACTAGTAGGTCCAGCACTTCTAGAAAAAACATGTCAAGAAGACATATAAGAACGGTGGAGAAGAATTATAGAAGACGAAGACAATCCAGGTATGGTAAAGACAGGAAATAGTTCGGGTAGAAACGTACGTTACAAGAGAAACATAGAGATTAAAAGAACTTCTCTAGAGATCAGAAAGGGTACGATAACAAAAGGAGATAAAGAAACGTAACTAACGACTTCTTCCGAAAGAATAGAGAAAAACGATAAGAAACCTTGAGACGTAAGTCTACGAACATAGAAAGGAAAGGAGGAAACCAAAAGTGAACAGAGGAAAAGTGTCGATAAACATTCCAGAGGGGTCTGTCGGTAAAACGAAAAAAGTAAAGAAAAGGCACCCCTACCAGAACTAGGGACAGAGGACATACTACAGTGCTTGGAGTAAGGTATCAAGTAGTCCGTGAGATAGATAGTCTAGATCCGGGAATTTAGATAAAGAGTCGATGTCCGAATCGATTTTATTTGAAAATTATGTTTTGTTGTCGTCTTCGAGCGTGTTGTTTTGTCACAGTTTCCATGTACTCGATAAGGAGGACAACTGACATCTCTTCTGGAAATCCGGTGGACTCGGTTGGTAAAGTTGGACTCCTACCGATGGACACCAATATGGAACACCCCGGGTTCACAAGGGTTCCGTGTCTGTTAGGTTTAACCAAGAGTGTTGACGTTTCTTACGGAGGTTTCAACTTCAACCTCATCATGTAGTTTGATGATTGTCTCAACTTTAGAGTATTGACTCAACCATATGGATTCCTATACTTACCTAATACCGAACGAAAGGGGGTAGAGCGAAACAACAGTATGTCGTGAAGAAGTGGTGAGATAAAAACAAAGGACACGAGGACAATGACACCAGAAGTTTGTCATCCAGTTCTAGTTGACCGTCGAGAACTTCGAGGTGTATCATTCTAAGGTTCTCCCACAGAAGTAAAGTGTCTGTACAATGGAAGTGTCGGGTCCAAAGGGTCCACCTACCACCCCGACCGTGGAAGGCAAGGTGGGTCCAGGAACAGAGTCAATCGTGTCTGGGTTCTGGTAAGGCGAAAGTCCTTTTAGTTGTAGGTTGTTATCCTACTCAATTATGTACTCTGAGAAGACGTCATTGAGGGTACTTCTAAAGTTTCTTAAAGGTTACCGCACTCTTCTTCGAACTCCTTCTTATAATTTACTCTTCTCGTATTAACTTTTAATGTCTAAATTACACCAGGTTTGACAGATTTACCCACAAGTAACCTTCCTGACTACGACTTCGACTTCGAGGTCATGAAACCGGTGGAGTACTTTTCTCGACTGAGTAACATTTTCTGAGACTACGACCCTCCCTAACGCCCGTCCTCCTCTTCCCCTGCTGTCTCCTACTCTACCGACCTACCGTAGTGACTGAGCTACCTGTACTCAGACTCACTTGAGACCCTCAACCACTACCTGTCCCTCCGGACCACACGACGCTAAGTACCGCAGCGTTTCTCAGTCTGTGCTGACTCGCTGACTTGACTTGACTTGACTTTGACAGATTTTTGTTTCTGAACTTCCTTTATGCGGTTTTACAATTGTCACCAAAAGGACCCACCATCTAATACTTACTAATTTTTTATTATTAAAACAAGATACGAAAAGACTTTTATATATGTTTACCCGGATACAACAAAAAGTTTTTCTAGTTGTTTTAATTACCATCAAGAACGATGTTTCAGAAACCTCTCGAGACGAGACGTCTCACTCAAGGGTCGGACTCAGAACGAGAAACTCTCAAAAACGAAACTCTTCAGAAATCCCCTGGGACTTCGGGTACACGTCTAGTCCTTGTCCTTTCCCTTCTCCTCTCACTTCCTTTCTCAAGACTTATAATCCCTTGCACTCTAAACTTGGTCTCCTCTCGACCTCCGGGTTTCGTTACAAACAAACCACTCGACAAAGAACAGGTCACAGAATAGGGGTTTATACGAGACAGGTGAGACCAACAAGAGGTGGGGAGGAACCATGTGGCGTTCAGGACCGTTACTTCGTTCTTTCCGAACGTCCGGTTCCGACAGGGGAGTAAGAGTGGGAAGGCGTGCCCTCAGTTTCGTCTTCGGAGGGTGTGAGAGAAGAACACGGGACTCGGGACGTCATGTCTGGGAGGAGTGACAGGGAATAGAAAGAGTTTACTAGTAACATCCCAAACATGTGTACGTACGCATACGGACACGAGGGAGGAACTAGGAGACGACCCGTGTATCAATATGTCTTGTGGACAAACAAGTCGATCAGTCGTCTACCGGGACATCGAAGGTCCCATGTTTTCTTCGGTCTATGTCTTTCCAGAACGTTGGCTGAAAGGTGATGCCTCTATCTGGTATCGTTTATGTATATACGGCATTACAACTCACCACGACGTTTCTTACAACTCATCACGACGTCTCTTTTTATTCCGACTCCTTCTCCGGTCACTGGACCCCACTTTCCACAGAAATCTGTCTACCAGCCTCTTCTGAAGAGACACCTCCGAGGTAAAATGGTCTCTGAAACTACGTTACTCACTGGATCGCTTCACGTCACACCCCTAAACACAAGACCGATTCCCTTGTCATTCGTGTTTCCAGAGCTCAGTCCTTGTTCGAACTTGGGACAGGAGTTCAACAAGGGTAAGATCATTTAGTCTGTATGGTCATTTACCCTTTAACGTTATGACACACTCTCTGTAAATAGTGAGGTACAAATATTGATTCAAAATAACGGAAATTTTACATATAATAGAGTTTTTTATATACGAGAGAGAAAGACTGAATGAAACGAGATATATTATCAGAGACCTCAGTAGGCTTAGAGATGTCTACCGGGGCGAAGCAAGGAAAAATGGTGAACCATTACGAGGTAACGTACAGGCACGGCGTAGAAGAAACAGATCATTGTGGATATACACCTTAGATCTGTCTACCACGGGAACTAGGATAAAGGTCCCGTCCCTATCTCAAAGTCTGTGCCTCTTACCTGTGCGTCTGGGTCCTTCCTACCTTTCCTACTCTGCTTAATCCTCTGACCGTAACTGTATACAAGCAAAGGTACACATTTTATCCGTCGATGACCCTTCGACGACACATTGAATCTTCCAAGTCGAATTACGAGACACTACCGGATCTTCCCACCCTACCCCCACCCAGAACCTCCCTCCAGGTTCAACCGACAAAAGGAAGCGATACGTCACCTTTGATAGTTTTGTGACGCTTCGTTAACATGACGTTACTTTTCATATAATAGATAACAGACACGGGGGTCGACCTCTTCCTTTACCGTTGGGTGAGACCATAAGAACGGACCTCTTAGGGCACCTGTCTCTTCGGATTACCCGACGACAGGTACCCCAGCGTGTCTCAGTCTGTGCTGACTTCACTGAATCGTACGTACGTACGTAACCTCTTCCTTTACCGTTGGGTGAGGTCATAAGAATACACCTCTTAGGGTCCCTGTCTCCTCGGACCACCCGACGACAGATACCCCATTGTATCTCAGTCTGTACTGACTTCGCTGAATCGTCGTCGTCGTCGTCACGGGGGTTGTCTTTTATTTGAGGTACTCCCACTCCTAAAAACGAAAAAAACAACAACAACAACAAGTGTTGTCACAGAGGTTCAGGATTTTGTCGATATCCGTGTATCATCCACGACGATAACAAATCAACGATTCAATACAAACTGAGACACGTTGGGGTACCTGATATCAGGCGGTCTGAGGAGACGAGTACCTTAAGAGGTCCGTTCTTGTCACCTTACCCAACGGTAAAGGAAGAGGTCCCCTAGAAGGGTTAGGTCCCTGGCTTGGACAACAGAGGACTTAACCGTCCGTCTAAGAAATGGTGACTCGGTGGTCCCTTCGGGTCCATCCGTGAGTCATAACAAATTTACCTCCTTTCTTAGGGTATGAACGGGGGAAAAGGGGTCAAAGGGAGGGACCTCTGTTGGTGACAATAATCACCCTCCTCACACGATAAATTTACCTGGTGGTGCGGGAGGTGGGTCGAAAGTCCGCTCAGAGACGAAAACGGTCCTCCACCTCCCACGACGGCAGGGGGGTCGACAGTGCGATCGATGTCGTCTGTGACTAAGAGGATCCGAGGAGTCCTGGACCCACGGGAAGGACTGACGCCTCGTGACCTCAATAATTATTAGTCCGTTGAGTCCGTAGGACTTAAGTCCGAAGATACTCCTGAACCGTGAACCCTTTCTGATACGGGTGACAGGATCCGTGACTCCTGGTGAGGAAGTCGAATACCACATAATATGTGTCCTGTAGACCGTCGTCGAATAAGAAAGACGTACACTCACACAGTTCAGTCCCGACCGTGTCCGGAGTCACGGGATTTACAACCATCGAAAACGAAGACGCCACCTGAACTACGTACTAGGGACTTGTCGTGGGACCGGTCCCTGGTTCGACCCCACGTCCTTGAGTCAAGAGTAGAGTCTTACCCTTGATGAGGTCATAGTCTAGTAGGTGTATCTCGGAGACCCCCTCAGTTTGTCTTAAAAGGTAGTAAAGGAAGTATCTGTTTTCTCTGGGGACTTAAAATATTACCCCCGGTAAATATTAAATGTTCATAATCCCTTTCTTCTTTAGTTATTAATGACATATAGGTAATAAGAATAATCTACTTAATCTTTTGATACCAGGTCTTTTAAATTTACACGGGTTCTGGTGTGTCGTTCATTCTGTCACCAATAAATTAATCAAAATCTTTAATCTCGTCTAAAGGAACGGAACTTCTTGTAGAAGATTTTCCGTCAAAGGAAGACCACGGACGCTCCGGGGTAAGTCTAAAGTAAGGTAGAGAGATTTAGGAGACCTAGCTCAATGACGAAGAATCCCAACGTTCATGGGTGGTCTTGCGGATCGTGAAACATCTGTGTTATTTCCAAACAATTATTTACCTTCTTTTTTGAAGCAGTGATTGTGAAACACACTTAACCGTAATCAGATAACCTGAAGCGACCACCAGGTCACCAATTCTTAGGTGGGAAAGTCACATCACCTAAACTAGGGACCAACCCCTTCAAAACGTACGGTGTACAACACCAGTTTTTATTTAATTTTTAAAAAATTTCTGAATCAGAGGGAGGGGATGGGGTCGTATACCCTTATCGTATGAAGGGACCACCGAGTCTGTCATTTCGCAGACAGATGCTACGCCCTCTGGGCCCAAGCTAGGGACCCAACCCTTCTAGGGAACCTCTTCCTTTACCGTCGGGTGAGGTCATGATAACGGACCTTTTAGGGTACCTGTCTCCTCGGACCATCCGATGTCAGGTCCCCCAGTGTTTCTTAGTCTGTGTTGACTCGTTGAAGTACATGTGCAATTAAAATTGTCAATAGTGCTGAAACGGAAGAGACAATTGTCGGTACCTTAAGTAGGTAAACGAGTCAGGTTTCAAGACCTGATGAAGGGGAGTATGGAATGTACATTATACAGTAGTTTAAGCCGACAAAGAAGGAGTTCTCTACAGGACTAGGTTGAGAATGTAGAGGGGACGGCGATGGACTAGGTTCAGTGATAGTCGGAGATGGACCTGCTGACGTGATCGAAGGAAGACGGAGACGAGGGAGGTCCCATAAGGTCCTGTCGTTAGTCCCGTTTAGGGTATTTTTACACAGTCTGGTGTACTGAGGATGTACCAGACACGGAGTGGGGGTGGAAGTAGGACCTCGGGTAAGAGGGGAGGGAGTCAAAATAACTCTCTATTATAACGGATTTAAATTCCCCATGTTGTGTTACTAAACTACACACATATGTTTAGTAGACATACATATGTCTAATGTTTTACTAACAGTAATTGTACCATTACTCTTGTGAAGTATAAATGAGAGAATACTCTTGTGAAGTATAAATAAGAGAATCGTTGAAAGTTTATATGTTGTAATCATCGTGATTGATAACAGTGATACAACATGTAATGTAAGGGTCTTGAATGAAAAGACCATTGACCGTCAAACATAGAAAACTAGTGGACGTGGGTAAAGGTAGTGGGGTTGGGAGGTGGAGAACGTCGGTGATTAAACAAGAAACAGAGATACTCAAGAAAAAAAAGAAAAGCTAAAGTGTATATTAACTCTAGTGTATCATAAACAGAAAGAGAACTGAAGAAAGAGAATCACATTACGATAGTTTACTTTCATCGAGTCAGGACAGGATGAGAAACGTTGGGATACCTGATATGTTAGGTACCTTAAGAGGTCCGGTCTTATGACCTCACCCATCGGAAAGGGAAGAGGTCCCCTAGAAGGTTTGGGTCCCTAACTTGGGTCCAGAGGGTGTGACGTACGCCTAAGAAATGGTCGATTCGGGTTCCCTTCGGGTTCTTACGACCTCACCCATCGGATAGGGAAGAGGTCACTTAGAAGGGTTGGGTCCTTCGCTTGACCCCAGAGGACGTAACGTCCGTCTAAGGAATGGTTGACTGGATACTCCCTTTAGGTCACGATAGTTCCAGGTAGGTTTACCGACCTGAAGGAAGAAAAACACCCACTTATTATAAGGTATCACGCACACACACACAAATACGGTGTAGAAGAGATAGGTAGGTAGACAAGAACCTGTGTCTAACAAAGGCACAGAACCGATAGTATTTATAGTCACGTCGCTGGGACCTCCATGTCTATATAGAAACACTATCACTAAAGTAAAGAAAATCTATATATGGGTCTTTACATCAACGACATAATATACCATTTAGACAAAAATTAATAAACTCGTGAAGATATGACTAAAGGTACCATCTCGTGGTCAAATATAAAGAGGGTTGTCACATGCTCTTAAGGGTAAAAAGATGTAAGAGTGGTTGTGAATAATAGAGGACAGAAAAACTACTATCAGTAAGATTGTCCATACTCCACTATAGGACACTTAATTAAACGGAAAGAGACTACTAGATACAACGAATCGTAGAAAAGTACAAGAACAAACAACAAACTTATAGAAGAAACTCTTTTACAGATAAGTCCAGGTGACGGTTAAAAATTTGACCAAAAAGATGACCCCGTTTATCTAAGTATATATAAAACCGATAATCGGACAATATTCTTGACACCAAACGTTTATAAAAGAGAGTAAGACATATAACGGAAAAGTAAAACAACTAACAAAGAAAACGATACACCTTCGAGACATTAAACTACATCAGAGAAGTCAAATAATAAATAAAATAATGAACACGAAATCCACAGTTTAGGTTTCTTTTAGTAACGACTCTGGTCACAGTACCTCTAAAATGGGATACGAAAGGAGATCCTTAAAACACCAAAGCCCACAATGTAAATTCAGAAATTAGGAAAAACTCAATTAAAAACACTCACCACATTCGGTCCCCAGGTCAGAGTAAGAAAACGTATACTTATAGTTTACGTTTACGAAGAAGAGGTGACTCATAAGAACCGAGGGAACAGTTTATAATCAACCAGTATAGGACCTTGAAAACTAGAGTAGAGGATAGAGACAGAAAGAAAGAAACCATAAAAACTGAGTCATTTTCTAAACATAAACAAAGTCAAAATAAAAGGACAACCTACGACAATGAAACTCAAACAGATGGAGGATATCATGGTACTCGAATGTTTCCAATAGGATAATTATGTTAAATAACTGAATCAGAACGGTACCGAAATGCATTAAGCTAACAAAGGATGAGACCGACTTGTAATCTTAAGGGACCCGTCAAAATTTCTTTATTGGTAAAATTTCTTTATTGGTAACAGATCCAGAAAGGACTTCTCTAAGACTTCATTGACCAGGACTCTCCATTCATCGATGTGTCGTAGTCATAAAAAAATTTCGAGGGACCCCCCAAATCATACGTCAACATTGATTCTTCCTGAATGCATTAGGAAATTTTCTTAGAGGACTTTATACACAATCATAAGGATAAAACTCGGGACCCTACCGTCCCTAAAGTGTGGAAAAAAAAAAAAAAACCATAAAAGTCACGGATAATTTCACAGACTGTATATTAATGACGAGTGATTTACAAGGTAGTTACTTACTCGTGTGTCCATAATTTCCGAATCGATGGAATAGATTTCCAGATTGATGGAACAATGATTTCCAGTGTGTCATTCACTACTCTGAATAATTACCTTAGGCATAGACAAAGGTTTCGGTCGTGAGAATCGGTATATAATATGAGAGAAGGATCTGGGAATGGAACATTCTCATCCCCCGTCAATGTGCTATCTTTTCGTTGTGGCTTCTGTCTTAAAATAAAGAGGTGAAAAGGACCCCCAAAACATTTTTATGGCGAAACAATTTTACCCAATCTTAATTATACCTTCTACAAGGACTCTATAAACTACTCTGATATAGAAAGTCCTCGTCTCACCTCTTTTCCCGAATATTAAAACAAAAGGGACCTGACTTGACTGGGTGCCATATAAAATCCCACTTTTGTTTTCGAAAGACATTGTTAAGACAAAATATCATTAACTTGGTGTTCAGTAAAGATATTGTCGTATTTAGATACAAAGGACTCTACTTTCACATACGGTGTTTGGTACAGAACGGTAAAGTGTATAATAGTACACCAATCGGAGATGAAAATTCGAAACCAATAGAATTACTATCTCTAAAAGGTATTTTGTGACACACTTACCCGTACATTCATACCTACAAACATACTTTTTCTCTTTCTTTCTAATGTCTTCTTTCTACCCTTTTCATAATGTAGTTCTTAGTTTGTTACATTATAGGTTTATGGAAAACAAAATCTGATTTACAAACACGGGGGGCGGGGGGCGGGTTTAAATACACAACTTAGAGAGTTGTAGTCACACCAACTTAAACCATTACCCTGGAAATTCCTTCATTACTTCCAACTTACTCCAGTATTCCCTCCCAGGACTAAGTCATCCTAATCACAAGATCGTTCAATAGATCACGGAGAAAATTTCGAAATATTCGAGACAGAAGGACATTTGGATGCCTCCTTTTTGGTACACTCTGTATCACTCTTCTACTGACAGATGTTCGGTCCTTCTTTCAAGAGTGACCTTTGACATAGTTGACCTTGGATCTAGAACCTGTAGACCGAAGATGTTGATTCTCTTTTATTGAAACAAAACAAATTTGGTGGTAGATACCATAAAATAATACCGTCGGGATCGTCTGATTATACCTCTTCCGTTACCGTGGGGTGAGGTCATGAGAACGGACCTTTTAGGGTACCTGCCTCCTCGGACCTTCCGATATCAGGTACCCCAGTGACTCCCAGCCTGTACTGACTCGCTGAAGTGAAAGTGAAAAGTGAAAGTACGTAACCTCTTCCTTTACCGTTGGGTGAGGTCACAAGAACGGACCTCTTAGGGTCCTAACCCCTTCGGACCACCTGACGACGGATACCCCAGCGTGTCTCAACCTGTACTGACTGCACTGAATCGTCGTCGTCGTCGTCTGATTATATGGAAACCTTCTCACAACCACCGACATTTCTGTTCTGTTGTAATAAAAAATAGTTTTAGTGATTAATGATACGGTTTCGGAAAATAACTTCAAATAGTGGTCTTAGAATTAACCTACCTTTAAAGTCCTTTACCCCACCTGAAATGTACTTAACAAAAAAGACCTACTTTTTTCATCTAATCACGGTAGATATTCAATTGATAATTTGGTCCAATCTTATAATATCTCTCTTTTACCGATACGTCTGAGTACCCTTCGACACCCGTCTTAATAAGGGGTACCGTCCCATCTCTATCCAAACCATCCGGTTCTCTTGAAAAAATTTATTTTTTAGTTAATTATATAAAACAAGTACGAAATTTCATTATAGTAGATTAAAATGAAATGAAATGAATTAAATGAAATAAAACACGGAACTCTAAAACGTGAAAAATTTCTTATAAATAAATCAAAACTCACACGACCCAGAAGTAACGGTGCGTCCGAAAAGAGATCGAGACCGCTTACCCCGATGAGAGATCAACGTCACGTGGTCGAAGAGAAACGTCGCCGAAGAGAACAACACATCTTATCAGACATCCAACACACCCGAAGTCGTCAACATCGTGTGTCCGAATCGACGGGACTCCGTACACCCTAGAAGGACCGGGTCCCTGACTTGGACACAGAGGAGATAACCGTCTACCTAAGAAATGGTGACTCGGTGGTTCCTTCTGAAATCAAATGAAATTTAGATGATCAGGAACTTGGAAGAGAATCGTATAATATACGAGAAACAACAGGAATTGTTTAGACTAAAAGGTTAGAAAACCCCGGCAGTCCTATTTAATTTCAGACTTTTCGGGGTTTACGACCCTGTCTAATGACCCTAGTCATCAAGACAGACGGGAAAACTTCTGGGAGGGGTTGGTACTCAAAACGTTTCTATTATTGTCACCTCTTTCCCGACCACTCGTCTTTCTTTAACGAATCCCTACACGTAAGGACACCACAAACGTAAGACCTAGGAACGGACCTCCACTTAGGTTTCTAAGTTTTATAACGTTTTCATAAACTTTGACGTCGGTTATAAGAACGTCGAGTCGATGACTTTTGTATTTTTCAATACTGAGTCCACCAACTCCCAACCTGATCAGTATCCACTAAAGTTAGCTAATTTTCGACATAGGGTCTATATCGAGTTGAACTGAGAGACTTTCTTTATGATTACCATTCGAGGAGTAGGATTGAAGGTCTATCTATTTTCCCGAACATAAACGACCTTTTATTTTACTTCATTTTGTTTTGATTTATAATATGAAACCAGTGGTGATAAGAAAAGATATGTAATAAACCTTATATTGGTTTCTTAATCCTTCGTGTGATTCTTTGTCCTTTTACCTTATATGTCAGTTTTCTTTCTAATCAGTTATCTTTGTCTGGGTATCTAATGAGTCAATGCCCGTAATTATCTTGAAATTTTGTGATTATGTGTATACAAAAATTTTAAACGTCCTTTTCTACCTATATTACTAATTTTTCTAACCCACAAAGTCTTCTCTATACCTTTTGAGATTTGTTTGTTTGTTGTTTGTTTATCTTGAAGATCTTGACCTTTTATATCGTAGACTTAGTTTGTGAGTAATCTACCCGAATTGTAATCTAACTGGTGGTAGTTTCACTCCGAGTCAAGTCAAGTCAACGAGTCAGTACAGGTCGAGAAACGTTTGGGTACTTGGCGTCGTACGGTCCGAAGGGACTGGTAGTGGTTGAGAACCTCATGTGGGTTTGGGCACAGGAAACTCAGTCACTACGGTAGGTTGGTAGAGTAGGAGACACCAGGGGAAGAGGAGGACGGGAGTTAGAAAGGATCGTAGTTCCAGAAAAGTTTACTCAGTCGAGAAGCGTAGTCCACCGGTTTTATAACCTCAAAGTCGAAGTTGTAGTCAGGATGGTCACTTGTGGGTCCTGACTAGAGGAAATCCTATCTGACCAACCTAGAGGAACATCAGGTTCCCTAGGAGTTCTCAGAGTCACATGGACTTCTGTCCATAAATATAATAATAGTCTATCATATCCGTTCTTCGTAATGGTTTACTTTCTTTCTGTAAAGTATTACTACTTTCCCTTTTAGAAATTCCCTGTTATTACGATTTACATATACTTGGAGTTTTATATACTTCGTTCTTACTTATCTTTATTTCACTCTTTATCTGATAGTGTTCTTATCAACCTCTAGAATTGTATGAGGAAGGAGTCATTGATCATCTAATTCATCTGTTTTTTACTCTTCCCTGTATCTTTTAGACTTGGTGAGAGAGATTGAATTAAATTTAAATGTATTACGATGTAATTTGTTGAGGTCTTATGAGGAAGTTCACGTAAATCTTATAAATGGTTCTATCTTGAGTACGGTTTGGTATCTTTCTTCAGACTTATTTAAGTTTGCTGTCTTGGATATGTCTCATACGAGAATCTTATATTATCTTTTATTATTGTTTTTCTATAGTTCTTTTTAGGGGTTTATAAATCTTTACTCTTTGCGAAGTTTCTTCCTCAGTGTTCCTTTTTCTATTTTCTAAAACTTGACTTAATATTGTTTATGTGTATAGTCTTAAATACTTTAACTTTCTGTGCACGAGGAACCTCGTTGGATCTGTCGTAAAATTTTTGGACTCTGTAATGAAATGGTTGTTTCCAGGTAGATCAGTTTCGACACAAAAAAGGTAATCGGTACATACCCATACTCTCGACCTGATATTTCTTTCGATACACGACTTCTTAACTACGAAAACTTGACACCATAACCTTCTCTGAGAACTCTCAAGGAACCTGACGTTTCTCTAGGTTGGTCAGGTAGGATTTCCTTTAGTCAGGACTTATAAATAACCTTTCTGACTACGACTTCGACTTCGAGGTTATGAAACCGAAGGACTACACTTCTTGACTGAGTAACCTCTTCTGAGACTACGACCCTTTCTAACTTCCGTCCTCCTCTTCCCCGGTTGTCTCCTATTCTACCAACCTACCGTAGTGGTTGAACTACCTGTACTCAAACTCATTCGAGACCCTAAACCACTGTCTGTCCCTCCAGACCGCACGACGACAGGTACCCTGCGTCTCAACCTGTGTCGACTCACTGACTTGACTTGACTTTCTATTAAAATATAAACATTTCCGAACGTAATGTTTTATTTCTTCCAAATTTTTAGTCACGAGAGTAGAAGGTGGAAGTTCTCGATGATTTTCTTTGCATTTAATTTGTTTTTCATTTATCTTTCTTCCTTTTTTATTTTTTGTCTTTAGTTACTTTATTTTTTTTTCTTTCATTTGTTCCGGTTTCCAACCAAGTAACTTTGTTAACTATTATAACTATTCGGAAATTGTTTTCTGGCTTTTCCGTTTAATAATGGCAATCCTCACTTTATCTTCAGAGCAATCCCTAGGACATCTGTGTTTTTACCATTGTTCACTCATAGTATCGGATACAATACGGTCATTTAGGTCACTGAATCTACTTCACTCGTTTGAGGACATTTTGTTCTTAATCGTTTTTCTTTGTCTTTTAGGGTGTTTCTTTTAGAGTCCGGATCTACTAAAAGGACCACTTAAAAGGGTTTATAAATTCCTTCTTCATTATGTAGGGGACCTCCTCCTTTACCATTGGGTGAGGTCATAAGAACGGACCTTTTAAAGTACCTGTCTCCTCGGACCGCCCGATGTCAGGTGCCCCAGTGTTTCTCACTCCGTACCGATTCACTGATTCGTGTGTGTTTATCCTTATTATGGTTCAAATGTGTTTGGTCTAGTTGTAATCTCCAACGATAAGAACGGTAGTTATACTAAAAGACTTCAGATAAAGGAGTCAAAAATGGTAGATAGAATTTCGTTTGTCTTGAAAAATATCAGAAGATCTTTTTCATAATAAAGTTGTCCTTCAATAAAACATTCAAAAACAAAAAAGGATAGACACAAGAAACTGAAGTACTATAAAACACAAACGTTTTGTGAGATGTAACGACAACGGAGACTGAAATTAGAAAAGATTGGAAAAATGTGTTTTGGTTAATAAGGGGACCCTGAACTCTTCTGACAGACGGTTGGTCACACTAGTTTTTTAAAAGTCTCAGGATAGTGTTGACCAAAAGACCACAGAAAATTATTGTCGATTTTGAAACAAATGAACAAAGAAGTCAAGAAAACATATTCGGAAAAGACTTCTTACTGTTTCTCAACAAGTCTAGTTCACAAAGGACGAAAGTAAAACAAAGTATATTACCCGACTCTAATTTTAAACATGTCATTTACCTTTTAAACACTTGTCAGTGTTATTACCGACCTTCTCCGAAAAAAAGGGACGGGAACAAGTCTTTATGATTCTCCGTCAATCTGATTTAGGAAGTCTTCGTAAGAAATAACGACAACAAACTACATCAAGGTCGGTGTAGTTTGTGTGCTCCGTAGGTTTGAAGAGACTGAACTTTACTGACTCCAACGTAAAAAACCTCTGGGATCCTTCGACCATCATTACTGACTTCTCATCAGGGTCATTCTTACGGGCTGGACTCACTGATCAGTAAGTATTGACTGATTTATTTCTCCCTAGACAATGTGACCTGTGAGGAAGAGGGATAGACAAGAATCAACAAAAAAAAATTGAACTAAATGGCTCATCGGCTTTTGACCAAAAATATCTGAAGTCTATTTCCTGTTAAAGACTTCCCGACATTATAAGGTGATATAATCTCATGTCTAATTCGACGATATCGTCTATGAAATTTTATGTCGTCGAAATAAAAAATACTCAATCAAATGAAAAACCGACGTGACCCAGAAACGACGACGTTCTTCCAAAAGAGATCGACCTCGTTAACCTCCGATGAGAGATCAGCACCACACCACCGAAGAGAAACACCACCGAAGAGAACAACGCCTCGTACCCGAGATCCCGCACACCCGAGGCATCAACACCCCGTACCCGAATCAACGGGGTTCCGTACACCTTAGAAGGGTCCGGTCTCTAGATCGGACACAGGGAACGTAACCGTCCACCTAAGAATTGGTGATCGGGTGGTCCCTTCAGACTGTCATCGAAATTATCAAAAAAAAAAAAAAGAGACAGAAATACATTGTCAGTCCTCTATCCAACCTTTAGGTACCGTTTATCCACCGAGACAAGGTGTTCCAGTCGGAAACAGAATAAAGAAGTTGTAGGGGTGGAACCCTCCGGTACATATCTTAAATCTTTTAGACAACTTGAACCTACCTTTTTCGATAGAAAGTAAGTGGAGATTTATTCTAAATCATAATCATAAGATCATAAGGAAAGTGAAAACTTCCATCTGTTGTTGGTTATTCCTATAAAAGTCATGGATACTGAAAAGGTGGTTATCATTAATGTCAATTAAAATATAGTATATTAAATAACGTTTATAGAATTATAATATGGTGTAGTGATGATTACCGTCTGCACAGAAATGTCGAACAATAAATCACCCAATCATTTGTATAATATAATTACGAAGATTTGTATAAAACTCTTCATGTAAAATGATTTAAAGGGTAAAATTGGAAATATATAAAATTAAATACGTAAATATTTGTAATTCTTCTTGAGGTATCCAAAATGGTCTGACGGATTCTCTAGGTGTCGTGTTTTGACGAATTGTAGAAACGAGACTCTACGAAGGGACCAGGAGTACAATCTTAGAACGAATAGACTAGGTACAGTTGGGTAAGATCAGTCTTCCTTCCCTCTTTCTTCACCCCAGTTCGTAAAAGGAATACTCTTTCGTAGGGTCTCCAACGTTCGTAAGGAAGACGAGTATAATACGATCACCATTATAGTTTTCCGGTGTAGATCGACGTTCTCTGTGTCCCTGACATTATAGATCTCCGGTACACGTCACGATTTATACTACATTACCACCCCACGAAATCACGATTCTACTTCCTTCCCC
Organism: Capra ibex; assembly: GCA_006410555.1. Classification (NCBI taxonomy): domain Eukaryota; kingdom Metazoa; phylum Chordata; class Mammalia; order Artiodactyla; family Bovidae; genus Capra; species Capra ibex. The sequence continues at coordinate 36,951,447 of SJYO01018757.1, read as the reverse complement.
CTATACAAGTCCCACATCGACTGTTAGAGAGTCAAGTCAATACAAGTCAGTGAGTCAGTACAGGCTGACAAACGTCGGGGTACCTGACGTCGTACGGTCCGAAAGAACAGGTAGTGGTTGAGGGCCTCAAATGAGTTTGAGTACGGGTAACTCAGCCACTACGATAGGTTGGTAGAGTAAGAGACAGTAGGGGAAGAGGAGAGGGGAAGTTAGAAAGGGTCGTAGTCCCAGAAAAGGTTACTCAGTCAAGAAGCGTCGTCCACCGGTCTCCTAGTCTCAAAGGTGAAGTTGTAGTCAGGAAGGTTACTTGTAAGTCCTGACTAATTGAAATCCTATCTGACCAACCTAGAGGAACGTCAGGTTCCCTGAGAGTTCTCATAAGAGGTTGTGGTGTCAAGTTTTTGTAGTTAAGAAGTCGTGAGTCGAAAGAAATATCAGGTTGAGTGTAGGTATGTTATGATGACCTTTTTGGTATCGGAACCGATCTGTCTGTAAACACCCGTTTCATTACAGTGACGAGAAATTATACGATAGATCAAACCAGTATTGAAAAGAAGGTTCCTCATGCACAGAAAAATAAAGTACCGACGTCAGTGGTAGACGTCACTAAAACCTCGGGTTTTTATATTTCAGACTGTGATAAAGGTGACAAAGAGGTAGATAAACTGTACTTCACTACCCTGGTCTACGGTACTAGAAGTAAAAGACTTACAACTCGAAATTCGGTTGAAAAAGTGAGAGGAGAAAGTGAAAGTAGTTCTCCGAGAAATAAAGAAGAAGTGAAAGACGGTATTCCCACCACAGTAGACGTGTAGACTCGACTAACTATGAAGAGGGTCGTTAGAACTAAGGTCGAACACGAAGTAGGTCGGGTCGTAAAGAGTACTACATAAGACGTATCTTCAATTTATTCGTCCCACTGTTATTCGTCCCACTGTTATATGTCGGAACTGCATGAGGAAAAGGATAAACCTTCGTCAGACAACAGGGTACAGGTCAAGATTGACAACGAAGGACTGGACGTATGTCTAAAGAGTTCTCGGTCCAGTCCACCAGACCATAAGGGTAGAGAAAGGCTTAAAAGGTGTCAAATAACACTAGGTGTGTCAGTTTCCGAAACCGTATCAGTTATTTCGTCTTTATCTACAAAAAGACCTTGAGAGAACGAATAGACTACTAGGTCTCCTACTACCGTTAAACTAGAAACCAAGGAGGTGGAAAAGAAAAAAAGGGGGTGTGAAAATAAATAAAAGTTCTTCAAATTTAAGAGCTTCCCATGTCGTAGTGTACTTAAGACACGGATTACCGGAATCGTCCTTCCAACGAAGCCTTAAACCGTGCTTAGTACGGTGACAAAGGTACTCGAGCTCACTAGAAAGGGTTCTAATGAGACCAAAACAATCCAAAAGATGGTCCTCAATGACACAACAACAAACGAAACATGTGTATTCGTGTAGAGAACGGATTTATCTTAAGTCGAAGTGGAGCTCGTGTATGTTGAAGTTAAAAGTCCTCTCGTCACATAAAGGAAACCAAGGTATCCGGGGCAAATATCGGTCGTTTTTACCGGAACCTGCTATCGGAAGGTCTGTATAAACAGCAAAATCTTCAGGACAAGGGTCGTCCGAAAGTGTCCCAGGTCCTACCGACTTTCTCGGGAGACGGAAAAGAATTTGGTCCAACTTGTAGGCCTTCAAGTGCCAAGTACATAACAACTTCGGACCGAACCTCTTAAAACTCGTAATGAAATGATCGTACACTCTACTCACGTTAACACGCCATCAAACTCGTAAGAAACCGTAACGGAAAGAAACCCTAACCTTACTTTTGACTGGAAAAGGTCAGGGTACCGGTGACGACTCAAAAGGTTTGAACGACCGTATAACTCACGTCGTGAAAGTCTCGTAATAGAAAGTCCTAAACTTTATCGAGTTGACTTTAAGGTAGTGGAGGTGATCGGAACAACCATCACTACGAAGGATTCCGGGTGTACTGAAGTGTAAGGTCCTACAGACCGAGATCCACTCACTAGTGTGGTAGCACTAATAGACCCAGCACTTCTAGAAAAAACATGTCAAGAAGACACATAAGAACGGTGGAGAAGAATTGTAGAAGACGAAGACAATCCAGGTATGGTAAAGACAGGAAATAATACGGGTAGAAACGTACTTTACAAGGGAACCATAGAGATTAAAAGAACTTCTCTAGAGATCAGAAAGGGTAAGATAACAAAAGAAGATAAAGAAACGTAACTAGTGACTCCTTCCGAAAGAATAGAGAGGAACGATAAGTAACTTTGATACGTAAGTTTACTCATATAGAAAGGAAAAGAGGAAACGAAAAACGAAGAGAAGAAAAGTGTCGGTAAACATTCCGGAGGGGTCTGTCGGTAAAACGAAAAAAAGTAAAGAAAAGGTACCCCTACCAGAACGAAGGACAGAGGACATGTTACAGTACTTGGAGACAGGTATCAAGTAGTCCGTGAGACAGATAGTCTAGATTAGGAAATTTAGATGAAGAGTGAAGGTGACATATTAGTAATCCCTAAACTAAATCCAGTAAGGACTTACCAGATCATCAAAAGGGATGAAAGGAGTTAAAGTCAAACTTAAACCGTTATTCCTCAAGTACTAGACTCGGTGTCAGTCGAGGACCAGAACAAAGACGACTGACATATCTCGAAGAAGTGGAAACTGACGTTTCTTATATTAGTTAGACTAAAGTCCAACTGGTAGACCACTATAGGTACGCATCTCAGAAGAGAACACAACAACCTTCTCCCACAAACGATACGGGTCACGCAAGAGAACCGTCTTGAGATAATTGGAAACGGGATCAAGTAAGACATAAGGTTCCGGTTTAAACGGACAATGAGATCCACAAAGAATTGAAGGATGAAAACGTAAAATCAGGGGATATTACTTTTCCCGTAGAAAAAACCCATAATTAAGATCTTCCAGAACATCCAGGAGCATCTTCGTAAGTTGAAGTCGAAGAAGTCATAATGAACGACCCCGTATCTGAACCTAATGTCTCTATAACTTACCAAAGGAACCTTTGTTTGTCTCTAGTAAGACAGTAAAAACTCTACGTAGGTTCATGACGTAAAACCTGACAAAACAACTGATACTACCGATGAGGTAAAGAAGATTCCCTAAGAACGGGTGTCATCATCTATATACCAGTAGACTCAATTTGATTGGATAAGGTCAGGTAAAATCAAACGACTAAGGATTTGAGTTTACAACTGAAAGTGAGAACGGTAGAGGACAAACTAGTGAAGGTTAAACGGAACTAAGTACCTGGATTGTAAGGTCCAAGGATACGTTACAACAAGAAATGTCGTAGTCTGAAACGAAGGTAGTGGTCAGTGTAGGTGTTTAAACACAACAAAAACCAAACCTAGGCAGAGAAGTAAGAAAGACCTCAATAAAGAGGTCACTAGAGATCATCGTATAAACCGTGGATGACTGGACTCCTCAAGTAGAAAGTCACAGGATAGAAAAACGGAAAAGTATGACAAGTACCCCAAGAGTTCCGTCCTTATGACTTCACCAAAAGGTGAGGGAAGACGTCTGTTAGAGATGGGGGTGTATTAAACTAAACTTGAGACTTTATCAAGTCACTACGAAATCGTTTTACATATTAAAGAGAACTAGACTTCCCCTTTCGTGTAAAAAATCATTATAAACCTTAAACAGATGTGAAAGAGGGTTTTCAAGTCTAGTGGAACATTTACAAAAGTACGTTTTAACCAGACATTCTAAAAGTCTGATGGTACCCAACAAAACAAAATTCAATATTTCCTTACCTGAATTAAAAAAAATTTTTAACTTCATATCAACTAAATGTTGCAACACAATCAAAGTCTACATGTCTTATCACCGAGTCCACAAAAACATCTAATATAAGGTAATATCCAATAATATCGTATAGTTCATATTAAGGGTCCCGAAAGGACCACCGAGTCACCATTTCTTAGGTGGACGTTACGTCCTTTGGACCCAAACTAGGGACCCAGTCCTTATAGGAGACCTCTTCCTTCACCTTTAGGTGAGGTCAGAAGAACGAACCTCTTAGGGATACCTGTATCCTCGGACCTCCAGATGTCAGGTGTCCCAGTGTTTTCTCAGTCTGTGCTGACTCATTGATTGACGTATCATTTAGGATTAACGACTAGATAAAATATATATCACCAAACATAGACAATTAGGGTATGGGGATTGAACAGGGGAGGGGAGGGAAGGACAAATCATTTGTATTCAGACAAAAGATACAGACACTCAGATAAATAAAACGTATATTCGAATAAACATAGTAGAAGATTCTAAGGTGTATATCCACTATTATCATAAACAGAAACAGACTGAATAAAAGTTATTCGTATTATAAGAGATCCAGACAGGTGTAGTGACATTTCCCGTCTTAAAGTAGGAAGAAATACTGACTCATTATAAAGTAATATGTATATTATTCGTTTGGATTGAGTTCGGAAAAAGTTGTTAATCTAATACCAATTCTCTCATCCGAAACCTCATTCTGACGAACCCAAACTTAAGACCGATATTGGAAGATCAGAACTTATTCGTTGAATATGACCACAAAGTCAAAGAAGTAAAGTTAATTTATTTTCGTGATTTAATTTAATTATTTACATTTTGTGTATCTTTTCACCGAAGACCGTTCAAAGGTTGTTCAGTATTGACGATAAACAATTATAATACAATCATTTTGATTGTAGGGTTTGGATTTATATAAACGTCTGCACGTGGTCCATTTTTACGGGTCTACTACTATCATCATTTCTTGAACGGACGGTCACGTCCTCCGTATTCTCTGTACCCAAGTCAGGGACCCAATCCTTCTGGAGGACCTCTTCCCGTACCGTTGGGTGAGGTCATAAGAACAGACCCCTTAGGGTACCTGTCTCCTCGGACCCCCCGATGTCAGGTATCCCAACGTTTGTCAACCTGTACTGACTTCACTGACTCGCACGTCGTGTGAGGTCTAATTTCCTTTATTATTCTAAGAAATGTAACGACATCAAGGTAAGTTAATCACAAACTTAGTAATATAAGTTTGACACGGTAACAGAGATGTTTTAATACACACGAATACTTAGTACCCGGAGATTAGACTTTGAGACTCAATTTACGTTTACATCAGTGAAATTAACATGTTGTTTGGATGTTTTATAAATTCACATTTAATACTGCTACTGATTTGTGTCTCTTCGACGTCAATGGTTTTGGACGTAGATTTGACTGAGATGTTCTACTTGTTATCCTGTCGCCATATTTCTTACGAACCCTCCTGGTCCGACGACGATTAATCTAGACACGACAAAGTTACGACAGGGTCGACGTGACCGGTCTTTCATCAGTTTGTAATCGGACACCGAAAACCCCCACTAAATGTCAGACAGTTGCGTCCCCACCACATTTGTGAGACCCTGAGGGGTCCGACGATATCAACATTAGGGAATTTGATTATTTACTTCCTCTCTTTTTCTTCGGGTCTTACATTGACCTCCTTTTCTCTCTTTCTTTCCCTTTTGTCCTTCTTCTTATTAAAAGTACTTTACAGAAGAAATCCGGTCTATAAAAGATTCTTGAAAGTTTACGATAAGAATGTAGTTGGGACAACCTTCCATAAGGACAGGGGTGACTATTGTCTGTAGGAACCAACGGATACATTGTTGATAAAGAGAGGAAAAAAAGGAACAACCATCTTACAGTGAAGAAAACGTACAAATGGAGGAAGTACACTGACTCTAGGAAGGTACAGGGTAGGGAGTCATTGCTCCCATTTGGATCATCCAGTAACGAAATGTAATAGGAATTGTCCTTAACAAATCTGTACTTCTTCTCTATTTTAGGATCAGTCACTTTGCACCACTGTTTCGACGATCCTCCTAAGACTCGTTCTAGAGAAATAAGAAATTTACTCTGGGGACTTCCTCTGTCCGGAGAACGACGACACGTACAAACGTAGACCTACCCAACGTGTCTTCACATCCCCAACAGAACTCCAGTCTTCTCCTCGATCGGATTAACCCTCTGACCCTAACTGTATTTCTGTGATAACTATGATATGTATTTTATCTACTGTTGGTGAGATCATAAGAACGGATCTCTTCGAGGAACCCGTCGTTCGTTTAGTTTGGTCAGATAGAATTTCCTTTAGTTAAGACTTATAAGTAACGTTCCTAACTACGACTTCAACTTCGAGGTTATGAAACCGGTGGACTACGCTTCTCGACTGAGTAACCTTTTCTAGGACTACAACCCTTAATAACTCCCGTCCTCCTTTTACCCCCTTACTACCAACCTACCGTAGTAACTGAATCACCTAGACTCAAACTCGGTTGAGGTCCTCTATCACTTCCTGTCCCTTCGGACCACACGACGTCAGTCAGGTACCTCAGTGTTTCTGACTATGTTGACTTATTGTTGTTATTTTGTCTATTGATTACCTTTGGATGACATATCGTGTCCGTTGGGGTGAGTCACGAGGTACCACTGCATTTACCCTTAGGGGTTTTCTTTCCTATATACATAGGCACATCGACTAAGTGAAACAAAATGTCATCTTTGATTGTGTTGTAACATTTCGTTGATACACCTGTCTCGAGTCAGCACAGGCTGAGAGACACTGGGGTACCTGACGTTTGACGGTCCGAGGAGACAGGTACCCTAACAGGTCCGTTCTTATGACCTCACCCCACGGTAAAGGAGGAGGTCCTTGATACGAGGTCATTTCGTGGACATGAGGTTATTTATAAAATTTCTTTTTTCCTTTTATGTGTCTTTTATTTTCTCTCTCTGTCGTTCGTCGATCGGACTCCTGTTTTCTCTATGTGACTTCGTAGGGGATAGAAACCTGAAATCACGCACTAACATTTGTCGGAGTAACAAGTTAGGAGAAACTCTACCCCAAGACAATGAGTATCTGTTTTTCTAAATCGACCACGTGGTAAAAAGTATAATGCTCTTTTGACTCCATGTCCTTCCACTTCTCTGGATACACACGTAGTATTCCTCATCTCTCTTGGTCGATACGAAAGACCATACCTCTATTCTACACAGAGAAGATTTGTCGTGACGGGAGAGGAGGTTGTGTGAGTATGAGGTTAGACTGTTAAAGAATGAAACTTTACAGTCAACTCAGGTAAAAGTGAATCTCATCAATGACTGTATAGCGAGGAAGTGAGAACAAAACCACTACTAAAGTTAAACAAGGTGAAAAGGGTGTAAAGGAAAATTATGAAAAAGAATCTTTTCATCTGTAGAGATAGAAGGGGGTGGTTCTACTCTTCATATGTATACGAATACGAAAATTTTGAGAGGGGGATTGAAAGAGATGGGACTAGAGTAGTAAAACCATTATAGATCTTTAAATTAATACCTAATAATACACACACACACATATATATATATATATACATATAAAGAAAAAGAGATGAAGTTTAAATTGATAAAAGTTTATTATTGAGGTTGTTCTATGAAATAAGTGGATAGATACAATGATATTAAAACAGAATATAAATTTTAAATATTATAAACGAATAAGACTTCAGTTAGTTACACTGGATTACAAAAGAGGATATACAATTTTAAACACATATCACCAACAAGACAATGTTTAATTTTTAAGGAAGATTTTAAACACGACTTAGTTCGTAAACACACGAGAAATTTCAGGAATCGTCTTATGTAAAAAAAAAAGAAGTCATTCTATAAATTTATATAAATCAAGTATATAGAGTATGTCGTAGAGAATCTAAAAGGAAGAAAAATTTCATGAAGTAGGGTTTGTGAAGAAGTTATACTCAGAATTACACTGGCAAGAAGACTCTGGAACTTACCGACTTACATAAAAATAAAACGGGTGTATAGATTTACTGTTCTTCACGATCCTAGAAAAGAAAGTTAATTTTTTTAACTAAAGAGTAAGATAAAAGATACATAGAATTAAACAAAAAGTATAAAGGATATAGAAAAGAGAGATCCAAATTAAAACTATTAAAGAAGTCAAAACAAAAGGTTTAGTAACAAAGTCACCGGTACTGAATAAACGATAACTTGGAAAATAACTTAAAAATTAAAGTTAATACCATAAAGAGTGGACGTCTTCAAGACAAAATAAGAAAAATTTTAGACGAACGACAAATTAGTGTTATAGGTTTGAGAGAAGATAAATAACTTTACATAAGTTGTATGATAAAGTGTAACACCAAGAGTACTAAGACCATAAACTTCAGTAACTCCTAGACTAAGACGACAAAATAAGAAAACCGAAAACGAGAAGTAAAGAACACACACAAACAAATTAACTTCCGATGAGACACTGGGGTATCTGCCGTCGGGTGGTCCGAGGGGACAGGGACCCTAAGAGGTCCGTTCTTACGACCTCACCCAACGGTAAAGGAAGAGATTAGTAAAAAGATCCTACTTTACAGATGTCGAAAAAGTTTCACTTAAACGTAAACAAAGACAGAGTATGAACTCTCGTGATTCTTATTTGAGGATTAGACTCCAGGAAATCTGGTAAGTCAATCATATTTAAACCCAAGTTAATATGTACTTCTGCTTCTAGTACCATAGGTCAGGGTAGTGAAGTACCCTTTATCTACCCCTTTGTCACCTTTGTCACAGTCTGAAATAAAAACCCCCGACGTTTTAGTGACGTCTACCACTGACGTCGGTACTTTAATTTTCTGAGAATGAAGAACTTTGTTTTCAATACTGGTTGGATCTATCATATAAGTTTTCGTCTCTGTAATGAAACGACTGATTCCAGGCAAATCAGTTCCGATACCAAAAAGGTCATCAGTACATACCTACACTATAAACCTGACACTTCTTCCGACTCGCGGTTTCTTAACTACGAAAACTTGACACCACAACCTCTTCTGAGAACTCTCAGAGAACCTGACGTTCCTCTAGGTCGGTCAGGTAAGACTTCCTCTAGTCGGGACCCTAAAGAAACCTTCCTTACTACGATTTCGACTTTAAGGTCATGAAACCGGAGGAGTACGCTTCTCAACTGAGTAACCTTTTCTGAGACTACGACCCTCCCTAAACCCCGTCCTCCTCTTCCCCTGCTGTCTCCTACTCTACCGACCTACCGTAGTGCCTGAGCTACCTGTACTCAAACTCACTTGAGACCCTCAACCACTATCTGTCCCTCCGGACCGCACGACGCTAAGTACCCTGACGTCTCAACCTATGCTGACTCGCTGACTTTACTTGACTATGTACTTCTTTTCAGAAAGGGTCACCAAGTCACCTTTACTTGGGTGGACGTTACTTCCTCTACAACCAATCCAGGGGCCTAGTCCTTCTAGGAGACCTTTTCCTTTACCGTTAGATAAAGTCATAAGAACGGACCTTTTAGGGTACCTGTCTCTTTAGACCCCCCGATACTAGGTACCCCAGTGTTTTCCCAACTTATGTTGACTCACCGATTTGTTATTATGTACTAAAGACTTCTCCTTGCAGAATAGAAAAGGGGAGAGATAAGTTACAAACTTCCGTTAAAAGGGAATTCACGAAACCTCACCACAAATACTAAATGTAAAATAGGAATATGACTCTCACTCCCGGAAACCCTAGGAACGAAACAGTTATCCAGAGGGTTATATACTAGATGGAACCCTCCCAGATCCTGAACAAAGGATTTGAGATAACTCCGAAACCGTCGACTACCAGTTCTGAATGACTAGACCATTTAAAAGTCTCACTTTCTACAGGAAATACAAAGACCTAAGGGTGAAAATGGAACAAAAACCGACTTCATAATGAATAAAAGAACGATCAAGTACCTATGAAACGTCTACAACGATCAAAGAAGGGGTCACAAAAAATTTAAATTTATTCTCTTCACTTTCAAACCCGTTATACAATTTTAAAGACAACTACTATAATATATTCACATGAATATCTCCTGGAGACTTCTCAATCAGAGAGAGAGGGGGAATTAAACCTAAATTCTACAGGATCAGGACTTTTAACAGGTAGAGAGAATCCCGTACATATAGAAAACCAAGTTTGTTAATGAGTACATCTCAGGACCAGGAGCATAGTTTAATTTGACTACCCTTACTTTTCTTTGACACAACTAGAATCATACCTCGACTGACCTGGTAAAACAACCACGAGACATGTGTCGTATAATCAGTCTCAAGAGGTCTATTTGCCTTGGTCATCCTATACATACTTACATATACATATATGTATATATAATAACCATTAACCGAATACGTTAATACCTCTCTGATTGTTCAGGGTATCAGACGTTCGACTTTTGGGTACTTTCGACCACTACACCAGACAGACTCGTGTTTCCGGACTCTTGGTCCCACCAGAGACACTTCTAGGGTCAGGTTCCCAATCTCTTGTACTCTATTCTATAGGATTGAGTTAATGACTCCGTCCTTTTTCCCCCTTTTACCTCGATTAAGGAGGAAAAGGTGTGAAACAAGACAAGTCCGGGAGTCACCTAACTTATTACGGGCAGGTGAAACGCCTCCTGTTAAATGACGTACGTGACTAAGTTTACAGCGGGAATACCGTTGACCTGCACCGTACCACTAGTGACCTTTCCATATCTTTATGACCTAGTAATGTCCTATATTGCCCTTGATTTACAACAATCACCCGATCCAGTTAATATGAAATTTTTTGTTTGTCCGTTTGAGTATCTTTTTCTAGTCTAAATACCAACGGGTCTCCACCCTTAACCTCCCTCCCCTTTACCCTACTTCCGTCAGTTTTTCATATTTGAAGGTCAATATTCTATTTATTCCTAATCCCTACATTATATGTTGTACTTTTTATGTCAATTGTGTCGAGATACAATATATACTTTCAACAACTCTCATTTAGGATCCTCAAGAGTAGTATTCCTTTTGAAAAAAAAAGAGAAATTAAAACATAGAGATACTACTACCGACAAGTGATGACATAACACCATCAGTAAAGTACTACATAGATTCAGTTAAGTAATACGTCAAATGGAATTTGAACATGTCACGACATACAGTCAATATGGAGTTATTTGGACCTTCTTTGGGGCGGGGGGTGTTTACGAGTAGAGTAGGTCTTTGTGGGAGTGTCTGTTTGGGCCTTTATTACAATTAGACACGGGGGACACCGGTCAGTTCAACTGTGTATTTTAATTAGTAGTGTGTATTACTACAAATTTTATCCATTGGGTCTGAAATCCTTAATATGACCAAATAGCACTTTCAGAAAAAGACCTGTATTATCATTCTACTATAGGAAGGATTAGAACCCCCGTTCTAACATTATTTTTCCTTACCAACAAGGGTAAGTAAGGAAGATCTTATCTTTTTCTCCACCCACAAACTGGACCCCCTCCCTTCCAGTGGGGTTGGACAGTCAAAAGTCTTTCTCCTGACCCTTCTTAACTCGATTCTGAGTCTCTTTTCCTCTTCACCGTCCAAGTATTACGACTCAAAAACGAAGACTACAACAAAAATTACATCGATCGTTATTAATGACCTCTTCCGTTACCTTGGGGTGAGGTCATGAGTACGGACCTCTTAGGGTACCTACCTCCTCGTACATCCGACGTCAGGTACCCCAGAGCTTCTCAAACTGTGCTGACTCACTGAAGTGAAAGTGAAAAGTGAAAGTACGTAACCTCTTCCTTTACCGTTGGGTGAGGTCACAAGAACGGACCTCTTAGGGTCCCTACCTCCTAGGACCACCCGACGGCAGAAACCCCAGTGTGTCTCAGCCTGTACTGACTTCACTGAATCGTCGTTATTAATGTCAACAACTATAAAACAAATTATGAGTTCAATAAATATATAGATTATTTTCAACTTTTGTATATATTATTAAAAATTTTAAGATTCATTCGAAATTAAATGAGATTTTATAGTCGTTATATTAAATTTAGTAGAAAAAAGACGGTATGACAATAAAGAAGGAAGAATCCTAATAGTGATATGAATAAAACTATAGAAGAAATTCGAAGTCATTATAATAAAACTATGGAAAGACCTTAGAGTCAATAGAATCGTCTCGGACTTGTCAATTCGACATCTAAGGGACAGAGACAAAATCTTCCTAAACACTTGAACCCAACCTTTTGTAGTGTGGAACTACAAATGATTTGAGATTGATCCAACGTGTCTTAGAGTGACTTTACATCGTAAATGAATTTAACATCTTTTTCAATAGTAAATCGATGACGACGTATTGTTTGTGTGTACAGTCACAGTAAGTTGCTGTCGGTAAGTAAAGAGTACGTAGATATCCAGTCAACCTTATCGAAAAGACTTGAATTTGAAGGAGTATGGAACCCCCCAACACACTAGATGTCACTCGGTCCGGTCACCTAAGACGGAAAACGACGTGAAAACATCCGACCGACTCGTCAAGACACGGTTCACAGAAAGTAAGAGAAATCTGATCATCTGGTGAGACCCGCTTAAGAAGGGTACCACTACTTCTTACGTTATTGTGTGGTCACCTTTATGTACTCCGAAGAAGTCCGGATCCAAGTTGTGACCACGTGTTAGAGAAACCGATTTTGTTCAGTACACGATCTCAAGTTTCGGATCACACCCCTTCATGTGAAACGTAAAACACTCACCTTAACGTTTCAGTGTTTCTTTTTGACTTATGTCTTCTTCACTTTTTAAAGTCGGATAGAGTCGTCGTTTGAAGTCTTCAAATCCGTGTTAGTTCCCGAAATAGTGGTTATCTTTAGTGTCAATGAAACTATAAAGATCTATCATCGAGGTCTTTAGATATTTATAATAAAAAGAAGTAGTATGAAACTTTGACACTAACAATAAGTTGGACGTTATTCGTTTATAATAAAGTACCCTCGTGTCAGCGGGATAGACGTCTACAAGTCCACTACATCGACCGGTTGTAAACCCGTCGTAAGACGGTGGTTTCTAACTTCATGGTGGGACCACTAGGTCTGTAGGTGCAACAAAAGATCACAAGAACATAATTATACACCTTTCTCTATTCCAGGTGGGGTTTCAAATTACAAGGTTTAGTTTACTTTTGGTTGACAGAAGTGTGACGATACGATAACGTTTTATTTTAAATTGAACAGTTATAAAGTTTACATAACAGAATGATGAATGATATAACGATTTCTTTGGGTTTTAATGATCTAGTGTAAACAAAGTAAAATTATAAAACGGCTGATATACAGTTATATTGTCCAAAGGAAATATTGAGAAATAAAATATATAAAATTTTATAATAAGACTGACCCCCAAGGTTTCTGAAATGGTTTCCCGGGTTCACGAGGTACTGTCCTTTTACAAGTACTCCAGAGATGAGATACAAGGATAATAGTAGATCAAGGAGGGTCTATACCAAAGAAATTTATTCGGTTGGATAAAGTAGTACGATACCCGAGGACTCCCTTCTCAGTGTACTCGGTCTCATAAATAATTCACCTGTCTTTGTGCCGGACTGAGGAGTGACCGGTGGTGCCACACTTTGTAGGGGGTCCTCTTTCACGTAGGCCTTCTTCTCTCTTATCGTCTCCGATAAACCAAAGAACGGTATAGGGGTGTCTCTCTAAGAGAACGTCTCTCTGCATTTTCAAAAGGAAAAAAATACTTCTCTACCTGTTAAAAGTGAGACATGGAGCTGAGAGAGTCACCGAAGTGTCCCGTCCAAAAGGATCGTCCTAAGATTTCAACAAGTGAGTAATGTATGATAGTTCGGAGGTCCTTCCGACGACGACGACGATTTAGATTTGTTAACGTTAAGAAAAAGGATGTCTCGACGAGACGGAGGTCTGAGGAGTTTCGTCTCGAGGTCCGTCGTCCGTTGTGATTACCACTCCCGACCGTGTGACCTATTTTGAACAAGTGGTTGGGTCGAGACGCGAAAAGGATGGAAGGGAGGTCTTCCTGTATGTCAACACGGGACGATTGAGAGACTCCACGACGGAAACGATTATATATTCCGAACAATTACCCGACTACAATAATAATAAAGGAAGGTCCATTATTATAGAGAGAAATTTCACGTCTCTCACAAAAGTACGCCTCCTTACTAGATTTTCGGTCTTCAAAGTCACTCAGTTCATTTGTCCTTCCGTCGATTATACTGTTTTTCTCTTACTAAAAGCCATATTATTTTCACTTCACTTGACTTGCAGCGAGTCAGTACAGGTTGGGAAACACTGGGGTACCTGACATCGGACCGTCCGAGAAGACGGGTACCTTAAGAGGTCCGGTCTTATGACCTCACCCAACAGTGAAGGAAAAGGTCCCCGAGAAGGGTTGGGTCCCTATCTTGGGCGCAGAGGGCGTAATGTCCACCTAAGAGATGGTAGACTTGGTGGTCCCTTCGGATCAGAGAGTCATTTACAGTCAGGGTCAAGACAAGCACACACTCACGAAGGACTAATGGATCGAGACACTGTTTTACATTCAAATTCTACACCTGGAAAAGAAACAGACACACGCACGTATCAGCACAGACTGAGAAACGTTGAGGTACCTAATCGGGTGGTCCGAGGAGACAGGTACCTTAAAAGGTCGGTTCTTATGATCTCGTCCAACGGTAAAAAGTGAGATCCCCTAGAAGGACTGGGTCCCTAGTTTGGGCACAGAGAACTCAGAGGACGTAACCGTCCTCCTCAGAAATGGTAACGTGGCGGAGCCTTCGGGGTAAAGAAATTCTTCCAAAATAAATATAACAACTCCACAATCTCCTGTTAGAAAAGAAAAGGGGTCACTAATGACACACCGTCCGTCGTTGCACCCGTTATGCTCATTGAATTTTAAACCTTCCTTTTTTGTCGGCCGACAGTCAACACAACAGATATGTTAGAGTCTGGTCGTCGACTCAAAAAAGTGACTTGAGAACTCATAATCTTCCGTCTGATTTAAGAAATGAACGACGGGTCGTTGAACTCCTACCTTTTGTGCAGCAAACTAATTAATTTTCGTTTTCCAACCTAGAATGAATGGAAAGGTAAGAAATTAATTGCTTCGGGTGTCCGGTGTACTCCTTCATTATTGTGAGTAATACAACACTACTTCCTGACACTACTACTCAATTCAGTCTGCCCTGAGGTCCGTACTAAAGGAAGTTCCGAAGGGGTTCTACAACGGGGCTTGTATCTGTCTAGGAATGAACAACTTCTTAAGGTAGAGTGGTCAGGTTCGTGCACGAAGAAGTCTCTCATGTCAAGGATAACGTTCCCTTTCTTCTCGGGAACTTTGTTTCCCAATATAGAATTAATTCGGATCCGTAGGAAAGACCTTAAAGGAAATAACTTTCTTGTGGAGGAAACTAAACATAGACAAACACAATCAGAAACCTTGTTTTTTTTTTTTTTTTTTCTAACTAGGGAAGGTCCGTCTTGACGGGGTAAACTTACTAGTTTTCGGTACAGTTGACTGAATGTTTGGTTGTTTAATAAAAGAATAACAGGAAATTTAGAGGGTCCTTCGTGGTCCTTTGAAAACTTCTGTCAGAAGTAAGGGGTCCGAAACAAGTGGTAGGAAGTACAGACACCCACCAGAGTCCCTTAAACTCCTTTACTGTTCGTGAGTAAGACACGTCCACCTTTGGGGGTGGGGTGGAAGGGTGAAGGAGGTCTCAGGAACCGAGGTCACTAGTCTCACACTCTCGAAAAGAGTGACACAGTGGTTCCGTGACGACTTTAAAAATCAATTCACTGAAGAGTGGGTGTCCCTTTCACTCGAAATTTGATTGTGGGCGACGAGTAAGTTGATGTCGTTATAGTCAATTCTACGACAGAGGTGTATTTACGTTTTCTCCTTACTTTATCGTGTGAGTGAAAGAATTCAGGTGGGAGACTACCCTTATTCCTTATTGGGTCATCGTAACAATAATACTCTGCGACTCACAGTTGTAAAGACGGGAGTAAAGGGAAAAAAAAAATTCCGATTCAAGTCGTAGAGGTAATAGAAATCCTTAATCTCTTCCACCACCGAAAGGTTGACCTAAAGAAAAGGGGTCTTTCCTTTATTTCCGGACACTATTCTGAGAAAAATAAATTACTAGAAGACTATACGGGGTTTAACTCGTCGTCAACCCAAAAGATCTTCAGGTTGTTTATACGAAAAATTCACTGAGAGATTACCTTATGGATATTTTCAGGAACGAAGAAGTGTACTTCTAAGTAAGCGATTCAAACTGCCATATTATCTTCAGTGGTAAAATTCAATTTACTTAAGATTTGATTTTGTAAAAGTGGAAAAAAAAGTTACTACACTTCCTCAGAAACGACCTTTAAATCTTTTACAAACACCAACTGAAACGTACGGTGCAAAGTCGTTCAACATTTAAAATACCGAGACCTTTATGTCACAATCACCACCTTTACGACTGGGAAGAGACTAATATCACCGTGTTTATCGTTACGATATTAGAGACAGTAACTTTTTTTAGAGTTACGATCCTGGAACTTGTACTAGACTTAACATCTTATAAAATGTTGATTGACTTCTTTTTTGGGGTGTTGAGACACCTCAGTTACGGACAGAAATGGTACAACCAAATCGATATCCATACCTTCGGGAGGTTTGTATAAGAGAGGGAGAATATCTAGACCTGTATCAACCGATCCAACACTCATCGGGGTAAAGGTCATTATCCGTCCACCCTAGACTTTGGACTTTAGAGAGTAATTTAGACCATACACAACACTAATTGTACTTGGACCCGACTGTGGTAGGACCATGTTTGATGGTAAATAAGAACGTACCGAATAACTATAATGACTTCGTTTTAGGTCGGAGACATGAGACTATCGTTTAATTTAGAGTTTCTGTTTCTCAAATCCCACTTCATCTTTCTTAACGAAATAACGAAACGAACCTTTCTCCCGGTGGCGTCCGATTACACGAGTTTTGGTCTACAGGATTGAACCTCTCCCACGATTCTTCGAAAGTCATTATCAATTGCCTCTCTCACTAGTCAAACACCTATAAGAAGACAAACCAACCACCACTCTATTTATCCTCAGTGGTAGTAGTTGGAAGTCCAAGATTGGTCAGAACCCAGATACTCAAGCACCCATCGTATGGTAACAATTGTCAATCGAAGAGGATAGACCTCCCCCAAAGTCATAGACGTTTTGTTGAGTTTCTACAACGACACACATTACCACCCCTTGGTCCTGGAACGGGGTTCCGACGTGACGAGAACAGGAACTGACAAACAAAGGGGGACCAGAGTGTAGGAGAGGGAAGGGATTAATTGTCGACAAACTTAGACGGGGAACTTTGAGTCTCTACCGATCCCTCCAATTCACTTCCGACAAAGGACATTAATTTCTTCACCGTTTGTCTTTTCGAAACACGGGTCCTCGGGGTGTCGTGTCCTGGGATGAGTCATAGTAATGGAAATAGACCAGAAGGGTTTAAGAGGAGACTGTGAGGATAGTAGGTAAGAATGCTTCGGAGGTTAAACCGTTAAACTAATATAGAAACTTAAGACAATCAAACGTAGGAGACTCTTCGTATACGGTTTTATCCTAATTTATACAGACAAATAATTGACCCCCTTTTTCTCTCTCTCGATTGTTCTACTTCTGTGAACAGTCCGTCCGGACCAGGGAGACCTCCTGTATCCACCCTTCTTACAGTCTGACGTCACGTCAAGATTCTTTTATAGAGAGACGGACTACTCCTCAGACACTCAGTTTTAACGGTATACAGCACAGAACACTCAGAAGTAATCATAGGAATACAGTTGTTTTTGGTAGACCATCGAATCTGCCATTTCTTAGACGGACGTTAAGTCCTCTGGTCCCAAACTAGGCACCCAACCCTTCTAGGGGACCTCTTCCCTTACCGTTGGGTGAGGTCATAAGAACGGTCCTTTTAAGGTACCTGTCTCCTCGGACCACCCGATGTCAGATACCCCAGAGTTTCTCAGTCTGTGTTGACTCGTTGATTGTGTGTGTGTGTAGAACACTCAGACGTAAGCATAGGGACACAGTTGTTTTGTTATTATTCAACTACATTCTTTCTTTACCTTTTAAAATAAGTTCGATTCAACTCCTAATATTGGACCCTTATTGTAGAGTCTTTGGAGGTTCTTGCCAAGACGGGTAATCTTCAGTTCCATCGCAATATATTCAAAAACCTCTACTCCTGACATATCATTAGTCCATAATAACATATATAATAAACGCTAAATGTGTCACTTCTAGATTCGTAGTAACACCGGGGAATGTTCTAGTTCTTCCTTACAATAGAAAATTTCTCGACGAATGACACTTTATCCCTGAAATAAAGGCTCATGTACACGACATGAGACAGTAACCGACTGTTGTCAACACCGTTCTCACCGGAGTCACACGTGTACCATTATCTAAGTCTCGTGTCTTGAACCCCGGTGGTCTCCGTCGGTGGTACTCACACAATACGTCTGGAGATCGAGGAAGGATTATGGTAGGAGTGTCGAGATAGTTTCTTTGTTAGAATTATTTGTTATAAACAAGATGTTTAGTTCGATCCGGAAAAGTTTTAATATAACAGTGGTGATTTATAACCCAACGGGTTTTTCAAGTAACCCCAAAAAGACATTGTCGAATACCTTTTTGGACTTTCTTGCAAAACCGGTTGGGTTGTGAAGGTTTCTCTTTAAGACTTGATAGAAAACACAGAAGGAGAAACACTACCAATTAAAATATATAGTTGAACTGTCTCGGTGTCCCACGGGTCTATTTCGACAACAAATCAGCGATTCGTACAGGCTGAGAAAGCGTTGAGGTCCCTGACATCAGGCGGTCCGAGGAGACAGGTACCCGAAAGGATCGTTCTTATAACTTCACCCAACGGTAAAGGAAGAGGTCACCTAGCAGACTGGGTCCCTAATTTGGACGCAGAGGACGTAACCGTCCACCTAAGAAATGGTGACTCTGTGGTCCCTTCGGACGGGTCTATCTATCAATTTGTAATAAAGACCCACAAAGTCTACTCTAATCGTAAACTTAGACATTTGACTCATCTCACTTTTGTCTGACGGGAGGAACTACACTCACCCGGAACAGCTACTTACCGTCACTCCCGGATTTATTTTGTTTTTCCGACTTATTCTCTATTAGACGGGAGAAACGAACTGACGACTGGACCGCATCGTCAGAAGACGGGAGTCTGATCCTGAAGATGACAACCTCGAGGACCAAGAATCCGGAAATCTGAGTCTGGTCTTGGGGTGAGGTCATGAGAACGGACCTTTTAGGGTACCTGTCTCCTCGGACATCCGACGTCAGGTACCCCAGAGCTTCTCAGGCCGTGCTGACTCACTGAAGTGAAAGTGAAAAGTGAAAAGTGAAAGTACGTAACCTCTTCCTTTACCGTTGGGTGAGGTCACAAGAACGGACCTCTTAGGGTCCTTGTCCCCTCGGACCACCCGACGGTAGAGACCCCAACGTGTCTCAGCCTGTGCTGACTTCGCTGAATCGTCGTCGTCGTCGTCGTCTTGGTGTGTGACCGAAGAACCAAGAGGTCGAACGTCTAATGTCAAACCGTCTAAACCCCTGAAGAAT
The DNA here is from genome assembly GCA_006410555.1 of Capra ibex. Lineage (NCBI taxonomy): Eukaryota > Metazoa > Chordata > Mammalia > Artiodactyla > Bovidae > Capra > Capra ibex. Next base: position 36,931,899 of record SJYO01018757.1, on the reverse strand, counting down.
CGCAGGAAGTAACACATTCGGTTAAGGAACATTATTTATAAAGAGAGAGGTACAGAGAGAGAGATATATATAGGAGATAACCAAGACAAAGAGACCTCTTCGGACTGATTCTACGAAACATTTTGGTTACGAAAAGACACTTAAAGGGACCACCAGGTCACCAATTCTGAAGTGGAAGGTCACGTCCCCCACATCTGAAGTGGAAGGTAGGGACCAGACCCTCGATTCTAAGGTGGACGGAGTCCAGTTACGGGGAGGCGGTTTTTTTGTATTTTGTCTTTGTTATAACATTGTTTAAGTTCTGAAGATTTTTCTGAACATTTTTTTACCGTTTCTGAACATTTCTGAACATTTCTGAAGATTTTTTTACCAGGTGTAGTTTCCTTTAGAAACTTTGATGTCGCGAAGACAAAAAAGAAGTCTATTTCGAATCGTAAGAAAATTTTTGGAACCTTCTGAAGTAAAGAGATGGACATAAGAACGGACCTTTTAGGGTACCTGTCTCCTCGGACCGTCCGATGTCAGGTACCCTAGTGTTTTCTTAGTCTGTACTGAATCGTTGATTTGTTGTTGGTATTTAAAAGTATAGTAAAGATATTTCGTACCTCTCTAGACTTGTGAAAAACTCAACTACTCCTAAATAACCAATTCCAAAAACTAGTATTCATTACTTCGGTTAAGAACAATTGGATTTTCTCCCCTTTTTTCTGACTTGCCTATATCTCATTGAGTGTGGTAGTCTACCGAAGAACGGTAGTTTGTTGACAACTTAAAATGTGATCTACCCTCTTTGACATAAGAGGTCACAGTACTGTCACAAAACTCAGGTATCGTTACTTTAGAAACTGAACCTAATGGACAATTTAGGGACAAACCGATTTGTAATTCCGACCTTTTAGTAGTTAATGTTTACTCTTCCCTGAACTCATTCTGTATTTTTATTTATCTTTTCCTCGTCAACCTGTCCGTACTCCGTTTCGAGAGGTCTCGAGTCCTACGACCGAAGAGACATCATCGGTTGAGACCAGACATTTTAGGTCATTAGTTAACATACTCTGAACCTCCTTTACGGTCCGGTTCCTAAGTAGTTACGGTACACATATAACGGTGCGTTATCAGTTGCCAAATCCTTGACACACTCCGACAAAAGACCGACCTGACTAAATACCTAAAATTTTACGAAAAACAAGTTCGCCCTTATAAGTTCCCCCTTTCCAGCTAGAAAAACTAAAGGGGAACACTACTACCTGAGTCTCTCCGATACTTCAACCACCTAAACCATCTATGCTGAAAATGGGAAAAATGAAAAGGTTGTCGATGCGAATTCTATTTCGTGAGACGTTAGACTCGTTATCTTGGTCCCTCTGTGTTTGAAAGAGACCGTCCTTGTTGAAGATCCGAAAAAGTTTCAACGGTTTCTAGTACCCTTCTTCCCTTGTACTCTCTCGTCACCTTGATAGGTTCGTATAAAACTTTCTCAGTGTTTTAAGTCGTACTTTCCTTTATTTATAATCTCTACTGTCACTTCCTCTTTACTTAAGGTCTTAGGGACATGATGAGTGACTCGACTTTGACCAGACGTCGGAACTTCGATTACTTATCTCCCACTAGATCTTTTAGTCCGGTAAAATACTAAAATCTAGATGACGGATATCTTTAATAATAACATCTTAAACTCAAACTTAACATAATAGAGGGTAAAGAGAGGTATTTCAATCGACGACGATGACACCATCCCTTGTCCCTTGTTCCTCCATTCACATTGTGACACCGAAGAAATCTTGACAGAACAAATAACCTTGTACAAGTACCTTCCGTGTAATCTCTGAAATAGGATGATCAGGATACTAACGCCAGGTCTCTCTTATTTACTGAAAAGACTTCAGTGTGTCAATTTCTACTTACCTCGTCCTGAAAACCTAAGACACATCCGACATCCTTCGACCCTTCTTTTAACAAGAGTTTGTTGGTGTTTTTTACCGGTGATACGTTTAAGTATTAAAAGAACTTGGATAGTCTCATGAGGCTCGATACCCTGTTAAAGTTTACCAGAATCTAATTGTTACTAGACTTACAACTGAAGGTCATTATAAACTGTGTCACCGATGAAGAAAAGGTACTACTTGAAAGAAGTGAACCAAAGTTCCCGGGTTGGGAAAGAAATAAAGGAAACAAGAAGTGACCGACGACGAAGAGTCAAAGAAAGTCTCCAGGGATGAAAGGAAGATTGGGTATTACAACCTCAGCATGTCCTGAGTGGGAACCAGAGAAGAGGGAAGATGTCAGTGAGGTAACCACTCGAGTAGGTCAGAGTTCCGAAGTTTATGGTGAAGGCAAGACCACTGAGAGTACAAATATAGAAGTTGAGTCGAAGGAAGAACTTGAGGTCTGAATGTATAAGTAACTGCATAACAATATAGAAGGATTTACCGATCACTCGCAGAGTTTGAAATATACGGAGTTGAAGTTGAGATTACAGAGAGGGGTGTTCCGACGAGGAGAGCCTCGGAAGGTTACAGTCAACGTCGTCAAGGTCAGAAGGGTTAAAGAGTCCAGCTTTTGGAACCACAGTGGGACTACAGTGGGAAAGAGAGTGTAAGGTTTAGGATTAGTAGTTCTTTAGGCTGACTGATGGAATCTTTACATAGGGCTTAGACTGAGAAGAGTGGAGATGACGATAGTGAGTTGGGTCAGTGGGGGTTAAAGGTCAATTTAATAACTTCATAGGAGGATTAGTCAGAGGAACAAAGATCAGAACAGGAATAAGGTGAAATCGGACAAAGTTTGTCGATGGTTCCACCTGAAATTTTGTGTGTAGTTTAATACGGTGAACAGACAAGTTTTGATAGGTCCTGAGGGATATAAATCTCATTTTCGGACCATACCCGACTTAGTATAGGGCATTTAAGTATACAACTTCAAGATTGGGGGGTCGTGGAGTCTCACACAGACATAAACCTCTGTCTTAGAAATTTTTCCATTAATTTCATTTTATTCCACCATACCCACCCGGGACTAGGTTATACTAATCACGGGAATATTCTTCTCCTCTACTCCTGTGACTATTGTGTATCCGGTTTCCTGTTAGTGTACTTGTGTGTCGTTATTCTGTCGGTAGACGTTCAGTTCTTCTTTTCGGAGCCCTCTTCGGTTGGGATAGTTGTGGAGCTACAGTCTCAAAGTCGGAGATCTCGACACTCGGTCAAGGACAACAAATTCGGTGGATGACACCATGAAACCATACTGTCGGGAGCTTTTGATTATGTTTCGAGTCTAGGAAAGTCACCGGGTACTCCTGGGCGTACTAAACCAAGGGTCAAGGCACAGAGTGGAACAAGGGAGGAGAGGGGGAGAGGGTACGATAAGGTCGGTGTGACCAAAACTCGTTCGGTCCATATGAGAACGAAATCCTGAAAACGAGTTTTGACAAGGACGGACCTGATGACAAGGAGGTTCATATTACCCGAGTATATGAAAGGAGAGAGATCTGAAACGAGTTTACACTGAAAGAATTACTTTGGATGGGACTTCTGAGATGAATTTTGAAGTTATAAAGGGGAGAAGGAAGGGGTCATAAGTGTTCGGTACAAGAGACAAGAAAATGGAAGATTATACTATATTAAATGAACAAGACAAACTATAATACGGTCTTCACAGATAACGAGGCGGTATAGGTGAGAAATGGTAAGAGGTAGGACGAGACACGGGACTCTTCCACTGTAGACACCCACCATAGTTGTTAGAAGGAACGGGAGACCGAAGATCAACTCAAGTTAGTGCTCTCCGAGTCAGTTTTTAACCTACACCCCTCTTCTCTCTCAAGTCCGACACATAAAGGGGGTTAAGGAGACAGTTTCCTCTGATCTAACCAGTCGTCACGGGGGAACGACAACCCCTTCGTTCCTCAACTCCCCTCCGTCTGAAAGTCTCCGGGACCACCCGACTGAAGTAGACACCTCGGACAATGAGTGTTCTCACAGTAATTAATCAAGTGAGAGTCTCCACACAAAGGACTCACTCAGACTCGAACAAGTCGACTGAAAGTCCTACTTTCGGACTGATATCGACCGAACGTTTTGGTACAAACGACTTCACACAAAAACAACTAATAAACTTGATCAAATTTTCGCCAAGACTACTGATGAATAATGGTACCGATAATGAAAGAGATTGACTCACCGTCCAAGACCTAAAAGTGGAGAGACGGTACGACCCGAAAGAAGAAAAGTTCGGAGGTCATTGTCGAAGGAGGACAACGATTGGAGTTCCACGAAATAATCCTTTCGCAGTAACTCGATACGTATAAGTGAGGTAAACTCCCATATCAGATAAAAGACTTCCTAGGAGTATGTGACGAACAAACAAACAAGAAGACGGGGAGGATCTTTCATGTGAGGCACTTCTGTCCCTGAGAAGGGGGATCAAAACGTGGATTCACGGACCTTGTCATAGACCGTATATTACCACGAGTCATGTATAAACAACAAATGAACTATCTGAATACGATCTCAAGAATAGTCTATATTTAGTGATGGAGAGTTAGGTATGAGATGTAGAGAGTTAGTGAAAAATTATAAATAAAGAGAAAAACAAGAGACATATTTATAGAGTCATGATAAAGGACTAAACATAAAGAGAGAAGTAGAACAGGACAGGTCTTAAATACAGTAGATTACTTACGAAAGAAAGTTACTGATATATAAATTAAAATAAAGATTACCAAGTAAAAGATTAGGTAGACAGGACAAAAGTAAGGACCGACAAAGACGCAGTGCTAAGAAACAAGAAAAATATCGATGATACCGAAGAAAGAAGAGAGAATCCGGGTATCTGTACGAATATAATGTCAACAAAAATCAAGTTATCATAAAACGAACCGAACTATAAAAAAGAGAGAACTAACATCTAAAATAGCTGATGCAAAGAATCAAAAGGAGTAAACAAAAGCTTAAAACCATATCTCCGAGTAGAACTTAACCTTAAAAGAAAAATAAGAAACCAAAACGAGAGAAAGAGAGAGACCCGAGTGGGATGGGATTTATCCATCAAGTAGAACACCAACTGAGGTAAGTTATGAGTTCCCTAAATTGTCTCTTGGTCCAACATGAAACCTGAGGTCTGGATAACACTATAATTTCTCTCTCATTTAGGATAGTCATTCGTACACCTGTTGAACCAGGACCTAACCCCTAATATCGACGTAAGAGGATGTTATCATCTATTCACCCGTATTAATTCCGTGTCGAAGTCCTACACCAATTGACTTCATAAAAGTCTGAAAAATTCCCGTCTTTTGGTATGAGGTCAGGGACCTAAATTTGTCACTAAACCGAGCCCAGGGTCTGATAGATGTCGAAATGGTGTGAAAGACCAAACATAAAGATAAGACAGACACCAAGTGTTTTACTATTATAAGATAAACTTCCTCCAATCCGACAAAGATAAAAGAAAAATTTTTTTATAAAACAGATAGTTACGACACACTAATTTGATCCCTGTCATGAAACTTCGTATCTAAAGATTGTGTAGAACTAATCCTCAGTTTAACAGAGGGTATTGTTAAAAATTACTTATGTACTATAAAGTAACCCCGTTGACGTCTAATTTGAAACGTCTGATCTATGTATGTAAATGAAGATGAAGAAGTTCAGAGTTTTACTGTCAATACCAGGATAAATTCTTACGGACACGGGTCGGGAGGATAAGATGAAGAGACGAACAGAAAGAGGTTTCCCAAATATATATTGGAAACTTGTTTGATATTTTAATGATATATAAAATAAATAACAGACAGAGGAAGGTGATCTTATATTTGGGGTGTTCCCCTCCCGTCTCTAAAACTGAAGACTAAGTATAGACATAAGAGTCGTGTAACCTATCACGGACTATAGGGCCATCCAGGTATTTACAACCAACATATTTACCTACTTTTTCCCTTAATTTTTTCGTATTCAGTGTTGCTACTCTTACTCTCGTCTTTGTTGACTACCGGTATTTCAGTTGTAGAACCTACGACTTTTTGACTAGGTAGTCTCTATGACTATGTAACTAACGTTTTTATTGATGAAGAAGAAACGAGAGAAATAGATACGAGTAACGTCACACTGAAATGTCCAGGAAGGTACTTCTTTACTTCAGATAAAGGGACAAAGAATTTACACTTGACCGAAACACTAAACGAAACTGGTTATCTTTCCCTGTCTCACCTTAAAATGGTCAAAGTCGGATGTGAAGTTTCCACTTTCACTTTCAGTGAGTCAGTACGGACTGAGAAACGCTGGGGTGCCTGATATGTCAGGTACCTTAAGAGATCCGGTCTTATGATCTCACCCATCGGAAAGGGAAGAGGTCTCCTAGAAGGGTTGGGTCCCTAGTTTGGGTCCAGAGGACGTAACGTCCGTCTAAGAAATGGTCGACTCGGTTTTCCCTTCGGGTCTGAAGTTTTCCGGACAGATAAAAACGAGACTTAGATCCTTAGGGACGAAGACGGTATTTGTTAAATCCCGATTAGACTACCTTATACATCGGATATTGACTCAATTGGGTCAGTAGAAGTAGTTCTACTTCTCATATAGTCACTTAAATCGGTTCTGACCGTTTTGATGGAAGGTCTGAACGTGGACTGACGTCTACAGAATCTTTTAGGTCGACTTTCGTTTTTGTAACCAAGTATCTGAGTGTTCATTAGTATTTACTAAGAACACAATTCGTTACTTAAAACCCCCCATCAAAAACTATGTTGTTATCGATTGACTATGTTATTGAGTAAATCGTTTGGTCCTTTCCGACTTTTGATTCGGGTGTCACTCCTTCAGTTGACCAAGGACAACGGTCTAAAGGGACATCTTAGTCTCGATAGTACAAGGCAAAGTTACATCTCTTCTACCAAGTTTCAGAAATAGATAAAATACAAAATAAAAATTTTAAATAAATAAAAAATAACTACTTTTTAATGAAATGTCTTAAAACAACAAAAGACAGTTCGTAGTTGTACTTAGTCGATAATTCACTTCAACGAGTCAGCACAGACTGAGAAACGCTGGGGTACCTGACATCGGATGGTCCGAGGAGGGAGGTACCCTAAGAGGTCCGTTCTCATGACCTCACCCAACGGTAAAGGAAGAGGTCCCCTAGAAGGGTTGGGTCTCTAGCTTCGACCCAGAGGGCGTAAGGTCCGTCTGCGAAATTGGAGACTCGGTGGTCCCTTCAGGTCGTTGTCCTAAAACAACAAAAGACAGTTCGTAGTTGTACTTAGTCGGTATCTATATGTATATAGGGGAGGGAAAACTTGGAGGGAGGGTAGAAGGAAGGGTAGGGTGGGGAGATCCAACTATGTCTCGGGGACAAACTCAAAGGACTCGGTATATCGTTTAAGGGTAACCGATGGATAAAATGTATACCATTACATTCAAATGTACAATCTTGGGATCTAGAAAAAGGGGTTACATACATAGGTTTGTTTATAAGGAAAACGTAAAACCGTATTCAACTCTTCAAATGAAAGACCTCTACAGAAACCTGAGTCTGTATACTCCATGTAACCCGTGGTCTCCAACACTTCCTTAGTAAGATTTTTGTTCTTTGTTAATTTTCAGTAGTCTCTAGTACCATGTTTAGACTCGAGGGTTAAACAAAGGGTCCTGTTATCGTCTGTTCGAATTTGGAGATGTACCCTATAACCTCCCTTTAAACTGGACAGGTACCTTTTCTTAAATATGTGTACTGGTCCACGGTGGGTTACTGGGAAGTTGTTTTAGATGGTCAGCTGTTCGAGACCGAAAGATAGATCTCCCAAAGATTAGTCACGAATTTATACTTTAAAATCAGTTCTTAGTGACCGATACACTCCCTTCAGAAAACATGCTTTCGGTCGACGACGACGATTCAGTGAAGTCAGTACAGCCTGAGATACGCTGGGGTATCTGCCGTCGGGTGGTCCGAGGGGACAGGGACCCTAAGAGGTCCGTTCTTGTGACCTCACCTTCGGTCCCAGGTTTTGTTTATTTGTCTTTTTCACTTATACCTGTTCTACCTCTGTGACTTCCTTCGTCTTATTTTGAATTTTTTCTTTGGTTTTAATTACAGATTCTCTCTCCTCTTTTATAACATGGGAGTTTTGTTCTGTCTGTCATGAATTTTTCTTTATTAGTCTATTATTCTTGTTCGAAAATCTTTATTTTATGACTGTCTTCTTTATTTTTTAAATTATCCCCTCAACCTACCATTTCAACTCCTTTATAAGGGTTTCCGTCTTTTTTTCTGTTTCTCTACTCCAGTACTTATTTTTTTCTCACAAATCTTCTCTTTAGGTCCTCCGAATTTTATCGTAAGGTATCCTAGTTTTAAATAAATGAGTCGTAAAAATACCGAATTATAATTTTGACAAAAGCTAAAAATGTCAATAGCCGTCAAGAATGTCACTTACGGAAACTTCGATTTAAAACTAGACACGGTACTAATAAAGGAACCCTATTTTAATGTCTTACTTTAATGGTCTAATTTTATATATTTGTACAATTTCCGAAAACTATGCACAACGGTCTGTCTTTCTAACAAAGTTAAATATTATGGTCCTATACTCTTGTCAACAAACACTGAAAAAGAATTTAAGTTAGTAGAAACAGAGTTAGATAGACCATTACCCAAGGGTGACATAGTTGTTATCCATGCCCTTAACCGTCAATGTTAAATGAAAATAAAGGGTTGTCCTATTTTGTTTAATAGTAACCGATTTTAGGACTGAACAGACCCATGTAAGACGAAACAAGATATTTAGTTTTTGGATCTCTTTAGGTCATAACGAATGTTTTTTTGAGACACTACGGCTCGAACGAATGAAAGTGGTAACGACAAAGTCACAAACAGATAAAAATATAAAGAGATATTTGATGTATAAAACTTGACGAATAGTCCCAATACCTGAAGAATAACCAAGTATCTTTTCTGTCTCGAGGATCAAATCTTGTTCTTCTGCTCCAGTCCGTTTTCCTCTTCCACTGGGTCCCCTTCCTTTCTGTAAGGGACGTAAAGGTTCACAAATCAAAAGAACCATTGAAATGGTCACTTTGACTGACCTTTTTTCTTTGACTAATCTGTACTTTGAACATCGAATGGTTGACCATAGACCAGGGACCCTTTAGTGGGTTGGTCGTTGAGAATTGAGTCATTTAAATTATTTTCCGTCTGGACTTTCCCGGCTATAACTACCAGACAGGTCTACTCTTTTAACCTCACGGGGAAGGGGAATCTTTATTTCTCTGAAAACAATCACCCAAGTGTCTACGTCTCTTATCAACGATATGGTCAAAGTGTAACCAAGGGTACAAACTCGGTTTTGATTAAAGGTACTGCGACCCAAAAAGGTCTATTAAAAGGTCCTTTCTCTCTATCCTATATCCAATGTATTCTCCGCCATGAGTCAACGAGTCATCTATTTGGACTTGTATTGAGGGACAATGACAATCCGGTCTAACACTGAAATTCCGTAGGTTTTTTTGATTTTTGGGGTGTTTTTTTTAGTGTGTGAGTGAGTGGTTTTTGGTTGGTTTGTTTTCTGTTGTGGTTGTACCGGTCTGATAAAAGGAACGAGGACTTGTATCGTGAGTGAAATCAAAAACTCGAAAATTCTGTGTGACAGGGAGGATTCGTAGGAAGAAAGACAAATAAAGTTAGGTCGAAAGCAAAGGTGGTAAGACGGTACTCGCGAGAGTAGTTCTAGTAATATCTAAAGGTTTAATATCTAACGGTTTACGACGTATAAGAAACGAGTTGAAGAACAACTCTTTACTTACTTACCCGATGAAATTTTAACACCAAATAAATAAAAATTGACCTCCCATCAACGAAATGTTACAACACAATCAAAGACGACATGTCGTTTGACTTAGTCGGTATGCATATGGATATAGGAGAGGAAGAACCTGGAGGAAGGGAGGGGGTTGACGGGGGTAGGGTGGACACAAGTAGGGGTGTCTCGCGACTTGGTTAGAGGGACATAATATGTCGTCCCAGGGTAGTCGATAAATAAAATGTGTGTCATCACATGTATACGGTTAGGGTTAGTGGGTTGAGTAGGGTGTCAGGAGAGGGGGTGGTGTCACACGTGTTTAGGCAAGAGATCTAGAGCTCAGACAGTATGTCTCACTTCATTCAGTCTTTCTTTTGTTTGTAGTATATATACCTTCGATCTTTTTGCTGTGACTACCTAGATAAACGTTCCGTCCTTATTTCTGTTTGTCCGACAAAAAGTAAGTAAAAAGAAATAAGAATGGACAGAAAATTCTTTTATATACAATTAACACGTATGACTACTTAGAGAATTAAGTTTAAACACTCTACATCAAAACTGATTATTCGCTGTTGTAAAACAGGTGGTTTAGAGTCATTAAATCCACTTTGGAAAAGGGGGAGGAAAGAGAGAAGGGAGGGAAGGAAGGAGGAAAAAAAGGAAGTTGAAGGAAGGATGGAGGGAGAAAAGGAAGGAGTCAAGAGATGAAAGAAGAAGAGGTTTCTAAATATCTCGTTCTTACGAATGAGATATTATGGTTTCGATGAATTTTGTGTTTGTGATTTTGTGAAATTTTTGTCTCGAAGGTATACTAGATCGTTAGGGTGAGGTCTCTTTTGGTATTAAACTTTTCTATACACGTTGGGTTAAAATAACGTCGTGACAAATGTTATCGGTCCTGTCCCTTTGTTGGATTTACAGGTAGTTGTTTCCTGCCCCATTTCTTCCGTACCATGTATATGTGATACCTTATAATGGGTCGGTAATTTTTTTTTTTCTTTATTACTCATTGAAAGTAGTCATCACCGTTGAAAGGTTTTCCTGTAAAAGTAGTACAGGTTTCTCTTTCAAAGTAGTACAAGTCAAGAACATAGTTCTTCCATCATAACGTTATATAAACGTCACACTTAATGTCGATTACAAGACTTTTCTATGTACTTAAACCCCCTACGGAGTATACCGTTAATTCGAGACCTTTCTAATTGTAGTACGGAGATAAAAGACTTTTCACGTGAGTGAATTTTTTTGAAAATTTTTAGAGGTTTTATTACGAATGGGCAATGGGTAATGTTGGTCGCTTCTTCCTTTACCGTTGGGTGAGGTCATAAGAACTGACCCTTTGGGGTACCTGTCTCCTCTGACCACCAGGTGTCAGGTACCCCACCGTTTCTCAGTCTGTACTAATTCGCTGATTCGTATCGTGTAACGTTACTCATTTTGCTACGTTTTTATATATTTATTATTCACATTTTACAGGTGGAAAGGATACGGGTAGGAGACCTCTACTACAATTATCGAACGACCCATAAGAAATACTAAAAGAGATAGGAATTTGTTTCTACACCTCGGTATACCTCTTGAAAAAGAATAACCGAGTACAAAATGATTTTGATATTGTAATGAGACGTTGAACGTACACACTACCATATTACATAGTACATGTAAAAGGGGTCTAATTACTGAAATCTAACTTCACATATGTGGTTACATAATTACAAAAGGAAAAAAATTTAATTTATACGTTCAAACGATCACAAGACGGAAATTTTTTTTCGAAGTCGTTTACAGGAACCTACATCGAAGAGTACACAAAATAAAGGAAAAGTATTGTAGGGGTCTTTACGAGAACCACCACACATGATTCTTTCGGGTAAGATCTAAAGTCCTCGTCACTTTTGACGTGGGTTGTTTCCTCGTTCACACCCTATCGCGAAGTGTGCCCCTCGTCGCACTCTCCTCTAGACTTCACCTAGGACTCGGCACAAGGCACAAACGACACACAACCCTCTTGGAGGTACTGAGGTAAGGAAGGAAACTTTAATTTAATAAGTACGAAAGGAACAGTAGTTTTATCGAGGAGTAAAGACGATATATATTTTATGACGAATAAATAGTGTATATGTACTAATATACATCTTATGTTTACTGACGAACGAGTTATCGAGGGTGAGCGTAAAGGGGATTTGGCAAATGAATTTTTAAAAAGGTTTCCCTACGAATATACGATGAGTGTTTCGACCGACTTCTTCGAAATACGAGTGAACGGTAGTACTCCACTGTCATAAGAACAGTTCCCCGACTGAGGTTTACGAGGTACGAAGGTCAGGAGAGTCAGGAACTTCAGGGTCCTAGACGGCAGACGGAAACCCTGGGGACTACTGAGACGATACATATCAGTGTGTTCCAAAAAGGACTTGACGTGGGTACTGAAAGACCGAGAGCAAAGAGATTGGTGATCCGGAGTTTGAGTTCCCTGACCTACCTTTCGTCAGTGGTTTGCTGGGAAAGGTAACAACTAAAGAAGAAAACCTTCGAGAATAGAAACCCCGTTAGATAACTACTACAGGAGAAGGTTCTGTTCAAAGTCCTATTTCCAAATATACACATATTCTCCTTCGTTTATCTACATAAATCTCCTCCTCCCGTTGGATAAGGTTTACGGGACAATGTATGTATGGATATTCTATATTGATACAAGTTATAAGACTTTGACTTCACAAGACAATTAATTTATACTCCCAAAAAATACTTACTACTTATCCTTTTCTTTCTTTTCTTTTGGGGTTTACCTTTAGCAATGAAAATGACGTAATTATGTCCACTTCCCGAACAAAAGTATAAACCATCCCAAAGTATACGTTTGTGTATATATCACTCTTTTTACATTTCTTTTTTTCATATTCTTCCCTAAAAACTTTTAGAATGAATAAAAATAAACTTCCAATTAACAAAATGTTATAACATAGCTAAAGACGGTATGCGGTTGTACTTAGTCATTATCCAAATACATACAGACAGAGGAGGGAGAACTTGGAGGGAGGGTGGAGGGTGGGGTAGGATGGGGAGATCCAACCGTCGAATAAAGACAAATCACGGTTTATTATAATAGAATATATAGGAGACACACACACACACACACACACACACACACACATACACACACACACAATCAGCGAGTCAGTACAGGTTGGGAAACGTTGGGTTACCTGACATCGGAAGGTCCGAGGAGACAGGTACCTTAAGAGGTCCGTTCTTATAACCTCACCCAACGGTAAGGGAAGAGACCCCTAAAAAGACTTGGTCCATAATTTAGGTCCAGGGAACGTAACGTCCGTCCAAGAAATGGTAGACTCGGTGGTTCCTTCGGGTAAGAACCATATGATGTCAAGTATATAGGTAAGTGGATGACTTCCCGTAAAAACAACGAAGGATTAAAATCGTTAATACTTATTTCGATGATATCTGTAGACACACATCCACAGACACACCTATAGTCAAAATTTAAGGAAACCCATTTATCGTTCCTCACACTAACGACTTAGTACACCATTCATATTTGGTGGTTTGAGAGAAGGTCTCACCGACATGATGAAACGTAAGGGTGGTTGTTACTTACTCTCAAGGGCAACGAGGTGTAGGAGCTGTCGGAAACCACAATAGTCACAAGGACTAAAACCAGTAAGATTTTCTATACATACCCATAGAGTGACACCAAAATTAAACGTAAAGAGACTACTGCACACTACACCTGTCAGAAAGAGTTCACGAGTGAACGGTAGACAAAAAGAAGAAATCACTTGACAGACAATTCTAGAAACTGGGTTAAAAACTAATCTAACAAACGAAAGAATGACAACTCAAAATTCTCAAGAAACACATAAAACCTATGACAGGAAATAATCTACACAGAAAACGTTCATAAAAGAAGATAAGACACTAAACAGAAGAGTAAGAGAATTGTAACACAAAGTGTCTCTTCAAAAATTAAAATCACTTCAGATCGAATTGTTAGTAAAGAAAGTACTTCATACGGAAACCATAATATAGATTTTTTACAAATTGTATGGGTTCTAGTAGGTCCAAAAGAGGACACAATAGAAGATCCTCAAAATATCAAAACAACGACAAGTCAACGGTTCAGCACAGACTGAGAAACGTTGGGGTACATGACGTCGTACGGTCCGGAGGGACAGGACGTGGTAGAGGATGTCGAACGGATTCCAGTACAGGTAACGTAGTCACTATCAAATATCAAAATACCAAATGTAAATCCAGATACTAGATAAAACTCCATGAAAAAAACTTCTCACATCCAGACACAGATCTAAGAAAAAAAAAAAAAGGTACACCTACAAGACGTGGCAAACAACTTTTCTGAGAAACGGATGACATAACGAAAATAAGGAAACAGTTTCAGACCTAGATAATATACCTAGATAAAGACCCAAGAGATAAGTCGAGGTAAATAGATAAACGGATAAGAAGGTAATTAAGGTACGACAGAACCAATGATGACATCGAAATACCCTTCAGAACTTCAGCCTATCACAGTCAGGAAGTTGAAACTAGAGAAAGATATTAAAACAGCATATAAGACCTAGAAAAGGGAAAGACATATTTGAAATTTTAGACAAACAGTTATAGATCTTTCTCTGAATAACCCGAAAACCAACCCCAACGTAATTTAGACATCTAGTTCAACCCTTCTTGACTGTAAAACTGTTATAACTGGGAAGAATAGGTATTTGTTCCTAATAGAGAGGTAAATAAACTAAGAAACTAAAGTAAGTAGTCTCAAAACACCAAAAGGTGTACATCTAAAACATGTATGAAACAATCTAAATATGGATTCATAAATTAAAACACCCACGATTACATTTACCATAATATAAAAATTAAAATTTAAGGTGAACAAGTAGCGACCACATCCGTATGGAACCTCTATCACATCTAAACCAAAGTTTGGTGGTATTATTTCTTTTACTCTGTTATATCACTCAGTGTACTTAAAAAATCAAAGATTCACGTATACTTTCAATATAAATATTTAATGACATCAGATAATTTACACGATATCGTAAAGAATTTTTATTGGATATTTTTATGAAATAACGAAATCAATTTTTATAAAATAACGATTTGTTTTACGACTTGTAGTAGACTCGGAAGTCACTCAGTATTAGAAAAACTGAGAAAAACGACCAACTTCCAGAACGGAACAACTGTCGACAATTGGCTAGTCCCACTACTAACGACTTCCAACCCCTTTAACACCGACAAAGAATTTCATTCAGTCGTCACTTCAAACAGTGTGACTAATTGAGGACGACAATACTTATCAAAGAGACATCGTAAGATGGTTGTCATCCTGAACAAAGTTTTAACCTCAGTCAGGAGAGTTTGGGACTACGACGAATTAGTCGATTCAGATACATCATAAGGTTTAGGAAACAACAGTAAAGTTGTCAGAAGTGTTCGTAGAAGTGGTCCTCATCTAAGACAGAAGTCTTTGGCGAAAGAAAGGAGTAGTTGTTCTTCACAGAGGAGTTGATACTTTCAAATAATACTCTAACGTCGTTAAGTCCGAGGTCAAGATTGGGATCAAGAGTGCGACAAAAGTGATGTAGACATCAATGAAGACGGTGACTTCAGTACTTGGGGAGTTTCAATAAGTCCTCCCAACCTCAGTTGAAAAAGGTTTGAGGACAAGTACAACTATAAAACTGGAGACGGGGACTTAGTTCCCTTCAGGGTGTTTATAAGAATTATCGTAGATCTTACCACTTAGGAAAGGTCTTCAAAAAGTTAAATGAAATAGGTCTAGGTTGTCTCCTTAGTAATAGATACTGTAGACATCGGTATACTTTACATAAAAAAGATTCATTATTCTGAAATTTCAACTTTAATAGGTTGACTTAGGTACCTGACGTCTTACCTATGAGACAATCATCCGTACTTTGGTCACAATGAGAGTGTGTAGAAGTAGTCTCTGGTTTTATTTCTACGGGTAGAAATACTTCAATTGTAAACTTGGTTGTCTGTAATTTTTATTCATTTAATATATCATATGTTTTTCAAGTATTTACCATGACTTTTCTTTCCCTTCCCCTTCACCCCACCCTTCACATCCCGACCTTCTGTCCAACGACCACCAACACACTGCCCGTGTGTCGGTCCTCTAGTCGTGAGGTCCCTTTCTTGTCGTCACTGACGTCATTCTCTCGAATACTTTTACCCCGTCCTAGTGTATTAGTAGACATTAGTAAAATATCTCGAGTAAAATGGTAGTTTAAAAATCGAGAAAATCGGTTTCATACAAATTATGAAAAAAAAAAAAAAACGACCGTGACCTGCGTAAGTCATTAATGACCAAAAAATTTCATTTTTGTGTAATAACTTTAAATGGTATAGCACAATCAAAGTCAACACAATCAAGGTCCATATGTCGGACCACTGAGTCAATATATGTGTATGTGCATAAGGGAAAGTCCAAGAAAAGGGAATATTCAATAATGTTCTATAACTTATATGAAGGGACACGTCATATCATCCAGAAACAAATAGATAAAATAAATATCATCACACATACAATTAGGGTTAAAGTATTAAATAGGGAGGGGGGATGGGTGGAAAGGGGAAAACCATTGGACTTCAAACAAAAGATACAGACACTCAGATAAAGACAAAACATTTATTCAAGTAAACATATCAAAAAAAAATAATAAGGTGTATATTTGTTACTAAAAAAAAGAAAAAGACCGAAGTGAATCATACTATTAAAAATACAAGTAGGTAAAACGACAAAAAAATTTTTCAATTTTTTTTATTTGAACCCCCATCATAAACTCGTACCCAGATCTCACTGTTTCACTGGTCGATTCAAAAAAAAACGTCAAGATGCATAGAAATTTAAGACCTATTCCCAACGTAAAACAAAACTTAATACGACTTTGTAGAAGTCAAAGGTAAGTCTACGTACACAAGACAACCATCTCGAAGTCACTCAGTCCAACCTCACTCTTCTATGAGTAAGTTGTAACACGGAAATAAGGTATTCTGTGAGTCCCTAGTGTAAGATCCTCTATTTCTTCAGTAGTCCAATTGTACCGTGAATCGAGTTTCCGTGTTTCCGAGTACCCATTTTACAAAAATGGATTTGTTCTCGTGGTAAGAATAAAATGTAAATCCATTCCTTCTGTCGACAAGTACCAGGAAGACTCTTTAAATAACGTCTAGTAAGGACTGGACAGGGTGTCTCTGTGAAGTTCAGTCACTATATATAAAATATAGAAACTTTAACTGTAGACATATCGTTTAGATTGTTTTTCATTGTCCACGGTCAGGACAGACCAACTAATTATGTTACAGATCGGGGTTTAGGGTAGAATGCATTTTGAAATAAACTCATCTATCGTGAACAAAAGAATTCCCTTAGATTCATTCTTCTGTCCTTGACTCGTAGATTTTTCAATGAAAAGATATAAACTTGTTAATCTCTTTACATTACTCGTATAACCTTTGTCTTCTAACGAGAAGTCACAGACAACTTTTAATCGACAGAAACATGACATATGTTCATGTTAGACATTTTATAGTGTGAGAAGTTTCCACCTAATTACTTTAAGACTTTGGTAGATTTATACTATGTGGAGAACCCATTAGAATGTGCACAATTTTAATAATCTCTGTAAAGACGTAGCAGTTTTACTGGTAAACACACACACACACACACACATACCTTTTTTTTTCCCTTTCTTAAGTATTTTCATTGCAATTCAGGAGTCGTACACCATTCAGGTAGTCGATGTACTATTTAGAAAAAGTCACGACACGAGATATCCCACTCTCGTGGAGAAGAGGAGAAGACGACGGACCGAAAGTTTTTGGGTCATGAAGTTACGTTTTAACTCGAAACGTTGTTTCGTTTAACGGTTTCAACGGGTCACTCGTCAAACAAAGAACGACTCTTGTAAAATTCCAACATGAGACTGAACAAACGGGAAGGAGGGGAACTTCCGGTACTTTCTCAAATGATCTCGTCTCGACGAAAATACACAGGAAAGAGAAAGTACAGGGAACGACCGACCGAGAAGTTATCACACCGACAACCGTACTCGGTATTACGAACCCATTGACCCGTTCGTAAATCAGCTCAGTCTGTCTAGAAGGAAAAAAATCGGTCCGAGAGGACCGAAGAGGTTTGTGTCGGTCTCTTTGTTTCTGGTACCCTTCTTTGGTTTGTCATTCAGTGAACAAAGAAATTCTCTTTGTTTGAGTTTTGTAGTAAGTGTTAACGGTAAAACATCAACTCCTGTTTGACGAAGTCCTTGGTCACGGTACCCCTATTACAACCTCCCCTACCGATCTACGGTAGGATCGGGTCTGAAAGGATACGACTAAGGAACCACGGTGGGACGGAGGTGACTTCGTGTAGTCAAACCCCTTTTGTAAGTCTAAAGTGTAGTTGGATACCGATCACCCTCTTCGAAGGCCTTTAGAGGTGTCTGTATATTCTTCGGTCGAACTTTCCCTTTTTGAGACACTCTGTGGAGAAGTTTGTAAAATCTTTGTCTACGGTCTACTCACGACCTCGACAAGACTCTCGGACTCATCTCCAAAGAAGGTAGGACCTTTGATTTGGTCGATCTCCTTTCCCTTTTTTTTAGGTCTACATTGAATATCTGTGTTTTCCTTGTTAACTTAATCCTTCTCATCCGTTCTCGAGTTTCCATTTAGCCCCGTACGTAAGAACATCCGTGTCCTAGTCTACTTTACATAAAAAAAAAAGTTTCGAAAAGTTTAGAGACTTAGGACAACGAAAACTTTGTGTCAACTTTTTTACCTTTTTCGTATCGATCTTCGAGTCAACTTCGGTCCTCTCACCTTTAAGAACCTAGATCGTCCGACTCGAGCAAAGTCCCTACCCCTCACTTCTCGTTTTCCTTAACACAAGGGTGTAGTAGGGACACCTCATGTGCTCTCGACCTCGGAGTGGGCAGTAGAAACATCTGTGGTACACCCTAGTTAGAACCACTACTGCTATTCAGGAACCACTGACTATAAAGGGAAATTCTAGTAAGTCTAAACTGTACTTTGACCCCACCTTACCTTCCCGTCTCTTCTCCTCCCTCTCTTTCTCTAGTAACCCCTACTTTCTCCCATTACTTAAAGTTTGTTTGGTGTCTTCCTGTTCGTTAACCTGAGGAGTCTTTTCTAAGTTATGAAGGTTCTTTTCATTCAATCCCTTTGGAGTACTTTACACGACGGGTATTAAATTCCATCATTTCCTTTCCCAAGAAATCATAACACGAAAGACTTCCGACCTTATTAAGACGACCTATGAAAACGTGTATTACGACATTAAGAAAGAAAGAGTTGAACGACCACGAACGGTGTTTCGTCGTGTGGATCCTACTTCAAAAAAGTATATAAAAAGGTCAAATGTTCTCGTGAGTACTTCCCTTCTCGTGACTCAATCCTCTGACGTCTAGACCCAAAGACGACACCGAAGACGCTGGAATCCGATCAGTCTATCGTAGAAACCTGGACGAAAGATTAGACATTTTACTTCTGAAACACAACCTACTGGAAAGCCGTGGGAGATTCAAGGAATGCGGGAGTCTATTTTGTAAGATACCGAAATAGAATATGGAATCAGTAGGGAGACCGTCGAAGGAGCTTTAAGAGAACTTTTCGTTTTAAAACATATTTTATAAAGAGTATATCACTACCGTAGTGATGAGTTACCTGTACTCAAACTCGTTTGAGACTCTATATCATTTCCTGTCCCGTCGGACCACACGACGTCAGGGACCCAGTACTTCTCAGTCTGTATCGCTGACTTGTTGCTTATTGTTGATATCACTTTCTCAAGTCTTGTGTGGTAGAGGTTTATACGACTAGAACGTATAACCAATAAAACTCAATTACCGTAAATTTTTTGTCGACTACCTTCTTTCCGTAAGACTGGAAGGAAAAAGAAGGACTTTTGTCCTCTATTTTGAACGTATACCTTCTACAAGAGGTATATGGTCCTCGTTTCTTTGTAAAAACAGTGGTCCCTACCTCTCTTTAAACAAGTTTGTTTGAGACGATTACAGTAGGAATTGGAGGATCAGTGAGGAGGTGTTAATTGATTAATCAGGTTCGGGGAAACGGAACAGTAAAAGTGCTAAATGAGGTTAAATTAACACGTTGAATTTATTCGAAAGCCGAAACCGACAAAGAAACCTAGAAGTAAAGAGAACACTCACGAGGTTACATGTTCAAATTTTTTTACGTTGAACACACGAAAAAGAGATAATTAGAAAACGTTAAGATTAATAAATTAATCTGGGTTGACCTCTGGGTTCCTCCCGTCTCCCCTTTAAAAAGAAAGGGAAGTTACCCGTCACATACCGAGATCAAAAGTAAACGATTTCATGTACACTGTATACAACGGTAGGTATCCGCACACGAAGAGAAGGGACAGAAAGAAGACCCCCGGTCCGAAGGAAGGAAAGACAAGAATCGTTAACGTTTACTACTTCAGGTTCATCTTGGAAATTTTTATTATATCTCACTTTCTTTCTCTTTCTTCCCTTTCCTTCTCTTTTCACTTTTCCTTTTCAGACCAATTTTACTCTCCTTTTCCTCCTCCTATACTCCCTCCCTAACCGCTCCCTCGAGGGTGGGGCGGGATTCCTTACCTGCGCCAAGGGACCCCTGGGTAGTCCTACTCCCCTCGAGGTGTTACGACTCAGGTCGTCGAGAGGTTACCCAGTTTTAAAGATTTTTCTTGATCTCTACGAAATTGATCGGAAAAACAACAAGTCAGTGATTCAGTCCAGACTGAGAACCGTTGGGGTATCTGATATCGTCCGATCTGAAGGGACAGGAAGTGATAGAGGGTCTCAAACAAGTTTGAGTGTAGACAGTTCCCTTCTACGGTAGGTTGGTAGAGTAGGAGACAGTAGGGGAAGAAGAGGACGGGAGTTAGAACGGGTTGTAGTCCCTGAAAAAGTTACTCAACCGAGAAACACCCCGAGGATTCTGAGTACGTTCGGGGGCTTAACGATAACCTGGGTACCTATTTCGAGCGAGACGGAGAGGTAAGTGAAAGGGTTGGGTTTGTTGAGTGTGTGAGTCCCAACGGTGATCTGGAAACACACTCTACCTGTGTGCCACAGGGCGGTACCAGATAGACCCGACTGGTGTCCCCGGTCCGGCCTCGAGTCGTCCCCGGGGGACAACCGTCGACTCAAGTCGTCGGGACGTCGAGAAGGTATACCCGTAAGAACAGGTTCACGTACCCTCCGTTTCGAGTTTAGCGGTGGGTAATTAGTCGTTGAGTGCCACAAAGTCTCTTAATCTTAGACCATTTCGCGTCCCTCGTGTCACAGTCACAATAAGGGGATCTCCTCGTCGAGACAAACCTTTTTTGGTCATGAATCAAAAGGAGAGAATTTAGAGGAAGTTTTCACTTGAAGAAGGACATTTTGAACCGAAACAATTTCCAGTCCTCTCACCAATTGGAACCGACCCCCGGTCCCTTCCTCACCGATACTGACCTTTCTCGTCACTTCGAGGACTCACGACCATTACAAGAGAAAGAACTAAACCCAAGACCAATGTGTGTATACAAACCAAGTCCTGTTGGTACTAAGTACACGAAAGCACACATATACAATGTCAAATTAAATTTTCCAAAACAAATTCTTCACGGGTTCAACGTGAGAAGAACTCCGCTCCCTGATACTACGATAAGTGTAAGATAGGGGACGAAATTCGTGTTACAGGCCAAGTATTATTTATAAATTTATTTATAAAAAAGTTACTTTGGTTTCCCTCTCTTACAGAAAGGAGACCATGGGGTCGTCGTTGGTAAACGGTAGGAAGCTTCGTGACCGAAGACTGGGTCTCTTGAAGATGTGGGAATGTCAAATATCTTCAGTCTCCCACTGTCGGAGTGTCGTGATGAAACTATTCCTTTGAGTTATCTGTCCACGGACGGAAAAACACAAGGTTCAAGAGAACTCGTCTCCTACCTAAAAGTTCGGACCTCTTTGGTACGACTAATATATACATTCAGAAAGTCCTGTTCCCGAGGTACCACCTCCTTTTTGGTTTTAAGTTCATATTTCTGGGTCGACAAGAACCTTTTCGGTTCTCTTGACGGGACCCTACAAGACACAATGGGTATCACCCATCTCGCCGGCCTGTGGACTACAAAGGTCCAGTCGGAACGACAGTCTGTAACGTAACAGTGGTACCCCGTATAAACAGGACCGTGTGTGTGTGTTTCAATGAATCTTAGAGTAACTTTGTTGGTGTTTGAATGTCTTTTCAACTTTGATACCATACTTTTGTGATTTTTTACTTTTCTTTGGTTTTTAGATAGTTTTCCAATTATTTATTCGTGTACCACCGTATAAGTACCGTTACTTCTTGATGAATCCTTATTTTTTCCTTCCTCTATTCTCCTTATTTAGGGTTTTCCTAGTACGGTTCCCTTTCTTCAGTCTGGGGATTTTCATGTACAACACACAAAAGTAAATCCGTTCTTAAGATCTTTTCTGTTTAGACGTAATGTTCTATTCATCTTGTCACCAACAGAACACGGTTTCCACCCTAATCCCTAGTTTCCCCTACCCGTGTTCCTGGAAAGATACTACTTGTTCTACAAAGTATAGAACTAACAGTACCACTATGATAACCGCATATATAAACAGTCTTCAAGAACTATATATAGAATTTAACCATGAAAATAACATACATTTAAAATTGAATTGTTGTAAAAATTTTTAACGTTTTTCTTTTTCTTTCAACTTTGACACCATATTTTCGTAAAAAAAGACTTGATAGACTCTCATTCTACACCTAACCTACGAGGAGTAAGGACTTATGAAATCACGCATAACGTACGTTTGTTCCCGTAAAAGGACAGATCGGTGTCATGTTGGTAATCCAACCACAATCCAGTCCCATAATCGTCTATGTAGTGACAGTGGATTTGACATCGGAGGTGATATCAAAGTGGTCGACAGAGGTATTACGGGAAATAACACACTCCTTTCTAGGTTAAGTCTTGGTACGTAACGTAAATCACTAATATGGACAAACCAAAGGAAGTAAATCGACGTCAAGAAGTCAGAAAGGAACTGAAAGAACTGGAAGTATGAAATTCTCTTTGTCCGGTCACTAAATCATTTGACAGGTAGATAAAGTCATAGAGACGACAAAAGAGCAGTAATCTAAACCCAATGGTAAAACCCGTCACTTTAACGTCTTCGCTCCGACACAAGGAGAGTAACGTCGAATAGTCTCCGTGTTTCTGAACTTAAACAGGGTACCAACGATTATAAGTGAAACTAATGACCTAATCCCACCACATACGGACCAAAGAGGTGGTATACCAACGAATATTCATAAAACCCCCCTCTAGTAAACTCTGACACACTTTGATGAGGTAACTTTGATAGGGTAAGTAGTAGTTTGAAAGTCAAATAAGTAAATACTTAATTCAGACACACCTGAGTAGGAAAGACAGGAGAAATGAATCACCCGTAACGATAGTAACAAGGAAATTTTCGAAATTAAAAGTCCAGGGAGTTAAACTAGTCACCCGGAGGTTCGACTGAAGATACAGGCAAACTGTACATTCCGTTACCGTTGGGTGAGATCATGAGAACGGATCTTTTAGGGTACCTGTCTCCTCGGACCATCCGACGTCAGGTACCCCAGCGATTCTCAACCCGTGTTGACTCGTTGAAGTGAAAGTGAAATGTGAAAGTACGTAACCTCTTCCTTTACCGTTGGGTGAGGTCATAAGAACGGACCTCTTAGGGTCCCTGTCTCCTCGGATCACCCGACGGCAGATACCCCAGCGTGTCTCAGTCTGTACTGATTTCACTGAATCTTCTTTGGTAAGAAACTCATGAAAGCAAAAGACCATATTGAAAACAAAGAAGATCCGTATAGAACACAAAGGGGACGAGGTCACCCCTTGTACGGAAAAGAGGATCCTTGTTCTTGTTGTGTGTGTTTGTGTAGAGAGAGACTGAAACACGATCACGATTCAGCGGAATCAGTACAGGTTGAGAAACGGTGGAATATCTGACATCGGGTGGTCCCCAAAAGAGGACCACCTCTTTGAGGTACCCCAAAAGGTCCGTTCCTATGACCTCACCCAACGGTAAAGGAGGAGGTTCCCTAGAAGGACTGGGTCCCTAGCTTGGACACAGAGAACGCAGAGGACGTAACCGTTCGCCCAAGAAATCGTGGTCGCGGTGGACCTTTCTGGGAAGATACTGAAACATACACGTTTGATACTCAAGTGTAGACAGTTGATTTTTTGTATAAGTTTTGGATTTTCAACTCTCAATACAAAATAAGCCGTCCTTGAAAATCCTGAAGTCCGGATCCTCCGTCGTAGAGTTCAGTGGGACGCTCTTGACCAGACTTCTCCACCCCGTCCCTGTCCCCTCGATCCTATATTTCCTCAAAACGTTGTTTCCCGTGCAATCAGACTTGATTTACTTCGGTCTATAGAGTTCAATTCCTTAAATCACGAAAGGATACATACCCTTCTACGTTCTCAGACCCGGGTGACTTTAGTAAGGAAACTATAAGGGAGTCGATAAACCCCGGGCATAGGACACAAAAGCGTAGGACTCAAAGGAGTCCCGAGTGGAATCCCACACCGACGTCAGACTACCGTATATAAGAAATAAAAGAAGGACGTAAGGGAGTCCCGAATACTCGAGTGGTCGAATGGAAGGACCATCGACGTCAGCGTCCACTGACACTGTAGGAAACAACTGACTGTTCCGTCCTTTATAAGGTAAGTAGTACAAGTACGGGGATTAAGATCGGGGTGTGGTCGTAGTGTGCCAAGTATAGACATCAAAGGGAGAGGTTGTCACTCTCTGAACTGAGTACTCGAAATTGTATAAACGAATAAACTAGATAGAAGAACTTCTATTGACTAGAGGAAAGATCAGGTAGAGGAAGAGATATCCCATGGGGAAGTTTGGTAGTGTGGGACGATCCTTGGGATGTAGGAAACGACCCAGTGGAGAGGTACACCGGGAAGGAGTGGGAAGAACCCGAGACTGTAGATGTGATTTGGTGGAGTGTACCCTACGGGAGAAGACGATGAGGTGGAGACCGGTAGACACGACGGGGGGTAAGGTATAAGACACGACCTGAGGGGACGTACACCCCTGGGAGGAATGGGGTAGACTCGATACTGTGGGAATGTATCGACGTAGGTACATACCACGTAAACGTAGGGTGGACCTGTGACTGGGAGACGAGACCCGAGACGTCGAGGGTAGAGAGAGGGTGACGGTCACACCTTCACTCCGTCCTCTGTCTACCCGGGGGGTCCCATTTCGTCAACCTCTAAGTAAGAGATAACTGGTTTTGAGGTTTTATATTTATTGTCCCGTTAATTCTCTCCTCTGACCCGGGACGGGCCTGATGTATAAAGAAAAGAGTCTCAGTCCTCTGGTGGAGCTGGTGTGTACGTGTCTTTTCCGAGGGACCTCCGGTTTCTCCTCAGTACAGTTCTCTACAAGATGGTTCTACCGACAAACCAACCTAGGTAGAACCGATACTCTCCGAACCTGTGTGTACCCTCCTAGGTCTCTATATGGTTTATACCCGACACTTGGTCTGACTAGTTTTACTAACCGGTTTCCTTTAGGTCTTCTTTACGGGGTATTTTCATTAAGTTTGACGGTACTCCCGCACTGAGTCATTGAGTCCCTGAGAGGGAGACTCAGGCGAACACACAGACAGGTGTGTGTGAACGAGAAAAAGGAGGATTATTTATGAAACGACGAAGTGGTGAAAGGTTAAAACACCTTTAGAAAAGATGTTTCAACTTCCCGGTCCCGGGAACAGTGACTGGTAACCAGGTCACCGATCCTAGACCACGAAAGTGGTGACGTTGGGTCTGGGTCAGAGACCGACCCTTGGGTTCGGGACGAGGTTCGGCAACGTCCGACTCTGTGGAACTCTAGTCTTCGGGCGGAACCAGACGGGGTGAATTACCGAAATCCTAGTTTAAGAAGTCCTTTCCTTCCTTTCTTTTTACTTCCCCTTCCCCTTGACCCCTCTTCCTCTCGAAAGAGGATTTAAAACCGGGGGGAGTTTTTTTAAATTTTTACACGAGTCGTATTGACAAAATTGTCGTATAATATAAGTTAAATCTATGACTTCCTCCTTTGTCTTGTCCGAGGTAGAACTTTCGTCCTGAGGTACAACCCGACCTGACACCTGAAACTCGATACACGGGTCATAGATACCTTTGTATGGTTGACCTTTTGGTTTGGGGGTCCTACCTTCTCGGAGTCCCGAGTATGTATCTGAGAGACAACGGATTTTCTGATGGGATTAATAGACACATTGGTTTATCTTATTATGTAAGATAATACGAATAACCCTATACTGGTATCCGGATAACTATTAACAGGTGACAATTGATGGATCCGAATTCCGTATGCTTAGTGTCCAATTGAAACTAACATAGAAAGAAAAGGAAACAAGTCTGATCAAAGTCTCTTAAACCCCTCCACCCAAACTCGTGCATGTGGATCCCATATATTCCAAGAGTGTTTTTAACCAGCCCCAGGAACCGATTCTCCTCTGAGACGGAACCCGGGCGTCCACATTATTTGACGTGAGGCGATAGACGTAACAGGAAGACTCACTCAAACAAAGGCCTTGTACACCGATGTTATGAAGTGGGTATATAAAACTGAATATTGACTCTTTGTCTATAGAAAAGTCTGGTCCTTCCTCTTTATAGACTAAGAAAAATAGTATGAAAAGTCTTTTCTCAAATGGTACATTCAGAATGATACTAAAGTTTATTAGGACTAGTCAGGTAGGTCCGCCTCTTTCTAACTTCTTCACCCATTGTTAAAGTCACTCTCGTCTCCTTCTACGACGGAAATTACACACCGAGAATTTATTCTCTCAGCGACCTTGGGTCGACCGGTAGGAAGGAAGAGGGTCTCCCAAGGACCAGTATGGCGTCTTAGACATCCGTCACAGACCCGTCCTTCCCCCACCCCACTCTTTCCCCACCCCAAGACAAGGGTACTTGGGTCCCTAACCGTAAGGTTACCGCGATGGAAGGGTGTGTGGAATGAAAAGGGACGAAGAACTAGAACAAGATAGAGTCTTTTTGGGAAGGGTGGACTTCCGTGAGGGGTCTTCAAACCTCGGTCGAAAACCCAGAAAAAAGGGTAAACTCTACAAATTAGACCTCAGGATTCTTTTTTATAGTCTTCGTTACGGTAGTAGTTGTAAAGAAGGTCTCTAGAAAATACGGTTTCAAGAGGACCTCTGAACACGATCATTCGGTCTCCTAGTGTGACAGAAGAGATTGAGAGGGACAATAACAACAAATCAGCGATTCAACACAGACTGAGAACACTGGAGTTCCTGATATCGGAAGGTCCGAGGAGACAAGTACCCTAAAGGGTCCGTTCTCATGACCTCACCCAACGATAAAGGAAGAGGTCCCCTAGAAGACGAACTAGTCCTTCCCTAGTTTGGGTAGAGAGGACGAACCGTCCGATTAATGGTGACTCGGTAGACCCCACCGACATTGGGAGGGATGTAAACATTATCAGTCCTTATAGTTATGACCAAAATTTTCTACGTCTTTACTACATCATTCTTTAGAGTGTTACTTATTATTGACGTACCTTTATTATGGACGTACCTTTTTTACGTCCGTCTTACTATTCATCACTGGAACAATTACGTATAATCAAGGAAAAGGAAATTCGGATGTGCAATTGATTTTTAACTTAAGGATTGGTAAAAAAACCTGAAGTCAATTGGTAACGATACGTAGTAGAGAGGGGACTTATTCCAATGTGTCCCAGGTAGTGGGATTTGAACAATATTATCGAATGGATTAATATCAGTTAATCAGTATGTTAACAAATAAATTACCGATGCAAAAGATGATCTGAAATCGGAAGAACTCCCGTACTTAAAATAATCCGAATAAATGATGAATGTTGGGGTCACGAATCGTGTCGTGAAACGGGTATCTTGAACCTTTTTTATAAACAACTTATTTATTAAATATAAAAGACTTGATACTATAACAACGTCCTTGGTCATGAGCTCTTTCGTTCGTGGTGTGAGTCTCTCAACCTCTTGAGTCCAAATGATTCGGCCGTCCGGGTCTCCTCAATGGTAAGGTTCGAGACTCGGGACTTGTTTCTCTAATGTCTCAAAAATATCTGTCTAATATCACCCGTTGTGATCGACAATTATCCTACCAAATTTGATTCCCCAAAGTGTACGTACCCTTGTCGTTAGTTCTACTCTACTGGAAATGTGACTGTCCGTACTAATTCGTCCATACGTCGCCGGTCCACTAACGTTTCTCACCCTGTTCCCACTCACTCTATTTGACGTCAAGGATCATAACGTTCAGGGGTGAAAGACTCTGATGCACTGGATGCATTAGAGCTGAAACGTTCCCCGTTCGACTCAATGTCTCTGTCTTCCTCTTCCTCCAATACATTTTAAAATTGAGAAGGAGAAGTCATAATGACCGAAGTGTAATAAATTAGGGTTGTTATGGGTCAAAATATCTAACCATCTGTCCGAGACTCTTTAATTCCTTAAATACGTTCATACACATCTTAAATTTCTCAACTGAGACTTAAGTTTGGGTGAATCTTTTTTCTATTGAACATCACTAATTCTCGTACCCAAGACATCGGTGACGGACATAAGTCCTTTAAATGTCCGACAATACTCCTGACCTACTTGATTACTTCCGTTTCGTGCGCCTTCTTGTCTCGAACCGTGCCTTAGTCGTCAGTCCTTTGTAATCTCTAATTATAATAAAACGAAGAATAGGACACAGAAAACACAAGATTGTACAACGGAGGAGAGGAATCACTTCTCTGATCGGGTACCCGATTTGGAGGAGAGGGAATAATAGATTTTCTGATTAGTTTTAATTATATTTAATTATATGGTAAATACCCGTTATTATCTTTTTATTAGTTTCAGATCTCAGATTTGATCTTCTACCTCCCTCGGACCCAGGGACTCAGTGACACACCTCCTTTTAACGGTAGGTTATCCACCCATGGGTGGTGGTTAATTGAATATGTCCAGAGGTCTAGACAGCCAAATAAACAATGTCGTTGATCATTATGGGACTATTTATGTAGAAAATACATGTTTGTCACCCCATCCATTTGAGTTGTTATCAACGAAACTTTTTACATAATAAGGACAGAGACAAAGAGAGAGGGTAAGTAAGAGATACAGAGATAGAAACAGAGTCAATGAAAGGACACCTTTAGAGTGAACTTGTAATAAATCTATAACCTCCTTCACCTCTTTCATTTGTTCTTCAGGATATATTTAAAAATGTAGGTTTGTTTGGGATATAACCTCATAACCCTGAACGTATCTAAAACAAGATCAATAATTGAAAAACGATAATAAGGGACAATCATACTTTTAAGACGATACTTCTTCCACCACCAATCCCTTCCTAAACTTTAAGGACCTAGAGGGAACCATTATACTAGTCTTTTTGAGTGGAGATTCGAGGTATCCTTCTCTTAACGGATATACAAGGTTTCTCCCTTAAAGTAAATTTTCGAACGACGAAAGACAAAGTTAATTGGGGCGTAAACCTTTTTTTTCTAATACTCTACTAGGGTGAACATCTGATTGTTGGGTCTAATTTTGTTAACCTCAGAGTCCGAATCATGGTGTTCACTTGATGTTCTCAAGGTATGAATCGGACTTAATGTAAATATTGATCTCCTTCTTCGACGAAAGTATTTTTGTTTTGTTACCGTCATTGTTATTTGGGTCTTCATAGTCCGAATGACACCCTTACAGAATACAGTCTGTGAGACTCTTGGTAGGATAACGGAAGAGAAGGTAGACACATTGAACAAATCCTTCATTGAACTAACTACCTGTATAAAGGACTGTAAGTGGTATCTTCAATGTTTCTTATGGTACACCAATACCATCCAAAAATTCATATATAAAAATAATACTAATATTTTGATTATGTAATAATAATAAAAATTTTTTAGGTATTTATCGGGATTTTACGTTGTTTATGATATTTTTGTAGACATTGAAATGGTGAATGAATTTTGTGAAAACATAAACTATAGAGGGACACCAAAAAAAAAAAATTAGACAAAGAGATAATATGTAGATAGTAGATGTATGGATGGATAGATAAGTTTTAACCTCAGTGTTGAATGTATACTAAAATTGATATAAAAGAGTAAATTATACGTACTATTCTTTAAAAGGTACAGGGACTTACCAACACATTATAAAGTAATGTCTATATAAACAAGAGGTTTATAAAAGACTTGAGGATGAGACTTGTTCGTTTCTAAACGACATTAAATAAATCAGTAAAGAGATAACAAACTTGTAACAAGTTTGAAAATTTTTGTCTTCAGTTTAGTATAGACAGACGCGGTTTATACCAAGGGGTAAAACGATTCTCATTTTTGAATACAAAACTCAAGGGACCACCAGATCACCAATCCTAAATTACGAAAGTGACGGTACCGGTTCCAAGTTAGGGATCAGACTGTTGACTCTAGGATGTTCGACACACCGTACCGGTTTCAAAATTTTTTTTTTAAAGAGAAAAAAATTAATAAAAAAATTTAAATTTAAATAAATAGAATTAACCTCCGATTAATGAAATGTTATAACATAACCAAGACGGTGTGTAGTTGTACTTAGGCGGTGCCCGCATGTGCACAAGGAGTAGGACTTGGGGAATTCTCGAATGTAGGAATACTACCAGAAACTCCGGGAAGTGGTAACGGGGGTTGTGAATGGAGAGACCGAAGATAAGGAGAGGAACGGGTCGGTGTGGTTTGTGTAACCTGAGGGACGACAGAAAGATTAGCGGTCTGTCCGACACGAGGACCCGGAAGCGTCATCGATAAGAGAGACGGACCTTACGGGTTCCTGGGTGATGGGTCTAAAGAGTGGAGGAATCTTAAAAACGAGTCCGTAAGAGAAGAATCCTTCGTTTGACAAGGAAAAACAGATCGGAGATCGGTGAGAACTAGTGAGAACGAGAGAAAACAGAAAAATTAAAAAGAAGTCATAGATAATAAAAGAGTGTATCCTAAGTCAAGTCAAGTCAAACAGTGAGTCAGTACAGGCTGAGAAACGCTGGGGTACTTAACGTCGTGCGGTCCGGAGGGACAGATAGTGGCAGAGGGCCTCGAGTGAGTTTGAGTACAGGTAACTCAGTCACTACGGTAGGTCGGTAGAGTAGAAGACAGCAGGGGAAGAGGAGGACGGGGGTTAGGGAGGGTCGTAGTCTCAGAAAAGGTTACTCAGTTGAGAAGTGTACTCCACCGGTTTCATGACCTCAAAGTCGAAATCGTAGTAAGGACAGAGAATATGTGTAGACTACNAGAGGAAATCTTACCTGACCAACCTAGAGGAACGTCAGGTTTCCTGAGAGTTCTCAGAAAAGGTTGTGGTGTCAAGTTTTCGTAGTTAAGAAGTCGTGAGTCGAAAGAAGTGTCAGGTTAAGAGTGTAGGTATGTACTGGTGACCCTTTTGGTATCGGAACTGGTCCCCCTGTAAACAACCGTTACGTTACAGAGACGAAAAGTTATACGATAGATCCAACCAGTATTGAAAAGAAGGTTCCTCATTCCCAGAAAATTAAAGTACCGACGTCAGTGGTAGACGTCACTAAGACCTCGGGGGGTTTTATTTCAGACTGTGACAAAGGTGACAAAGGGGTAGATAAACGGTACTTCACTACCCTGGTCTACGGCACTAGAATCAAAAGACTTACAACTCGAAATTCGGTTGAAAAAGTGAGAGGAGAAAGTGAAAGTAGTTCTCCGAAAAATAAAGGAGAAGTGAAAGACGGTATTCCCCACCATAGTAGACGTATAGACTCCAATAATTATAAAGAGGGTCGTTAGAACTAAGGTCGAACACGAAGAAGGTCAGGTCGTAAAAAGTACTACATGAGACTGTATATTCAATTTATTCGTCCCACTGTTATATGTCCGAACTGTATGAGGAAAAGGATAAACCTTGGTCAGAAAACAAGGTACAGGTCAAGATTGACAACGAAGGACTGGACGTGTATCCTAATATGAAATAAATCATTCAAATGGTAAATAATAGAATAGGAGGGTGTCATTACATTTAAGGTACTCCCATCTTATAAACAGTTAAAACAAGTGGTTATATAACGTCCACGAGGTTTGTGACGAAGTGTGTACCATCAATCAACGAGTAATTTATAAACAACGTACTTACATATTTACAAAAAACGTAAAAATCGATGAACACTTGTCACGATATATCCCAGATTTAGAAACTGACTTAGAGAACACTAAGACTCTAAAGTACCCCAATGACTCAGTTTCCTTGTTTAAAATTCCGAAATACTATATATAGTAATTTATCGAAAAATCTTTTCAACAAGACTAAATACGAAAATCGTCGTATTTACAAGTAGAGTAATGTAATTATGTACATTTTCAATTGGAAACAATTAGACTTACGTCTTCTTACGATGAGTAAAATTTTAAAATGTAATTTTTGAAAGTGTTAATAGACGGATGATTATTTAAACTTCTAAATTTTAAATCGAATAATCAATAACTAGTGGACTAGTGTAAGGAATAACTATCTAACATCGTTTATAATTCTAAATAAAAGTAAAAACAACCCCTATTAAACACGTGTGGTTCACTTATATAAATCCCCTTTTTTTATGAGAATTTGGGTGGTGGGTCAAATTCTTCATCCTGTAGTAGTTAAGAAAACTTTAGGGGTACTCACGGAGGGTCAGGGTAAAGAGTGGTAGAAATGTCTCTTTGTAACGAAAAAAATACACAGGGTTTACCATATAACAAATCAAAACGGACAAAACTTCTACCTCAGTATGACGTGAAGTTGTAACACAAAGATTTTACAAACTAAAGATGCTGACGTTAAGTAAATAAAAATGACGAAATATGATAAGAGAATACATATACATGGCGGTAAATAATTAGATCACAGAGTAGTTACCCTTCGTCCCAACAAAGATTGAGAAACCATACTATTTTCTGTGACGATATTTGTAAAACAAATACTAAAGACTCGGTAATATACGTTTGAGAGACATCCCATATATAAATCCTCTGTCTAAAGACCCAGTAGCTCCTACACCTCCAAGTTGAAAAGTTCTATTACACTTTGAGAAGGTCAAACCAACATAATTAAATACAAAGATTATCGTCATCTCCCGAAGGGTCCAACGAGTCACCATTTTTTAGACGGACGGTTACGTCCTCTGTGTCCAAGCTAGGGACCCAGTCTTTCTAGAGGATCTCATCCTTAGCCGTCGGGTGAGGTCATAAGAACGGACCTCTTAAGGTACCTGTCCCCTCGGACAGTCTGATGTCAGACACCCCAGTGTTTCTCAACCTGTTCCGAATCACTGACTCGTACGTGCGTGATCGTCACCTGTTATACAAGTCAAGTCAAGTCAAGTCAACGAGTCAGTACTGACTGAGAAACGCTGGGGTACCTGACGTCGGACGGTCCGGAGGGACACGTAGTGGTTGAGGGCCTCAAATGGATTTGAGTGTGGGTAAGTCAACCACTACGGTAGGTTGGCAGAGTAGGAGACAACAGGGGAAGAGGAGGACGGAAGTTATATAATGTCTGACATAAAGAAGGTTTACTACTGTTTGACATAAAGAAGTGTAGAAATATTGTACACTGAACTCTGGGTTCCGACGACGACGACGACGATTCAGCGAAGTCAACACAGACTGAGACATACTGGGGTCTCTACCGTCGGGTGGTCCGAGGGGACAGGGACCCTAAGAGGTCCGTTCTTGTGACCTCCTCTGGGTTCCGATTGTCGCCCATTAAACCGTCACGTATCGATTAAAGATTTCAACTGGGATCCAGAAAGTCTCTAATTTTTTTTTTTTGTGATTATTAACATACTTTCTTTTTAAAGATCTCAATTAGAGGTCTCGGTAAAAGAACAATACAATCGTCTTTCCTTTTCCAGTTACCGTAAAAACAGTGACATAGATCTTACTAAATTCTTTAGTGAATGTATAGTCTTATGGTCGACCTCGTTCCATGTCGGGAGAGAGTCTCCCTAACAGAGGACTTCTTTGGATAAAAAAAAATTACTTATAAAAAAAGACAACCTATAGGTTTCCCCTCAACCGACTACCAATATGTCCAGACCTTAAAATCTTTTTCCCTTACAGTAATAACGAAGAAAACTTGTTTAGTTAGACGACGATGACGATGACGACGACGATTCAGCGAAGTCAGTACAGGCTGAGACGTGCTGGGGTATCTGTCGTCGGGTGGTCCGAGGGGAACAGGGACCCTAAGAGGTCCGTTCTTGTGACCTCACCCAACGGTAAAGGAAGAGGTTACGTACTTTCACTTTTCACTTTCACTTTAACGAGTCAGCACGGACTGAGGGTCGTTGGGGTACCTGACGTCGGGTGGTCCGAGGAGGTAGGTACCCTGAGAGGTCCGTTCTCATGACCTCACCCCACGGCAATGGAAGAGGTTGTTTAGTTAGATTAGTCGTAGATAAAAATCAGACGAAATATTTTCTGGGATTCTGGTCTCTACAAACTCTCTTTTCTCTTATAATGAGGGTAAAGGTGAGACAAAGGAAAATTTAAGTCAAGTCAAGTCAAGTCAAGTCAGCGAGTCAGTACAGACTGAAAAACGCTGGGGTACTTAACGTCGTGCGGTCCGGAGGGACAGGTAGTGGTTGATGGCCTCAAGTGAGTCTAAGTACAGGTAGCTCAATCACTACGGTAGGTCGGTAGAGTAGGAGACAGCAGGGGAAGAAGAGGACGGGGGTTAGGGAGGGTCGTAGTCTCAGAAAAGGTTACTCAGTTGAGAAGAGTACTCCACCGGTTGCGTGACCTCAAAGTCGAAATCGTAGTAAGGAAGGTTTCTTTAGGGTCCCAACTAGAGGAAGTCTCACCTGACCAACCTAGAGGAAAATTCAATCTTCTAAAGTTTGAGAGTTTTTATCCTAAGTAAGTGAAAATAAATAACGTTTGTTCAAAAAACAGTTACTACACATGGAGACTACACATTAGTAATTCGGTTCCAATCCAATCCACCGGACCAACTAGGGATTTATGTACCTTTCAGTAGTAAAATTCTTTACAAAAGTTATTATGACACAGTCTCAATTTGTTGGTCGGGTCTCGAAAGACAGGTAGAAGAACACTCTTTTGGGTATCCTTTATTGTGCCTTAACTAGTTTCCCCTGTACCCTTTCATAATAGTAAGTCGATACCTTCCGAACCCGATCTGGTGACGTCTGATTGGTACAGAACTCGGGGTCTTGGGGGGAGATGGACTACCTCCTCCGAGGTCGACCGGACTTCTTCTCGATATATGCACCTTCTTCTCTACCCACTGAACGAAACGACTGTGAGTGGAAACCCGGTTCGATTCGAATCATTCAGGTGACCCGGTGTTCTGAGGACCAGAGGTCCTTTGACCGGTTCCCACCTATACGTCCACTAATTCTTTTCTCGTCTCCTTTCTTACTGGGGTACCTGGTACCCCGGTTTAGACTTGGACTGGAAAGGGTAACGTGGAGACTCACTCAGAAGAGGATCGACACGAACAGACGGTTGGGTCTAATGTGTGTGTCGTAACTGTATGTATATAAGGTGTGAGTATAAGAAAAAAGTTGGAAATATAGTGAGTGAAATGGAAATCGTATACACCGGAACACGATATAAGTGAAGTTTTTATTAAAGTAACTTCGCATTATACGTATGGTACTTTCAATGGGTAGAATTGACATTTTAAGTTACTAAAAAGACCCCCCAGTCATTCAAATTTCCTGTCTTTACCATACCTGGATTGTCTTCGTCTTCTATAATTCTTCTCTACGGTTCTTATGTGCCTTCTTGACATGTTTTCTCTAGAAGTGCTGGGCCTATTAGTGCTACCACACGAGTGAGTAGATCTCGGTCTGTAGGACCTTACACTTCAGTTCACTCGGAATCTTTCGTAGTGATACTTGTTTCGATCACCTCCACTACCTTAAGGTTAACTCGATAAAGTTTAGGACTTTCTACTACGACACTTTCACGACGTGAGTTATACGATCGTTTAAACCTTTTGAGTCGTCACCGGTGTCCTGACCTTTTTCAGTCAAAAGTAAGGTTAGGGTTTCTTTCCGTTACGGTTTGTTACGAGTTTGATGACGTGTTAACATGAGTAGAGTGTGCGATCATTTCATTATGAGTTTTAAGAGGTTCGGTCCAAAGTCGTTATACACTTGGCACTTGAAGGTCTACAAGTTCGACCAAAATCTTTTCCCTCTCCTTGGTCTCTAGTTTAACGGTTGTAGCCGACCTAGTACCTTTTTCGTTCTCTCAAGGTCTTTTTGTAGATAAAGACGAAACAACTGATACGGTTTCGGAAACTGACACACCTAGTGTTATTTGACACCTTTTAAGACTCTCTCTACCCTTATGGTCTAGTGGACTGGACGGGGAACTCTTTGGATATACGTCCAGTCCTTCGTTGTCAATCTTGACCTGTACCTTGTTGTCTGACCAAGGTTTATCCTTTTCCTCATACAGTTCCGACGTATAACAGTGGGACGAATAAATTGAATATACGTCTCATGTAGTACTCTTTACGACCTGACCTTCTTTCTGTTCGACCTTAGTTCTGACGGCCCTCTTTATAATTATTAGAGTCTATACGTCTACTGTGGTGGCAATACCGTCTTTCACTTCTCCTTGATTTTTCGGAGAACTACTTTCACTTTCTCCTCTCACTTTTTCAACCGAATTTTGAGTTGTAAGTCTTTTACTTCTAGTACCGTAGGTCAGGGTAGTGAAGTACCGCTTATCTACCCCTTTGTCACCTTTGTCACAGTCTGAAATAAAAAGACACGAGGTTTTAGTGACGTCTACCACTGACGTCGGTACTTTAATTTTCTACGAATGAGGAACCTTCTTTTCAATACTGGTTGGATCTATCGTATAAGGTTTCGTCTGTAATGAAACGGCTGATTCCAGGCAGATCGGTTCCGATACCAAAAAGATCACCAGTACATACCTACACTCTCAACCTGACACTTCTTCCGACTCACCACTTCTTAACTACGAAAACTTGACACCACAACCTCTTCTGAGTTCTCAGGGAACCTGACGATCCTCTAGGTTGGTCAGGTAAGACTTCCTCTAGTCGGGACCCTAAAGAAACCTTCCTTACTACGATTTCTACTTTGAGGTCATGAAACCGGTGGAGTACACTTCTCAACTGAGTAACCTTTTCTGAAACTACGACCCTCCCTAACTCCCGTCCTCTTCCCCTACTGTCTCCTACTCTACCGACCTACCGTAGTGACTGAGCTACCTGCACTCGGACTCACTTGAGGCCCTCAACCACTACCTGTCCCTCCGGACCGCACGACGTTAAGTACCCCAGCGTTTCTCAGTCTGTGCTGACTAGTTGACTTGACTTGACCTGACTTGACTTCAAATGACTTAAAACGTTGGTAGTGGTTTTAGGTCAAAATATCATCAGGACAATGGAGTTATTCTAGGAAGTACAAGTGACCGTCAGTCAGGGACAAAGGGTGGGAGGTCCGGACCTTGGTTGATCATTATACGGAAGAATATCTAAATGGAAAAGACCTGTAAAGTATACTTACCTTAACACGTTTCACACCAGAAAACACAAACTGAAGAAAAGTCCATCGCACTTCAAGAAGGTACAACATCGTACATAGTTAAAAAGTAAGGAAAAATAACGGCTCACCGACCACAAGTAACACAAATTAGTGAACGGTCAACTACCTGTAAACCCGACGAAGGTAAACCCCCGACAACACTTATTCCGACGCCACTTGTAAGTACACATTCAGAAACATATTCGTATCAAAGGTAAAGGGAACCCATATATGTATTCTCTCCTTAACGATGTAATATACTATTCAGACACAGATTGAAAAATTCTTTGACGGTTGGACAAAAGTATAGTCGGTGTGGTAAAGTACAAGGGACTCCAACTGAAAAACACTCGAGACAAAGACAACCATCCGACATCGAAGGACCCCTGTCGTGAAGGACGGACATCGAGACCCATTGGTATTAAGAGTCGTATCTCATCAGACACCAAGAATTACTACTAGCGACATCACCCAACTTACCACCGAGGTTTCTATATAAGTGTAGCACTGAGAACCTTCGATACTTATAACGGAATATAACAACGTCCTTCCGCCTGGAGAAGGTCCTGGACTCTTACCCGAAAACAGATTTGAGCCTTTACTTAACAGGTTGCTCTGTGTACACGTATGTTTGGTTCTCCGAATTAACCCTTCCCCGTGGGTCCACCTCTTGTCGTCCCATTCCCTTGGGTCCTCCTGACGAGACGGTGTACCGGTGTACCTGTCAGATGTCAGGTACCCCAACGTTTCTCAGTTTGTACTGACTCACTGATTGTGAAAGTGTATATTTCTTGATATTTCCGACTTTAATTAAAAAAAAGAAATAATAGGACCTTTTCAAGATAGTGATTGAATCCTAGGACAGAACAAGGGTCCTTACTAATTAACGACAATCTCCTCTGGGTATAAATTCCCGCACTCGTGGGTTCTTGTGGTCACTAACTCTTCGTTGCACTTCCCTTACGATCGACGAGGTAGAGAAATAATCTCACGAACTACGTAAGTCTCGTGAAACCCGAACTCTCGGTTGAGAATCCTTATTTCCTTCCCGGGTCTCTCCCCGTATTCGTCCCGTTGTAGACCGAATTTTACACGGTATAACCCCTAGAACCCATTCTTACCGGAGGATCTCTCGCTGTCTCGACCTCGAAAAACAAAGGTCAGATAATCAGAAATCTACAAGAGACAGGTGGGGAAGGTGGAGGCTAAATTTCAACTGATTAAAAATTCTGCGTCACACGGTCAATTTTTAACTACTTAGTGGTATTTGTGTCATCGTTCCGTTGACTGAATCTCTGTACACGAAATCGATCCATTAAGTGCACCCGAAGCACTTACGACCTACAATGAATTTATAGATCTTTTAATTAAGTGTTCTCCCTAAGTAAATAGGAAGACAACTATTTTGATCAAGACACTTGATGTTTGAATTTAGATTTCAAATTGCATGAATGTCATTTCCTTCACAGAAAATTATGAGGAAATTTACTCACTTCGGTCTTACGAGTTAAGTAAGACCTTATGTACACCCTTTTATTCGTTTAATGGATTTTGGTTGGCTAAATATTAAATTTAACCTTCAAGAAACACAACACTCGATATTCAAAGTCAAAAGGAACCTAATGGAAGTTTGTCTATCCTATTGTAATTTTTAAGACACCCTTTTTTCCCACACCATTTCTTGGGGGAGGCCTCTGAAGTTAGACAGGATCCCAAAACGAGGGGATTTACACGACACACCTTAAAACAAGGACCCTTTACGAAATCCCGTCTTTATAGAGACTAATTTATTCAAACCCCTGACGATGTCTAATCAGGGGAGAACTTCCATATGTTCCGAGTAATCATGTTAGAGACTCGTCACGATAGTATTTCTTCACTTCACTTCAGCGAGTCAACACAGACTGAGAAACGTTGGGGTACCCGACATCGGATGGTCCGAGGAGACAGGTACCCTAAAAGGTCCGTTATCATGACTTCACCTAACGGTAAAGGAAGAGGTCCCCTAGAAGGACTGGGTCCCTAGTTTGGGCCCAGAGGGCGTAACATCTATCTACGAAATGGCAGACTCGGTGGTCCCTTAAAGACATTGAGAGGTATAGAACCCGAAGGGTCCACCGCAATCACCATTCCTTTTTTGGGTGGGCGGTTACGTCCTCTACGCCCTCTGTGTCCAAACTAGGGACCCAGTCCTTCTAGGGGACACACACTTTACTGTTGGCTGAGGTCATAAAAACAGACCTTTTAAGGTACCTGTCTCCTCGGGCCGTCCGATGTCAGGTACCCCAGTGTTTCTCTTTGTTGACTCTCACACACACGTGTGTTCGTGTGTGTGTGTGTGTGTGTGAGTGTGTGTGTGTGTGTGTGTGTGAGGTAGAGAACCTGAATAAACTGGGGTCTTAGGACAAAAGTACATTGAGAATAATTGTAGAACTCGTTAGTCACAAGAGGTCCTGTGCTAATAATAATAACGAAGACTTAATAAAATACTAGAAGTCGTTGGGGATCGGAGTCAAAGAGGAAACTTGATTATTGGGGGAGTGTCTGTACGACACTTGGTTTTCAAGGTGTCTTTCCACGGGATTTTTGAAACCGTACGCTAAAGACACAACCTGATTCAAGCGAATGACGTTTCGGTGGGACAATCAAGAGGACAATGGGGTAAGACGGTCCTGACGGTCATTACAGGGAGACACCTTACAGGCAGAGCTCAACCGTGGGTGTATTTTCGTACCTGTGTGCCGTTTCGGTCCTTCCGATGTTGAACGAATTTAAAGTTGGACTACCAGGTAAAGTTTCCAGTAAGAAAGAAGAAGATTTCCGCGTTGGCGCCGTCATTAAAGGAAAACTCGTAAAAATCGGTGAATGTAGCTCTGCTCAACAGTACCTTATTGGACACAAGTGTAGGAGGAAAGTTCCCGCCGAATTTACACCTCGGTCCTTCCGACATCGGAATTCCGAGTGGAGCCGACCAATGAGACTTCGACGACAGAGTCAGACCAAAACCAAATCTTTGTTCCATTATGCATTAGGTTTATTTGTTCGGTCCCGTCTTCTGGGTTTACTGACTTCTCGTTTGGTCGAAATTTCGAGGTGAACCTAGGAGCTCCAAGTCGTGACCACTGTGTTCGGTTTCTGGGTAGTCAGTGGTCGCACGGGGCACCTGGTCCACGGACGCCGACGAAACGAAGGCGTCCCGGTCACAAACGATGAAGGGTTTCACGCACTATAAAATCCAAATTTACGTTTGAGACTCATTTATAAGTAGAAATGTTTCATTCTTTTCCTAGTGTCTAAACGAAAAGTCAAAACCCCACAAAGGACCTTCACTCCTTTCTGATTAAACCTGAAACTCCTGTAAACAGAAACCTCAAAGACCTCGTACAGTATTCCGAAAAGTAACTTAGTTCGAAGGTACCCACCTCTACTTGAATTAAAAATAGCGTTCCGAATTCTAGAGTTGAGGTCGGTCCAAAGACGGAAGGACAGAGGATTATTTCTTGTGGTCAATCTTCAATCTTTTTGGGTTCTAATAGAAAAATCAATTTTACCTAATAAGTGTCTTAAGACTTTAAGTCGAAAAGGAACACTCGACATTTGAATTTCGACATTTAAGGAAGAGTTCGTCCTTGACTTCTTGAACTGACCTAACTTCGTATTTCGTTATTCATAAACAGGGAATTAAACAGGAGATGAAAGGAAGGACAAAAACACAAACACTATAATTATGTTCCCTTTAAATCATTTCCCAGTGACTGAAACCAAACTATCGATGGTTCAGAAAGTAAACGTTCCGAACTCAAGATCTTAGCTCTCTTCCTTTCTGTTTCCTTCTCGAGTAAAACAGTCACAGATTACTCCCCTGCTACGAGATATAAAATGACTTTGGCGGAACAGGTACCTGGATTCCGGAGCGAGGTCCTGTCCCGGTCGAAGGACCCATACGCTTGACACGTTAACGCACGTCTGGGTGTGTCGTTCCCTAGGGTCCGAACCAAGTCACGGGACAACAGAGGTAGAACTATCACGACTATGAAAAAAACTTGTTCCCCGGGTGTAAAAGTAAAACGAAAATCATGGAGTTTAAAGTGTCGACTAAGAACGGGACCTAATAGTAATTCCGAGAGAGGAGAGGAGAGAGGGAAGGGGACGGTGGTACTGGGGTCACTTTTCTTTCACAATTCACAATCAACGAGTCAGTACAGGTTGAGAAACGTTGGGGTACCTGAGATCGGGCTGTCTGAGGAGACAGGTACCCTAAGAGGTCCGTTCTCTTGACCTCACCAAACGACGGTAAGGGAAGAGGTCTCTGGAAGGGCTGGGTCCTAACTTGCGACCCAGAGAGTGTAACGTACGTCTAAGAAATGATTGACTTGGTGGTCCCTTCGTCAGGTACTGGGGTCTAAGTCGGAGTTCTGGTACGAGTTCCGACCTGAGAGGTCACAGTATAGGCACTTTGTCCTTCGGCTCATAAGTGGGACTCCACTTAGTTGAAAACCACTAGTAGGACACCTAAAATGTCTAATAAAACAGTAAAGTCCCATCGAGAAGAACCAAACCTAAAAACTATGTACGGTCTATTAAAGTTATCAGTAAGTTCGGTTTGTGGTAATCCTTCTCTTTACAC
Source organism: Capra ibex (assembly GCA_006410555.1). Lineage (NCBI taxonomy): Eukaryota > Metazoa > Chordata > Mammalia > Artiodactyla > Bovidae > Capra > Capra ibex. The sequence continues at coordinate 36,889,731 of SJYO01018757.1, read as the reverse complement.
AATGGTTCCTTGTTAGGACATTACGACTACGAATTATGTCTTATAAAAGGTAAACATTAAAACTATAAGAATTCTATTTGGTCATTTGTCCACGATTTAGTTAAATGTAAAATTCAAATGTAGTCTTAAAATTTTTTAGAACGACTTATGGACTTATGAAATACTACAGTAAAGGACATATACCAAAGATAAAAAAAAAATAGAACTCGGTATACCTCCTGTAAATAAGTTATACGGATAATTTGAAAATATAAACATGGTGAACGTATTTGACGGATTTTAATACTACTACTTTGAGGACAGAAACCCATCAGTAAACAAAAGGAAGGAAAAGAAAAAGTAACGGAGTCCTTTAAGAAGACTTTGTCGGTACAAAGAGTAAAAAGGTTAAATTTTTAACGAGTGGACCGCTAGCGGGAAAGGAGAAATGATGAAACCATCTTTTCAAAAGTAGTTTGACGTAAAATAACACTACTAAACAGGGAAACTTCTTATACCTTTCTTTGTTCGGATAGATAACGATGAGACAACTATACTGACTCTCACAACATATAATGTAGTGTAAGACTAGAGAATCCTCTTGGGTTTCCTCTGTAACGAGAGACGAGAGTCAACCTCAACCATATTCATGTCCTGGTAGATCCCGATACGATCGTAGAGTCTGACACAGTAATCCGTGTGACCTGTACGTTACTCTCTTTTTTTAGATCAATTATACACAGAATAAAATGTAAGGTGTATATTCACTGAAGTATACTATGAACAGAAAGAGAAAGACTGAATGAAGTGAATCATACTATAGCGATCAACGTATGCACAACGACGTTTACCGTGGTAAAGTAAGAAAAAATACCACCTCATCATAAAGTAGTTTATACCCATGGTGTGTATAGATGTTTGTTTCTGTTTGGGTGTCTGTATCTCGTTTCTGAACACCAACGACCCCCTCCCCCGCCCCTCCCTCCTCCCCCTTCCTACCCGACCCTCAAACCCCAACCACGAATCAACGAGTCAGTACAGACTGAGAAACACTGGGGTACCTGACATCGGGTGGTCCAAGGAGACAGGTACTCCCAAGAGGTCCGTTCTTGTGACCCACCCAACGGAACGGGGACGGGTCCCTAGAAGGGTTGGGTCCCTACCTTGGGTCCTGAGGACGTAACGCCCGTCTAAGAAATGGTAGAATCGGTGGTCCCTTCTGGAATCCCAACCATCAACGTTTGATAATGTAAATCTTCCCTACTTTGTTACTCCGGGATTACATATCGTGTCCCTTGATATATCTTATAGGATACTATTTACCTTTTCTTAAACATTTTTTGGTATTACCTTTTCTTAGACATTGTTCTTACGTAGTGATATACAAAAATTGACTCCATGAAACGACACATTGTCTCTAACCGTTGTTGTAACATTTAGTTGATGAAGTTTTATCTTTTTTTAGACTATTTTGAAAGATCCTCCTCATGACATATAACAGTCTCCTTTATGAAAACGCTTCGGTGAACGTCTCCACAATTTTTAAAGTTCCCTACACTAGTTCATTGTCATACGAGTCATTTGAGGGGAGACTCATCATACCGACCTGAATTGAACTCTTGAAAACAGACGACCCACCCCGTGTCTTAAGATGTCCGTCTCTGTTTATAACCCTATAACCTACTCTTCGACTTGCGACAGTCGTTGGGATTAAATTTTTGGACAGTGTGTACGTCGAGGAGACACCTTTAAAATTTCTGATAGTCGAACTTCCACAAGGGTGTGTGGAAGTGTAGAACTAGATCACGATTACACTTAAGGAACGTATCAAATTGAAGGGGACTCGTTGATCGAGCAAAAACGCAAATACTAGAAACGGTCAGTAATGGTTATTACCAAAGAAGAAACTCCACGACCTCGCCTCGAATCTCGGCTCATATACCAGGTGGAGAGAGTTCACACTTTTCAGGGACATATGAAGACAGGATTCGAGGAGGGAGACCCAGGTACAATCACAGACTGAAGAAATAAAGGAAAGCGGAGTAAAGAGGATTAGTAAAATAGAATGGTTTACCACATACAGAAGAGTGTGACGGAAGTGAGTCAGGATGAAGTCGAAAATTTACTAATAAAAGTACGCACGATTCATTGCGACTTCTTCGACTTCAACTTACCAAGATACTTCTGGATGTTCTGGAAAATCTTGATTGTGCGGTTTTCTACAGGAAAGATAATCCTTACGTTTTCGTCCTTCAGTTTTTTGTAAACCTCATTGTCCGTTTAAACCGGAACCTCATGTCTTACTTCGTCCCGTTTCCGATTATCTTAAAACGGTTCTCTTGTGTGACCAGTATCGTTTATGGGAGAAGGTTGTTGTGTTCTCTTCTGAGATGTGTACCTGTAGTGGTCTACCAGTTGTGGCTTTAGTCTAACTAATATAAGAAACGTCGGTTTCTACCTCTTCGAGATTGATATATCAGTCGTTTTTGTTCTGGTCCTCGACTGACACCGAGTCTAGTACTTGAGGAATAACGGTTTAAGTCTGAATTTAACTTCTTTCGTCCCTTTTGGTGGTCTGGTAAGTCCATACTGGATTTAGTTTAGGGAATACTAATATGTCACCTTCACTCTTTATCTAAATTCCCTGATCTAGACTATCTGTCTCATGACTACTTGATACCTACCTCCAAGCACTGTAACATGTCCTCTGTCCCTAGTTCTGGTAGGGGTACCTTTTCTTTACGTATTTTCGTTTTACCGACAGACTCCTCCGGAATGTTTATCGACACTTTTCTTCTCTGCAGTTTTCGTTTCCTCTTTTCCTTTCTATATTCGTAGACTTACGTCTCAATGTTTCTTACGGTTCCTCTCAATTCTTTCGGAAGGAGTCGTTAGTTACGTTTCTTTATCTCCCTTTGTTGTCTTCCCCTTTCTGATCTCTAGCGAAGTTCTTTTAATCTCTATGGTTCCCTTATAAAGTACGTTTCTACCCGTATTATTTCCTGTCTTTACCATACCTGGATTGTCTTCGTCTTCTGTAATTCTTCTCCACCGTTGTTATGTGTCCTCTTGACGTGTTTTTTCTAGAAATGCTGGTTCTATTAGTGCTACTACACTAGTGAGTAGATCTCGGTCTGTAGGACCTTACACTTCAGTTCATCCGGAATCTTTCGTAGTGATGTTTGTTTCGATCACCTCCACTACCGTAAGGTCAACTCGACAAAGTTTAGACTTTCTACTACGACATTTTCACGACGTGAGTTTTACGGTCGTTTAAACCTTTTGAGTCGTCACCGGTATCCTGACCTTTTGCAGACAAAAGTAAGGTTAGGGTTTCTTTCCGTTACGGTTTCCTACAAGTTTGATGGTGTGTTAACGTGAGTAGAGTGTACGATCATTTCATTACAAGTTTTAAGAGGTTCGGTCCGAAGTCGTTATGCACTTGGTACTTGAAGGTCTACAAGTTCGACCAAAATCTTTTCCGTCTCCTTGGTCTCTAGTTTAACGGTTGTAGCCGACCTAGTACCTTTTTCGTTCTCTCAAGGTCTTTTTGTAGATAAAGACGAAACAACTGATACGGTTTCGGAAATTGACACACCTAGTGTTATTTGACACCTTTTAAGACTTTCTCTACCCTTATGGTCTAGTGGACTGGATGGAGAGCTCTTTGGATATACCTCCAGTCCTTCGTTGTCAATTTTGACCTGTACCTTGTTGTCTGAACAAAGCTTATCCTTTTCCTCATGCAGTTCGGATATATAACAGTGGGACGAATAAATTGAATATACGTCTCATGTAGTACTCTTTGCGACCCGACCTTCTTTGTGTTCGACCTTAGTTCTAACGGCCCTCTTTAGAGTTATTGGAGTCTATACGTCTACTGTGGTGGGAATACCGTCTTTCACTTCTCCTTGATTTTTCGAAAAACTACTTTCACTTTCTTCTCTCACTTTTCCGACCGAATTTCGAGTTGTAAGTCTTTTGATTCTAGTACCGTATACCAGGGTAGTAAAGGACCCTTTATCTACCCCTTTGTCACCTTTGACACAGTCTAAAATAGAAAGACCCGAGGTTTTAGTGACGTCTACCACTAACGTCGGTACTTTGATTTTCTGCGAATGAGGAACCTTCTTTTCAATACTGGTTGGATCTATCGTATAATTTTTAGTCTCTGTAATGAAACGGTTGTTTCCAGGCAGATCAGTTCCGATACCAAAAAGGTCATCAGTACATACCTACACTCTCAACCTGACACTTCTTTCGACTCACGGTTTCTTAACTACGAAAACTTGACACCACAACCTCTTCTGAGAACTCTCAGGGAACCTGACTTTCCTCCAGGTTGGTCAGTTAGGATTTCCTCTAGTCAGGACCCACAAGTAACCTTCCTGACTATGATTTCGACTTTGAGGTTATGAAACCGGTGGAGTACGCTTCTCAACTGAGTAACCTTTTCTGACTACGACCCTCCCTAACCCCCGTCCTCTTCCCCTACTGTCTCCTACTCTACCGACCTACCGTAGTGGCTGAGGTACCTGTACTCAAACTCACTTGAGGTCCTCTACCACTGCCTGTCCCTCGGGACCGCACGACCCTAAGTACCCCAGTGTTTCTCAGCCTGTACTGACTCGTTGACTTCACTTGACTTCTGTGAAGTCAACACAGACTAAGAAACTCTCGGGATACCAGGTATCGGACGGTCTGAGGAAACAGGAACCCTAAGAGGTCCGTTTTGATGACCTCATCCAACGACACGGGAGGAGGTCACCTGGAAGGGTTGGGTCCCTGACTTGGGTGCAGAGAATCCAGAGGACGTGACCATCCGTCCAAGAAATGGGGAAGGAGAAGGAGGAGTACCAGAAAAGGGAGGCGGAGGAGGAGAAGACACCATTGTACTCATTGTTGTTTTCTCGACTGCAGGCGACAACACTAAGACGTATTTAACTGTCACTGGATGCCCCTATATCAAGTCTGCTTTTAAGTATTACATATACCATCTCCCATTTTCCCTCCTCACCGAGTTAGTTAAACGGGTTATCATTTCCGGTGTTACAATATATTTATTTGTTTCGTTTCATACAATCTCAGATACGTCTTAGATTTTTGTGTTATTTTGTGTTCAATCAGTATAACGTGGAGTGGTTTATTTCGATAATACATATAACAATAACTTTCATAAAGTTATCTATTACTCATAGGAAGTAAATATTATACTGATGACCAGTTGTTTAAAACCCCGGATTGGAGGATCGATCGACATAAAGGTTTACAGAATCGTCTGTTAAGGTGGTTCTACAGGATTTCCGTGTAATTTGAATAGAAGTTTTGGTTTGAGTCGTAGAGACCTTTCCGTGTAGGGACGAGTGAGAACAAGGAGGAATGAGAAATCGTAGTGACAGGTCCAAGGAAAGAAAAGAATTGGGAATGTAGGTTAGTCAGTAGATCAGGGGACTAATCTAAACTACAAAGAAAACTCAGATTCGAGAGGAGAGACTACGATTTCGGTAAAGTCCAGGATAATAGGACTTCAGAGGATACCCCCCCATACACATGAGGTCCACACACATTTCAATGGAAACTCTCATTCACTTCCTTTATTATATAATCTCTACGATGTATATAAAAGTGGACAAGGAAAATTTTTTAAATAAAAATAACTTTGTACAAACTGACACACACACGATCAGTGAGTCAACAGAGGCTGAGACACTGGGGTACCTGACATCGGACGATCCAAGGAGACAAATACCCTAAGAGGTCCGTTCTTATGACCTCACCCAACTTACGGGAAGAGGCCCCTTAGAAGGACTGGGTCCCTAGCTTGGACCCAGAGGACACAATCGTCCGTCTAAGAAATGGTAGACTCGGTGACCTCTTCGAGTCGGTGACCCCTTCATGTCCCTGACATCACAACACAATTAATGACGATACAATGTTTCACTAAGTCAAGACGTGTGTGTATGTATGTACACACACACACATATATATATATATATGTGTGTGTGTGTATGTTTGTAAGAAAAATTTTCATAAGAAAGGGTAATACCAAATAGTGTCCTATAACTTATATCAAAGGACACGCAATGTCATCCTGGAACAACAAGTAAGTAAGATATATGTTTTCAACTGTAGACGATTAGGGTTAGAGGGTAAGGTAGAGAGGGGGTCAAGGGAAGAGGGACCGTTGGTGTTCAAACAAGAGAAACAGGCACTAAGACAAAGACAAAGTATCAATCCAAACACGACACGAATGAGTCAACACAGACTGAGAAAACTCTGGGGTACCTGACATACATCGGAGACTAAGAAACACTGGGGTACCTGACATCGGACGGTCCGAGGAGACAGGTACCCCTAAGAGGTCCGTACTTATGACCTTACCCAACGGTACGGGAGAAGGTCCCTTAGAAGGGTTGGATCCCTAGTTTAGGTCCAGAGGGTGTCACGTCCGTCTAAGAAATGACAGACTCGGTGGTATCAATCCGAATAAAAACAGTGTAAAACCTAAGGTGTATATTCACTATAGTATACCATAAACAGAAAGAGAAAGACTGGATGAAGTAAATCACACTATTAGAGACCAAAGTAGGTAGAACGACACTTACCGTAATAAAACAAGAAAAGATACCGACTTATCATAGGGTGATATATATACATGGTATAGAAGAAATAGGCGAGTAGACAACTACCTATAAATCCAAAAAAGGTACAGAATCGATAACACTTATCACGACTATACTTGTATTTTATATAAAGACTGGTTTTGTTTACTAGGAAAGTATACAATCTGAGACCCTCTCTTTTCATTTCACGAAGTCTTGTTCAAACTTTACAAAGTAAGAAGATTCTCGATAAAGAGGGTTCCAAAATTTTAACAGTTTATCTTTAGAAGACAAACAAAATTTTTGTGGTGGAAGAATTCGTTATCTAAAGAGAACTTCCCACATACTTAGAAAAACTTAATATCAAAAAAGGTCTATATACGGGTCCTTACCCTAAAGACCTAGTATACCTTTAAGATAAAAATCAAAAGACTCTTTTGAGGTATGACAAAAAGTATCACCGACGTGGTAAAGGTGTTACATCCCAAATGGAGAAGGAAAATTGTAAAGACCGAAAATATTACATGTGTCACCATGTCAATATGTACATTTATTTATTATCGGTATATATCCTGATACTCCCCGAAGGGTCTGTCGAGATCATTATTTCTTGGGGGGACGGATCCTATTTCTTAGAGGACGTCCTCTGAAGTCTCTACACACAAGTCTCCGCCCGTACCGTTGAGTGACGTTATAAGAACGGACCTCTTAAGGTACTTGTCTTCTCGGACCACCCCATACTAAGTATCCCAGTGTTTCTCAGTCTATGTATCCTTCGCTAAATCGTACGTGCGTGCGTTCCCTGATACTTGAGTTTTTAAAGACGACCTCACACGTCAGTTTTACCAAACCTCTACTGATTGGATCTGATAACGTCAAACAGTGGTGCGGAAGTCAGGTCGAAGGAACGTTAAGATAATAAGTAATACTCAATTAAGTTCATTTCACAAGTCTTATTTGACAGTTGATATAATAATAATAGGATAAGGGTTTTAATTGAAAGACGACGGAGAATCTATGAGTATTAGTACGTAGACCTGAAAATAAATCTTCAGAAATTATTTATTCGGTCAAGAATATAATCCTAAAGGACCTAAGACCAGACGAAACGGTTCAGAAACACTCGTATCCGACTGTGACCCGAGACCGATCAATCTCGTCTTTCTGACGACACCAGTTAGTGGAGTCATTCTACACTAGTGAGACGAATGTCGGAGAGGGAACTAGAGAAGGGGATTGTGCAGTGAAGGGATTTAGTGTGTTGACTAATACGGTCACAGGTCACGTTTTTTCGAACACTTGAAATATTTTATTCCAGGTGTAAGGTGACCCTCTTACTCCGCTTATTAACCAACTTTTCAACGATGGATCCTAAACAGCTCAAAACACAAGACGACATAAACGACTCTTTTCCTCTTCTCGTGTCACAGTCCCGAAGTCTCCGTTCACCGTACTTAAGTTCGGGTAGGGATAATACGTATCAAAACCCATTTAGTGAAGGACAGAGGTACTGAACCAAAAGAAGATACGTTTTAACGTATTACTATGGACGGAGTATCCTAACATTCTATTGTGTAAAGTATAAGAACCCTTGGTTATTCAAGAATTATTTGCCATCGTGAATTTTTTTTAACTTCATATCAACTTAATGTTACGTACCATCAAAGACTATATATCGTTTTCTTAAGGTAGTATAAGAAAAAGTCTGATAAAAACCTATCAATAATGTCCTATAACTTAAATCAGGGCACAATATATCATCCTGGTAACAAATAGACAAATTATATACCATCACACATAGACGATTAGAGTTTGAGGATTAAATAGTGAGGAGGTGGTCGAAAGGGGAAACCGTTTGTTTAAACAAAACAGACACTCAGACAAAGACAAAACATTTATTCAAGAAAACATAGTATGAAATCTAAGGTGTACTCACTATATTATACCATAAACAGAAGAGACAGACTGAAGTATATCTTACTATTAGGGGTCCAGGTAGGTACAACGACGTTTACCGTAGCAAAGTGAGAAAAATGCCGACTCATTATAAGGTAAGACATGGTGCGTAAGGAACAAATTTAAAAATAAAATATAACCTCGTATCAACTAATTATTGCAACACAACGAAAGTCCACATGGTATCTCGCTAAGTCAATACATATATGTACATAGATAAGAAAAAGTTTAACAAAAGGGTAAATCCAATAGTGTTTTATAACTCGTCACAAGGACACGATATGTCATCCAGGAACAACTAATGAAAATTTTAAAAATAGTCTCATGTCGACTAAAAGTTATAACACGGTCAAAGGTGACGTGTCGTTTCGTTGGGTCGCCGTGTGTATGTATGGGAAAAAAAGGTCAAGAAAAAGGTATATCTAATATCTCGTGACTCATCTCAAGGGACATGACATGTCCAAAGGTAATCAATAGATAAAATATATATTGTCACACATATACAGTTAGGGTTAGAGGGTCAAATAGGAAGGGGTATAAAGGGGGAAACAATGGTATTCAATTAAAAGATGTAGAGACTGATATAAAGATAAAACATTTATTCAAGTAAACATGGTAATAAAAAATCTAAGAGGTATATTCTTTATAGTAACAAATAGAAACAGACTAAATGAAGTGAGTCATATTACTAGAGATCCAGATAGGTACATCGACGTTTATCATAATGGAGTAAGGAAAATACCGACTCATTATAAGGTGACACATAGGGTGTAGGAGAAATAGGAAAATAGACAACTACCTGTAAATTCAACAGAGGTACGGAATCCCTAATATTTATCGTGACGATACTTACGATTTTACGTGTATAGAAAAACTTAATACCGAAAGAGGTCTATACACGGGTCCTCACCCTAACACCCTAGTACACCATTGAGATAAAAATCAAAAAATTTCTTAGAGGTATGCCAAAAAGGTATGACCGACGTAGTTAAATGTAAGGGTCAATCATTGTGAAAGTAAACATTATAAAAGTGTGGTAATTTTTTCAGAAGTGATTACCCTATAAAGTGTATAAGATCAATCTCTTCTAAAGAATTTTCTTTACTGTTGTTCGACCCTCGACTGTATTTATCCTCACAATGTTCGAGACTGTTGTCTCACGTCACACCGGACCGACTTCGTCTCTGTCTTGACCCTCCCTTTCTACTCCGACCTCTCGATCAGGTCTCAGTCCCTTTCTTACAGAAGAGAAAAAATACTATAACGTTTCAAAATTGAAGATAAGTTAACGTTGGTTGAAATAAAGGTATTTGATCGTGTACGCTTCTGGTGAGGTATGGTGTGAGTCTTTTGATTTCGTCGTAGAAATAAAATATGTATGTTTGTCATATTTTACAAAAACATTCTCGACACAAAACAAATGTTATATAATATAACGAAGTTCGGTTACGGTTGTCAAGTATGTATATGAGGGATAAAATAACACAAATGTTATATAATATAGTAATGTACAGTGATGGTGTCACAATAAAGAAAGAGAGAGAAAAAATTATGACTTAAGAGACCTTAGTACCATTCCAGTCCCATTTCCATTTTGCATAACACTCAAATTCCCCTCAAAAATTTTACACCGTTTACAGATCTATGTACTGTTTTATTCAACTTTACGATTCTGAAGTCGTGAAAATTGACGAAGTAGGTTTGGAAACACTAAATACGAAAAAACAAGGTAAATAGAAGAGATTACAACGGGTCGGGGAGTCATGGTCCTTACGTAACATGAAAACCGTTAATAGACGGTTCATGTGTGACTTTTCTGTTTTTAAATTGGACTTGTTGACTGTATTGTATTTCAACCAGGGTTTCGTGAATTTGTTCTTTTAGATATGGTAGTACGATGTCTACATGAATCTTTTGAATTTTCCTTCTCATTTATAGTCGAGTCACTAAATATTATTTCGATTATTTTAAGTCCGGTCATAAGAATTGACATTATTTGTAATGAACTTGTAAGTTGTGTACTTTCCAATTGTTTCCGATACTTGAACCACATTGAATTTTACAAAGTCTACAGCCTCAAGTGGTCTACATTAACCTAAGTCCACCCAGGACGGCGAGGAGCCGGAAAAATTGACTTCCGCACACGACGGACTCGACCCGCGGACGACCGGAGTCCCGTACGTCCTCCGACCGAGGTATGGGACGTTTTAATAAGTGTCGAATTTTCTTTTCTTTGATGTTTTTGTTCGAGAACTCTAAGTAATAAGTGGTAAGTTTATTTTAGGTAAAAGGGAAAGGTTGGGTCTCACTTTCTGGTGTCACTGGTGTTTTTCGATGGACTTACTACTCTACAATGTCCAAGTTCTTGCGAAAATTTTCTTTAAGTAAAACGATTGAGGTAGTTTAGACCGAAGGTAACTTAGAGACTAAGTGATATATAAAACCAGTACGGTGCGAACTTCGTTTGAACCCTACTTACAATAACTTACCTTCTTAAAAGAGGTAGGTTCCCGAACATTCCTAGCTCGTGACTCCAGAGTAACGTCCTCACGAAGACGTCTCTTACAACAGTAACTAGAAAGTAACGGAACGTTTTGGTGGGAGGTAATAATGACTAGATCAAGTTACTATTGTTGGGGGTAAGAAGTATGTCTAGTGTACTAATCCGTACCGATAATGTAAATGTGTTTTATCCTTAAAATATTCTTAATTCCTGAAGGTATTCAGTCTGTCTCTTCCTCTTAATAACATACTGTAGGGAACATACACCTTAGATTTTTCTTTACTATGTTTGTTTAAATGAATGTTTTTTCTTTCTCTGAGTATCTGAATCTCTTACTTGAATGCCAACGTCCCCCACTTCCTCTTCCTACCCATCTTCCCTATCGATCCCTCAAACCCTACTTGTACATGTGTGACGATATAAACTTTACCTGTTGGTTGTTCCTTACGTATTGTGTCCCTTGAGACGAGTTACAATATACCATCGGACCTACCTTCCACTCAAACCCCCTCTTACCGACGTAAATATACACATCGTCTCAGGGAAACGATAAGTGGACTTTGATAGTGTCGTAACAAATAATTAACCGATATGGGGTTATGTTTTATCTTTCAAAAATTTTTACTTAGTTAGATTTTCTTAAATCCTTTTCTCTTCACAAATTTTTTTTCATGTGGTCATGTGTAATAATCTCTTCCCAATCCTAAACTTGACTGAGGAAGAGTCACCCGAAAACACTCGAAACCAGTTCTACCCACAGATGACTATCGTAAAGGTCATGTAGCATTCTCCTCGCATTGTGTTATTATGTTACACTCAACACTCAATGTGTTGAGTTCTGAAGAAAAGTATAATGAATACCTGAAGACTTCTACGGACCCAGTGACTGAGTGAAGACGACTAAAGGACCTTGACTAGATTCTGTCGTCAATTTTTAGACAGAGGTAGAAGGACACGTAACCTCAGTTCAAACCGTAAAGTAAACAAGGGACACCAAAAAATTACGTTCGTACGGTAATTCGTTGACGACTCTTGTCTCATGAAACAAGGACTTACGAAAAGAAACTTAACAGTCGTACATCCGATCATCGAGTACCTGAGGTGGTTCTGTTACTCGGTTGTCAGGGATGGGAAGACGAGTGGGACGGTGGGTACTTCGGGTTTGGAGGGACCACTCCGTCTCGGACTCGGTCCTTCAGACAGAGGTCATAGGAGGAGGGTTGAGTCTACAGACCCACGGACCCTGGAGGGTTACACAGCGGAGTGACCCTTAGACAAGAATCGTCTTAAGCCACGGAGTGTCGAAGGAACAGTAGAGGAAAATTCGTTTTAATTGGAGTAAGAAAGTCGGACTAAGAGAGTCGGTCACATGTGTTACCGACCCCCCGGAGAGGACATTTTGTTCGAACGTACAATCAGTTCGTGGTTCCGTAGAAGAACTGTACGTACGGACTTAGACTTCCGCCGTCTCTACTGTTTTCGAAAGTCGTCGTTTCAGATGTTCACTCCCACGATGACCCCGACCCTCTGGACAGTCTTGACGAGTAGATTTGACGCACGTACTCCCGGAGAGTGAGCGGAAGAACCTTACCAATTAAAAGATATCCAGAAAATGGACTTCCTTCCAGGGGAAGACGGGGTAAACCATGGTAAGGTAGTAAGGGTGGACCCATTTCCTCGGTAAATGGTCTCCTTGAGATGAAAAACAATTCGATACAGATGGACTTCAGTTAAGTTAGATGGTAGGTCGGTTCCGTTACCACTTTTTTTCCGAGTCTAGTTACCGAGTCACATCGGATCCGGTCTGTGGTTATATGAAATTTTGTTTGTTTGTATATTTCGATGTGTATTGACCAAAATGTGTGTAGTCTTATCATGTTACACACAATATTTTATACATGTTTTTCATCCTTAATCTCTAACTCTATATATTGATATGTATATTTTAAAGATGTATTTACATTATTTTCTTGTATTTTATAAAAAAAATATAGAAGTTTGATTATAAAAGGGAATCGTAGGTCTACTCATAGGTGTAAGTGACCCGATATAAGTAGTGGGAAACCTCTGGTGACTAAATCTTTTTGTGGACTATACTTTCACTAGACAAGTGAAACACATGTAATAAAACCTTTGTTGAACTATCCGTGTCACACCTGAAGATAATTAGTTCCCTTGACGTACTGACTTACTTCGGAAGGAAACGGGTGTCTTTCATCGGTCACCCAGGTAGGAGTCGTCTATCTCAAGTTCGATGTCCTACTTGGACGTCTTTACGTAATAAAAAAAGGAAGTGAACGACTAACTGACGGGGAGGGAGAACTTAGACCCGTGGTGGTCCTTCCTAGTAAAGACAGACAAGTGACCATACAAAGGTCACGGACCTAAGTACGAATCGTGTCTCTGCTATCGTTAGTTTTGTCTTACTGACTTAAACCGTTGAAATTGAAAGTAAAACACATATTTTATCTGGTCACCAAATAATAGGATATCGATCAGGTAAAAACCACCAGTCATTTACACTTTTTTTTATGTTGAGGTGTAATTGTAGAGAGGACATGAAGTGTCTGGAAAAAAGAGGGAGCTTTCTTGGGTAAATTTCGTAGGGGTTTGGTTGTGTCACATTTCTAAAATGTTTCGTTTTGAGAAGTACAAGATTACGAGGAACTAGTTAGGACTTGCTATTTTACTCTTGGCACATCGATGACTAGATGTAAACTAAATCTTTAGAATGAAAATGAGTAACGATAGTATCAATTGTATAGTATAATGGTTTGGTTGGACCTCATGATTAAATTGGACCTTTTATAAACACCACTATAAAATGTCTACACCACCATAAAATGTCACTACGAAAGAAAGGAGATGTGAGATTTCGAATCTCAAGACCGCCATCACCCCTGGTGACCTCTCTCGTCCTTCTCCTCTTCAACCAAAATACGTTGCCTTTCGTCTCAACTCAATACCGAACAGACAGGACCGGAAACCTCGGTCCTTTATCTGTACGTTCTCAGACCGAGCGGTCTGTCAAGGGTGAGTGAAAATAACGTCACAGAGGGTACGGTCGGAAGGACTGTGACCGTAAACAACCCAAGCACCGTCCAAGGCACACACGGCGTCGACCCAAACGTCTGTCGATCTCAGTTTCCTCTATTTATCTTACAAAGGACTCGAAAGTGACCAATTGTCTTAATGCGTCGAGAGAAAGGACGTCAAGAAAGCTTACACAAGTAAAACCGAAGTAGGGAGGTACACAAAAAGATTCAATTAGAGGTCGATCTTCAGTCAAAACCTGAGAAAACTCAGTCAGGACCTTCACTAGATCTGAACTACAAAGGGTAACTGTTTTCTGTGAGTCCTCCTGAAACTTTGACGGTCCGTTACCTTCAATTAGAAGGAATTCTTTTGAGAATTATCAATTTTTCAAACCACCACACACGTTTACACAGATTCCAAAAAAAAAATGTACGTACCTAAAGTGTACAGAAACCAGATGGAGTTCTTTGTATTTACAGTCACTTCTTTCCAATTAACACTACGGAGTCGTTGTACGTCATCCATGTCTTCAATCCTTCATTCTCTCTTCTCTAGGGACGATCAAATTGATGAGGTCTTGTATCCAGTCGACACACAAGTCCCATGAATGCGAAACTTGTCTCCAGAGGAACCATTGGGAACCTCGTGAACGTAAACAAAAATGGTTACGTAAACGGAGGTAAAGCTGTCCCGACACCCGTAAACGGACTTTATCTTCTTACGTTTATTCGTTCCTTGAGACAAGAGGAAAGTCTCCGTTAATGTAAAAAAGTTTCCTTAACGTTCCGAAACTCTCCTAGTTCCGAAACTTCACCGTCAATAAAGGTGAATAAAACCTAGTTGGGACCGAAATAATGACAAACTCGAAGTAAAACCCCTGTTTATCCGAGTATAAAAATGAATATTAAAACCTATACTTAGAAGGTGTTACTCATAACAAGTTTACGACATAAATGCAGTGAAAAAACTGTTACAAAATTGACTAAGTATTTTTGAACATTAAATTCTGTATAATTTTCACTTCTATACCGGGGGATTCACTAGAAAGGAGACTCAAGACTAAAAACATACAGTGATAAAGACTTTCGTCCAGATATGGATCTGTGCTACTGAAGACGGAATCGGATCCTAAGAGGTCTTTAGTCCTGGGCGGACGTCTCAAATAAACCCCTTCACTAGGAACCTTACTCCTTACCCCCCATCCCTCTCAGTTGTCGTCTTCTCTTTTTCGGTTGTGTTTTCATACAAACATCCAACAAGTAGTGATGTCCGTTGACCCGAGATAAGACGTCGTAGAAAGACTCCTCAGTCCATCTACCTGACGAGGAAGTTCAACGGACTTCCTTCTCTCTTCCCTCGCAAATAAGTAGACGTGGTCACAGGTGACTGGTTTCCAGTGGGGTACCTTATTAAAAGAACTTAAAGATCAGACACTGATGTCTAATATATGCATATTAGACATATATACACGTCAACGAGTCAGTACGGACTGAGAGTTCTCAGAAGAGGTTGTGGTATCAAGTAGTTAAGAAGTCGCGAGTCGAAAGAAATACCAAGTTAAGATTGTAGGTATGTGTTGATGACCTTTTGATATCGAGACTGATATATCTGGAAACAACCGTTTCATTACAGAGAGGAAAAATTATACGACAGATCCAAACAGTATAGAAAAGAAGGTTCCTCGTTCGCAGAAAATTAAAGTACCGACGTTAGTGGTAGACGTCACTAAAACCTCGGGTTCTTTTATTTCAGAGAGTGACAAAGGTAACAAAGGGGTAGATAAACGGTACTTCACTACCCTGACCTACGGTACTAGAAGCAAAAAACTTACGACTCAAAATTTTCGGTTGAAAAAGTGAGAAGGGAAAGTGAAAGTAGTTCTCCGAGAAATCAAGGAGAAGTGAAAGACGGTATTCCCACCATAGTAGACGTATAAACTCCAATAACTATAAAGAGGACCGTTAGAACTAAGGTCGAACACGAAGGAGGTCGGGTCGCAAAGAGTACTACATGAGACGTATATTCAATTTATTCGTCCCACTGTTATATGTCGGAACTGCATGAGGAAAGGGTTAAACCTTGGTCAGACAAGAAGGTATAGGTCAAGATTGACAACAAAAAACTGGATGTATATCCAAAAAGTCCTCCGTCCATTTCACAAGACCATAAGGGTAGAGAAATTCTTAAAAGGTTTCAAACAACACCAATATATATAAATATAAGTCATGAGTCCTCAGAGACCACCATTCGCTCTCTGTACACCGAGTCGAGTCCACGTTAGTCTGATACAAACACGTCTAACCCAGTATCGTCACTACCTCCCTTTCCGACCGACGTTTCCTGTACTCCACCCCGTGTGTTTCAGGAACTAAGGTGTGAACCCGTAAAAAGACCTTACAGAGTCTAGGATTATTATGAAGTACGAGATAGAGACACGGTTTACTCCTCACGACTATAAAAGTGTCTAGAGACATAGGGTCCTAAAATCTCGACCTACATCTACATTTTTAGTATAAAAAGAAGAAAGAAAGAAGACTTCGGTAAATAAGAGGTAAACGTCAGATCTTAAACGGTAGGATTCCGACTTCAAAAAATGCCCATTCGTAATACGAACTGGCTGTACTTTACTTAGGGTATACTTTTAGTAAAACCATCTTTGTGAAAGAAAATAAATAGGTTTTACTACAAGGAGTGTATATTTATTAGGTTGTACATGAGTGACACCTCTAATCTCTCTGTTAACTCTACAATCACAGAGAGTCTTTTAACTTTACGGTAATCTCGACATCCGAAAAGACTGTACCTACAAAGTGTCTTTCCATAAGTTTGTTGGAATTATAAACTTACGGTGGAAAGATAGTTGGTAATTTTAGGTTTTCTTGGGAAAAACGATCCAAACCTGTGTTTCTTATCGTAAATGAGAGACCAGTTCTAGGTTGAAGTTAAATTCCTTTACTTATAGATTGAGACTTAAAGGTAAACATAGTTTCCTTGTAGACTAGGGTAGTATTCGAGTTTTAACCTATGAGACGTCACATGACCCCAAAAAGTTGATTCGTTCTACACCCTGTTATTAATATACCGTCTTTTCTATCTCCTACATAACACTTGATGAACCCCCCGGGTTCCAAGGGGTATAAGGTACTCTATACTTGAATCATAGGTCTCTCTTACCTCTCTTACCGACTATCTTAGAAAAGTAACAGGGGTTCCTACAAAAACAAGGGAACCGTTCTCCCTTCACTCCTGGGACTCCGAGTGACGTCGGTTGTTCCTTCTGTAAGAGAGGACCAATAGTGTCTTATCTTTAGAGAAACGTCCACTGACAATCTTCTGATAAGGATATAGTTTCGAGTACCTTGGTTTTATAGCACTTCCCTACTGACAAAATTTCAAGTCTTAAGATATTTACAGAAATTATAACTGAAAGAAAAGGATTTTGATATAACACTTGTTTAAGAATAGCAACCTATCACCTTGGGACTCAGTTGCACTCTTTAGTGTCGAAAAATGGGTTTACTCTGATTCGTGACGGACTTCTGTTTATCTAAACTACTTAAGATTTTTTAAGTTTAAAATCGATATTGGTCACTCCTGTCACTCTATTTCATAACTGTTTTATTTCTATAATTTGAAGGAGGTGGGTAGTCTAACACTCCATTTAAACACGGATAGGAAGTGTATCTTTTTTCTACTTTCACCAAATGGTATTCACGGTTGTTGGTGGTAGAGACTCAGAATCTTAAAATGTTCACTAAAAATTGACAAAATAGGTTATAAGATTAAAAAATACCGTTTGTAAAATATATCTAATGGAAATGTTATTATTTTAGGTAATTCCATAATTTTTGGGGGAAAACCATGTCATATTTATTAAACCAAAAAATTTGATTTCCAAGTAATTCCTTAGAATATCTCAAATACTTGGAATTTCTTGTTCTTTTTGTATACGTGTATATAGGTCTATGAAGATTGGTAACAGAATCAACAATTGTACGTTCATATAGAGTGTTAGTTCAGTCTTACTTCAAACTGTTCGGTAGTTGAAACTATCTCCGGTCCTCTTTAATATTATCGTAGTCCTATATATAAAATAAAATTTTTTTCTCTTATTGTTTATAACCATTCCTATACCTCTTTAACCTTGGGAACATGTAACGACCACCCTTACATTATACCATGTCGGTGAAACCTTTTATCAAACCGTCAAGGAGTTTTTTAATTTCTCAATTGCATACCAGATCGTTAAGGTGAGGATCCATATGAGTCCTCTTGACTTTTGTACAAGTGTGTTTTTGAGTATGTGTTTATAAGTATCGTCGCGATGATAACCATCGTCGGGATTTCACCCTTATCGGGTCCACGGGTAGTCGACTGCCTACCTATTTGTTTTGCATCAACCATATAGGTGTGTTACCTTATAATAAATCGTTCATTTTCCTTCATTACTATATACATTGTTATCTCCACTTGGAACTTTTATACACTTCTCTTTCTTCAGTCTGTACTTTCCGGTAGATAATATATTGAGATAAATATACTTTATAGATTATGTCCGTTTGGATTTCTCTGTGTTTCATGTAATCACCTAAGGTCCCCAAACCCCACTCCTGGTACTCCTCACTGACGACTACCCTTGTCCCAAAGAAACCCCCTACCATTGTACAAGATCTTCATTTACGACGTGTTGCAACACTTATAGTTAACATACGAAATATTAGTTATAGTTAACATACGAAATATTAGTTATAGTTAACATACGAAATTTTTCACTCAAAGTGCATACACTTAATACAGAGTACAATTTGTATTCTATATATTAAGTTGAAAAACAGAGATAATGTGATATCCGTGAAAAGTTATGTTCCGGGTAAAATTAAAAAGGACCATTATACCAAGACCACTATCTCTTTTTTTAAAGGATTTTCCTAAACTCATATTGAACACTACCGTTATTAGTTCTCGAAAGTTTCCGGGTGTAAAAACCAAGTTAATCCCCCTTTTTTTTATTATCTTTTGTAATAGAGACGGTTACCTTTCCAGTATTTGGATTTCCGTATTTTCTCGTATACACGTACTTCTCTTTCCTTGGGTACTTGTTTCTAAGTATTTGTAGTTGGTTAATTCATGTATTTCAGACTCACATTCACACACCTCTTTTAACTCCCCTCAATCAAGTCTCTATAGAAATAGTCCCGTCCCATTAATTGTTCTTGTCTTCGGTGTAGGACTGTTAATTTAATGTGCAAGATACTTTTGAAGTCTTCATAAAGTAAACTTGAGATATTTTTTTTTTAGCAGTAAAGTCGATAATGAGTAACTTCACTTTTTTAGGGGTGTTTATTTAATCTCCAACTTTCAATTTTATCATTCAGTCATAATAAATTAAGACTTGGGTGATGGTGAAGTCTTTGATACCGATCTCGTTTGTGTCGCCACAAAATACCTGTATTATGTCGACCTCCACTTTTACGGTATAAGGTCTTGAAGGTCTTTTCATCCCTGTACGAGTGAGTGTAAGGAAAACAAAGAAGGACTCGGTCCGAAACCACAATAGACAAAACACCCAGTGTCTCGTTAGATCCCACTCCAACCGAGTAAAGACTCAACTCGTCTCTCGAAGTCACTACCCTTCTATTGTCCCGGTCCCGTTTCTCAAACCATAGGACTAAGGGTTTTGTTACTAATAGATGGTGTAAGGTGGGAATTTAAACTTAAAAAAAAAAATTGGTATTTATTTGTGAATTCTCTGTGAAGGAGTCAGATCTATGTCTCGTAACATCCGTGTGGTACTTCAAGACAACACGAGGGTTAGTGATAAGACCAAAGATACTAGAGGATAATGAAAACGGACAAGAACTTGAAGTATTTTTACCTTAACCGGTCGCACGTAAAGCACACAGATTGAAGAAAGCGAATCGTGTTGGAGACGCGTTAAGTAAGTGCGACAACACACACGATAATCTACGAAGACCAAGAATAACGAGAAATGGAATGAAGGGAGGAAAAAGAACTCAGATAGGAAAAGAGACTCTGCCTAATGATCCGAGACCGACCAACCCTTTACACCGTCACTCACGGTCTCCCCCCATTTTTCTGAGATACGGACGTCTATTCACTTGATTAAGGTCGACAGGATTTCGAGACCAGATGTAAAGATCAGACTTTGATACCTGAGAGGTGTTCTTTGTCACGTTGTACCACTTGTCGCGGTTTGGTCTACATTGGTTCAGTCTCTCCCAAATTACTCAGTCGACTCGACTAGATACAGTGAGGAGATAGGGCGACAATCGGTTTTACCTACCGCCGACTTAGATCATTTTTCTTTGGGGACCGGACTCTGGAATCTGTTCGATAAGTAACAGAGTCCCGAAGTCTAATTAGTAGTTATTTTACTTGCCCAATAAACCACGAAGATTACAAGGGGTGGGGTTTGTTTCTGTTACGTCCAGTCATGAGTGAACAAAGTGTGACAAGAGGGAGATCAGGACCTCCCGTTTATGTGAAAGGTCCCATCTTTGTCCAGGGAGGCAATTTCGTCCACCGACTCGTTAAACGACAATCTTACTTATTGTCCCATAACGTAATCCATCAGTGAATTTAGATTGTTGTTGTAAAGTAATTCCGATTCACTATGAAGAATCCGTAGACGATGAACGGGTAAATGAATAAATTATTTTATTCGGTATAATGGGTCTGTCGTCACCATTAGTTAACGAACTGGTAAACGTCTAAGTCCGTTGTATTGTCCTATGGTGTGTGTACTGTGGCCTGGGTGGAGATCCCCAAACAAACGGAGAATCACTTTTTTCCGTTGTCACCCATTTTTGTTTATAGAAAAATTAAAATAACATTAATAGATACGAGAATTTTCCTCTTCTTACGATATTTGGGTTCTTTTTATAAATTCTACTTACTTCTTATTTTCCTCTTTTGGAAGAAACCTTGTCTATTTTCCCTCTCTTCAGTATTTATAATCCCAACCTGTTTCCTCTTTCGTTGAAAAAAGGACTAATTCTTCTTGTCCCTACGTAGAATATATTGTCTTTAAAAACTTTTTTATTCAAAAATACTGCGAACGTTCTTTCTTATTAATATAAGTCCTTTCCCGTCGGATAAGAGGAAATACTCTAGGGCATCCGTCCCTTCACCTCCGTCGTACTCGATCTCCCTACTTCTTTCACCCACACACTAAAACCCTCAGGTTATTTGATCTAAAAGGTCCACTATTAGTATGACGACCATTAAGTAGGATTTCGGGGGAAAAATCTCAGTCGAAGACCTCAAAGTGACGAGTGACCGTGGATTTTATCTCCCTCCTGTCTTTACTTTTGCCCCCTCTCGTTCATAGATTTTTATCTGTTCAACCGAGTAAGATATTGCCTCTACTTTTATTCTTGAGTCGATAAGGTCAAAATGCCGAATAAACAAGAACAGGATATATTTTGTCCGGTTTTAACCGACATCCACTTACTTTCGACCTTATTCGTAGGTCCTTCTTTTAGTCTTTCCTATAGGTTTTCAAGATTCACACACGAAAGAAACGCCTTTACTTTAGGTTGATTTTATAAGATACTTATAGTACGAAGGATTTACTATTTCGAAACAATTTTTACTAATAGTATTCATAGAGGATCGAATTCCGGTACGACATGAACGGAACCGTTTTAGTTCGAAGGACAGTATCTCTCATTGTCGTCGTGACCTCCTGTCCTAAATCCTAAATCCTCTTAGGCAAGAACTCGAAGGAGAAACAATGAACGCCGATTGTAACAACTTTCACTTCACAACGAGTCACGACACACTGAAGCGTTGGTGTATCCGACATCGAGTGGTCGGAGGAGACAGTACCTTAAGAGGTCCGTTCTTATAACCTCTCCCATCGGTAAGGGTAGGAAGAGGTCCCATAGAAGGGGTGGGTCCCTAGCTTGGGTCCAGAGGAGTAACGTCCGTTAATGGGAGACTCGGTGACTTCGATTATAATCCCGACCTAAAAAAAATTTTAAGAATAATACCTTACAAAGTGTGCAAACGGACAGTAGGAATGTGTTCCCGGTACGATTGGAAGAGACGTGACAAGGTTAAAAGAGTACACATAACGGTTTCACTCGTCTCCTGTCAACAAAGACACTCGTACAGGATAGAGGGGTGAACGGAGACAAAGAGGACCCCTATTATCCTCTACTCTTTTATAGTCCTAGACACAGGTGAACCGGAGAGCGACCGGTGATAGGAAGGATTGTACATCTTACGTTACTTGGACCCTCAAATTAGTTTTCAGTGTCTTACCCTGTTTGTAATGTTTACACTGTTTTCAACTTAGACCGGTGTGGGAATTACTGACGTATTGTGACCTCGAAGAGAGGTAGAGACACACGCTACTAAGAACTGATTCTTTTACTCCGTCTCTGAGGTTTCCTGAAAGTGACCCCGACTTCCAAACGACCCGGTCATAAATTGGTGAGTCGACAATTGCAAATGTTGTCTACAGGGTTCTCGGTTACTTTCAGTTAGAAATCACAAAGAAACATCACGATTCCAGATCAAGATACGGTCACTAATTTGGTAAAAAGTCTTCGAGATATGAGGGAGGACCTATTGTTTACGTAGAAAACCAACTCTATCATTTTTTTTTTTTGTAATAAAGAAAATTACAAGGGTCCAGAGGTCACTCTGGTTCACCTTAAAGTTGTCTGAAAGGTTTTCTTATTCTTTTTCAATAGCCTCAGATTGTTCTTCCTTTTATAAAGTAGACTTTCCATTTTATAATGGTTACATTTCCCTTGACCTTATGTGTATCTATAAAAGGAAGTGTCCTGGTACGTCACAACTCTGTGGGGCCGTATTTCTTCTGTAATATCAACTGTCAGTCAGTGACACGTACGATGTGGTTATCATTCGGAGTGTTTGCCAGAAAATTTTAGACTATTTTTGTAAACAAGAAGTAGGTTTAAAGACTTCCTAACCGAGATAACGGATTATTTAAACTCTATTATACTTAAATTAAGACGATTAATTTAAGACGGGTTAAGACTTCATCGTCTTCCCGACTTACGATTTAAATCTGTTTACTTTTCTTCGACGTGTTCTTTCTTACAAAATGAGTGACCGATAATAATAGTCACAGTAATCACTAATTAGAAATACTTATATTTTAAAATTTCAGCAAAAGTAAGGTTACGACATCAAAAATTTCTGGTGAATGTTTATTTTCCATCTCTACACTCGTACACGAGAGTCAATCGAATCTTTACCCCCTTGGTCCCCAGTTGCCGAATTAAAGATAAATGTCAACCCTTTTCGTACCGGGTGTCTCTAACCAAAGAGATGAGTCTCAGTGAACATCTCCTTGGCCCAAGACTTTGTCCATCGGACTCACCGTTGTACCATGTCACCTCCGACACTTAAACCCGCTTCGATGAGTTCCAGATATTTGAAATAAAACGAATAGACCCTGATACTACTTATTAATAAATGTATAGAGTTTTCTAACATCTTGATTTCAGTCCATTAACATACTTCCCTGAAACGTATAGTGTTTTATTGTCTGTTGGTATTTACTAATAAGACTGAGTCCGATTCCCGAGAAAGGAAATCGAAAAGAAAGTAAAATTTTTTCGACGAGTAAAGTTAGAATTAACCATGATAGACATAATAGTGATTTCTCTGTGAAGAGTTTTTATTCGTGTAGTAAAGTAAAACCGGTTAGGTTATAAATAAAATCTTTTATCACGGAATGAGTACGTTAGCCGAAGAGATCACCGAGTCACCATTACTTGAGCCGACGGTCACATCCTCTACACTCAGTCAGGCACCCAACCCTTCTAGGGGACCTCCTCCTTTACCGTTGGGTGAGACTATAAGACCGGACCTCTTAGAGTACCTGTCTCCTCGGACCGCCCGATGTCCGGTACCCCAACGTTTTCTCAGCCTGTGTTGACTCGTTGGTTTGTTGTTGAGTGTGTTAATCGTAAAGACTGATTTCCTATTAAAGTAATTTATGTATGTGAAATTCCTACAATTAAAAAAGGGTAGCATGTGAAATGTCTACAATTAAAAAAAGGTATTTTCTACACTTGGTCCGTTTCATCTGTCCACAGAACGTTCTGATACTTAGTGTGGTAAGATGAGATCTCGGTACAAACTTAGATGAAAGACTTTCATTTTAGACCGAGACGATGACGAAGTGTCCTTCCTCCCTGAGCTCGAGAGTCCCTACACTAGACACTCGTCTCTTAATTTACCCACTAGTCACTTGAAGATCCAGTCCGTCAAACCTTCTCTAACAAAATCTTCGAGTGGGTATTTTGACTAAACCCTGTATGCTTTTGTCGTTACCCGGTCCTCGTCGATTGACAGGTACTTTGAAGTACGAGGGGAGGGTATTTCCCTCTATCGACAGGTCGGTTCTTACTGCAAAGAGGACGAACGTAGGTCCATTCATTACTCCGATTAAGGATGGGTACCTTACACACAACTTTCAAAAAACCCAGTGAAATCCTGAAAAAAACAAAAAAATTCGTCACGGATAAGGTTAGAAACAAACAAATAACCGACCATGGTCTCTCGAGGATTCGACAGTCGTCCTAGCAGTCACGGATTGACGGAACGGGTGACTGGTCCAAGGACGTGACCTCGTAAGACACTCACTTACATTTGAACATGACACAATTCGCTGTGATTTTAAATACCAATTACAATTTCGTTGGTCACTTCTCTATGTGGGATAAATATTTAGACAATACTTCTCACTGCTATATCATTTATATGAAGAAACTTAACTTTGTTTATATAATGGTATACATTTTATCTATCGATCACCCTTCAACGACATATTGTGTCCCTCCAGTTTGTTCACAAGATGCTACTGGATGTCCCCACCCTTCCTTTAAGCTCCCCTTCCCCTGTTTACACATGAATACCGACTAAGTGGAACAACATGTCGTCTTTGGTTGTGTTGTAATATTTCGTTAATAGGAGGTCAAATTTTTTGTCTTTCATTTTTCTTGGAACAAGAATCCTTCAATGGAAATAGCGTTAACTGAGGTATCTTAGGTCCACCTGTCTACGTCTTTGGCCCTCATTGTGTATCGGGCGGTAAGTACGTAGCACCACTCGTTTCCTGATTACCCCTCTCTCTTAAGATTAATGCCGGTTATCCCAAAATCTTTGTCCTGGTAAAACCTTTACAGCTATTATATTGTCCAGATGTAAAAGTTCGAAACACCAACTGAGATTTCACCAACGAGACATTTCTGTCTTCAAACGATATAATTTTAATAAAAACACGTCATTTATTCCAATATAAAAATTGGTTAAAGTATCTTCTCTTAAAACCTTAACAAGGTGAACTTACCGACTAATTTAAAAGGGTCTTAGTAATAAAATTCATTCTACACCAGAAGAATTCTTCATAGAAAAAGACGGAATCAAGGAGTTAAAAAGTTAAAGTTAGATAGAACACATTTATAGAAAAAGACGGAATAAAGGAGTCAGAAAGTTAAAGTTTTAGTCAGGTCTACCTCGAGTCCTGTTCTACCACCTTATCTTCCTGGAACTCTAGTGAAGGAGAGTACTCTTCTGGTTTTAGTGTTGACGATTTGTTAGTAACTAAATTTTTTCTGACCTTGGATGGTTTTTTCTATAAGATGTAGGTTTCTGTATCTCTTGTTTGGTGTTATTCTGCCGTCCTCCCCGTGTGAGAGATGTGTTGGTTTAGGGTATAGGGGACCCACCCACTGGATGTTTGACTGTAGTCAACGTCTTCGAGAGGGTGTCCTCAATCTCGAGACTCAGAGTGTAGTCGGAGAGGTCAGACCCCTAGACCGTAGTCCTCCTCCGATCTGAACTCGTGTCCTCGAGGTGACCTGAGGAGGTTCTGAGGTGAGAACCTCCCGTATGGACCCAGAACACAATGGTTCTGAGTCCCGTTTTCATCACTGAAATGTCCTCGGACCCGATCTGGATGGATCAGAACCTCCCAGAGGTCCTCTCCACCCCCCTTCGACACCGAGTGAGACCCCTGTTCCTGTAACCAGTCTTCTAAGTCCCATAAAAGTGACCGTACTCGAGAGAACCTCCGGTCCGGTTGTAAAACCGTGGTTCTGGACTTGGGTGGGTTGTCGGATATCCGAGGTCACGGACATGTGGAGTCCGGTTTGTCATTTGTCCCATCCTTGTGTCGGATGAGTAGTCGTCTGTCCGACGGATTTCTGAAGTACTCGGGTATCGGTGGAGTAGAACAAGTCAGTGATTCAGTACAGACTGAGAAACGTTGAGGTACCTGACGTCGTGTCGACCGAAGGGAAAGGAAGTGTTAACAAATTTGAGTACAGAGGCAGAGTTACTACGGTAGGTTGGTAGAGTAGGAGACAGCGGGGGAAGAGGAGAACGGGAGTTAGAAAGGGTCGTAGTCGGTGGTGATCTCTGGGGGAACTGTACCGGGAGGGGTGGTCTCCCGGTTGTGGGTCGAAGTGAGTGTTCCGGGGAGGGTTGTCCTTCGGATGTGTTCGGAGATCTGGTCGGAGTGGGTCACTCCCCGTCTATGGTCTCCGTTCTTTTAGTGTCAGACTCCTGGATCGGGTGGGTGTTGTCCGGTCCGGGATGGGACCCTGGTTGACCCGGGGCCTGGACGTTGATCGTCCGGTTGTGTTCGAAACCCTGTGGTACCTTTGTTAGGGTGAATGGTAGTGTAGTTTTTCTTATTTTATGGATTCTTCTTGGTTAGACTCTCTGTTTTCTAGATATGAGGTTTTTGACGTTCTGTGACTGTTTCTAACTTCTGCTATGTCAGTCTACCTTTCTATATGGTAAAAAAGTCTAGCCTTCTTAGTTATAACAATTTTACTAGTATGATGGGTTCCTTCAGATGTTTAAGTGATAAGTCAAGTCAAGTCAGTGAGCCAGCACAGGCTGAGAAACGTTGGGGTACTTAGCGTTGTACGGTCCGGAGGGACAGGTAGTGGTTGAGGGTCTCAAATGAGTTTGAGTACAGGAGGTAGCTCAACCACTACGGTAAGTCGGTAGAGTAGGAGTCAGTAGGGGAAGAGGAGGACGGGGGTTAGGGAGGGTCGTAGTCTCAGAAAAGGTTACTCAGTTGAGAAGCGTACTCCACCGGTTTCATAACCTCAAAGTCGAAATCGTAGTCAGGAAGGTTACTTATGGGTCCTGACTCGAGGAAATCCTACCTGACCAACCTGGAGGAACGTCAGGTTCCCTGAGAGTTCTCAGAAGAGGTTGTGGTGTCAAATTTTCGTAGTTAAGAAGCCACGAGTCGAAAGAAGTGTCAGCTTGAGAGTGTAGGTATGTACTGGTGACCTTTTTGGTATCGGAACTGATCTACCTGGAAACAACTGTTTCATTACAGAGACGAAAACTTACACGATAGATCCAACCAGTATTGAAAAGAAGGTTCCTCATTCGAAGAAAATTAAAGTACCGACTTTAGTGGTAGACGTCACTAAAACCTCTGGTTTTTTTTTTTTTTTGTCAACCGGTGACAAAGGTGACAAAGGGGTAGATAAAGGGTACTTCACTACCCTGGTCTACGGTACTAGAATTCAAAAGACTTACAACTCAAAATTCGGTTGAAAAAGTGAGAGGAGAAAGTGAAAGTAGTTCTCCGAAAAATCAAGGAGAAGTGAAAGACGGTATTCCCACCACAGTAGACGTATAGACTCCACTAACTATAAAGAGGGTCGTTAGAACTAAGGTCGAACACGAAGAAGGTCGGGTCGCAAAGAGTACTACATAAGACGTACATTCAATTTATTTGTCTCACTGTCATATGTCGGAACTGCATGAGGAAAAGGATAAACTTTAGTCAGACGAGGCACAGGTCAAGATTGACAACGAAGGACTGGACGTATATCTAAAGAGTTTTCCGTCCAGTCCACCAGACCATAAGGGTAGAGAACTTCTTAAAAGGTGTCAAATAACACTAGATGTGTCAGTTTCCGAAACCGTATCAGTTATTTCGTCTTTATCAAAAAACAAAAAAAAAAGACCTTTAGAGAACGGAAAAGTTATTAGGTCACCTACAACCGTTACACTAGAGACCAAGGAGACGGAAAAGATTTTGGTCGAACTTGTAGACCTTCAAGTGCCAAGTACATAACGACTTCGGACCGAGCCTCTTAAAACTCGTAATGAAATGATCGCACACTCTACTCATGTCAACACGTTATCAAACTCGTAAGAAACCGTAACGGAAAGAAACCCTGACCTTACTTTTGCCTGCAAAAGGTCAGGACACCGATGACGACTCAAAAGGTTTAAACGACCGTATAACTCACGTCGTGAAAGTAACATTAGGGATAGTTTAATGTTTACCGTAAAAAGTGTCTTGATCCTGTTAAAAAAAAATTAAACATACCTTTGTGTTTTCTTGTTTCTTTAGGACTCTTTCTTTTTGTCTCGACCTTCTTAGTCTGAGGGACTGAAGTCTAATATGATGTTCCGATGTTAGTAGTTTTATCATACCGTGAACGTGTTTTGGTCTGTGTCTCTAGTTACCTTGTACTATCTTTCAGGCCTTTATTTGAATACGTGTGGATACCAGTTAAGTAGACACTGTTTCCTCCGTTCAGGTACGTTACCTCTCTTCTGCTAGAGCAGTTATTCGCCACGACTCTTTTCACCTGTCGAGGTACATTTTCTACTTTAATCTTGTAACAGATTGTGGTATGTGTGTGTGTTTGTATTTTTAGTTTTACTTAACTTCTGGATTTCTACTCTGGTCTATGATATTATGAGAATTTCCTTTGTATCCGTCTTGTGAGAAACTATGTATGACGTCGTTCTAGAAAACCCTAAGTAGGGGATCTCATTACCTTTATTTTTGTTTTGGTTTATCCTGGATAAATTTCAATTTTCGAAAACATGTCATTTCCATTGGTATTTGTTTTATTCTTCTGTTCAACGTCTTACCGTCTTTTATAAACGTTTACTACAGTGGTTGTTTCCTAATTAAAAACTTCACATGTTTGTCGAGTATGTCAAGTTATAGTTTTCTTGTTTGTTGGATTAGTTTTTTACCCGTCTTCAAGATTTCTCTACAAAAAGGTTTCTTCTCTATCTCCTGATTGTCCGTGTACTTTTCTACGAGTTATAGTGATTAATAATCTCTTTACGGTTAGATTCGATGTTACTCTATAGTGGAGTGTGACTAGTCTGTCCGGTAGTAGTTTTTAAGATGTTTATTATTTACAACCTCTCCCACACCACTTTCTCCCTGGGAGGATGTGACTACCACCCTTACATTTAACCACGTCAGAGATACCTCTTGTCATACCTCCAAGGGTTTTGTGATTTATATCTCAATGGTATACTAGGATGTTAGGGTGAGGATCCGTATACGTCTCTTTTGGTCTTAAACTTTTATATGTACGTGGGGTCACAAGTAACATCGTGATATATATTATCGGTTCTGTACCTTCGTTGAATTTACATGTAACTGTCTACTTATTTCTGTACCATATGTATGTGTGTTACCTTATTACGCGTCCGTATTTTCTTATTTTATTACGGTATACGTCGTTTTACCTACCTGAATCTCTAATAGTATGATTCACTTCATTCCTTCCCTTTCTGTTCATAGTATGCCGTACCGAATCGTATACCTTAGATTTTTGTACTATGTTTACTTGAATATACGTTTCTTCTTTGTCTGGATATCTGTATCTCTCGTTCGAATACCAATGGTTTCCCCTTTCCTCCGGGCCTCTCCCTATTTAGACCTCAAACCTTAAATACATAAATATGGTGATACATATCTTGTCTATTAGTTGTTCCTGGAGGACATCGAATCCTGTGATATGAGTCATAAAACATTATTGTGTATTCCCTTTTCTTGGACTTTTTTCTCCATATGTACATACTTATTGACTTAGTAAAACGACATGTGAACTTCGATTGTTGGAACATTTATTTTATGAAGTTAGGTTTTTTTTTTCGTATGTTCTTTTTAAGAATAAAAAAACTTCTACTTTTTATAAAACGAATAAGAACAATTTATTCAGGTCATATACACTCGAACACCAAATATATGGAAATACCAACTCTCGACCTGTGTTGGCTTTCTGATTCGTACGTAGGTCAGTACACTAATCATTTGTAAAAGTACAAGTAGAGAAAAAAAGTGTATTGCAAAAATCATCATTAAAGTGGCTTTGTCTATATAAATTATATGTTTACTAGAAGTAGGAGGGAAAAAACGGATCTCGTGGAAGTATTGAGTCCACATCTGAATTAACACTAAGTTCGATGAAAAGTAACCTCATCCATGAAAGTTTAGCCAGTGTTATGATAAAAAATTTTGGTTAAAATCACCTCTTTTTAAGTTTTGAAAACATTCTAATACGGTTTCGTCTCACATATATTATCACTCGGGCCCACACCCCTACCTCCTCTCATTTTCACCGGTGTTTCTTACATCTGTGACGATCAAAAGACGCGGACAGTGGTGTATAACCTAAATTGTCTTTTGGTGAGGATCCTCTTTGTGAAAGGTTATCGAAAGGACACCGAAAAATTCCGACGTACTTGGGTATATTACACTGGTCTTTCTATTAAAGTCCCCTACACGATTTTTATGTACACCCCGAGGACACACTGTGGGTAAAGTGATTCTTCGTTCGGTCCCTCGACCGACAGACACAAGAAATGGAAAAAGTGTCACTCCCGGCATCTTAGGTAGTCCTGTAAGCGTCTGGGCAGAAAGTAATGTCTTCGGAGGTAAAGACGTAGGAGGACCCGTGAGTCGAAGTGGTTTCTCTTTGTTCGAAACATATTTGTGAAAAGTTTTGTATAACTCACTTAATGCCCCTCGTACTTCTCTAATCTCCAGTGTAAAAGGGGTCGTGTGACTAACATTAAATAACTTATGGTTATAAAGGTGAAATAAGAGAGATGTAGTGAACATGAAAGAATTCAAAAGTCCTTTCATTCTGAAACGAAGAGAGTTAGGATAAAAGTTGTCAATTCCCCGAACACCTTCTTCCGTTTCGTTCGAAATACAAGAAGGAAGTAGAGTGGATAGTTAAATGACGTGACCTGGAAGTTAAGTGTGACTCTGTCTTGCTACCTATAACGGGAGGTATAAGTAACAGTCTCACCCATTACTGAAAAACCATGTAGAGATCCCGTGACTTTCGGAGGTCTCGATTTTAAGACACGACCTTCTCGAATATAGTCTCATCCCTTCCCCTGTCCGGAAGGGTAAGGGACCAATGGGTCCGACACCACCCTCCACTGAAACGGACCGTCTCTAACGACCACTCTACCGTCGCTGGACAAAAGGTACTTTCAGTCTTCCTAGTTCACAAACCGTCACCCATACCCATCACCATCAACGACCACTACTGACCACTGGAACGATACTCCAACTCCTGAGGGTTTCTGATATGACCTTCTCCCTCTCTTTCTCCACCCTCTGTCTCGTAAAACTTCCCATGACCTCAGGGATTTTAACACTCACCCCAGTTTCATCTCGTTCAGATAGAATCATGATAAGGACCTGGGACGTGAATCGTCGGGGAGGAGGGTGACCATATCAATGTTAATATGTTTTATTAATAGGTCGGTCGATCCATGATAAAAAACAAGTTTAGTGTGGACCTTCAAAATACAGAAGAGACCTTAGTGGTAGTGACTAATGGAACAACTGTCCAAAATTTCTTCTACCGTAAAACTCCACAGACGTTCTACCACAACGGAAGTCTTAAGTACTGTTAGTGCAAGTGAAGTTTACGACGGTGAGGTAGAACAAACGACTCTGTACCCTTTGGTTGAACTTGTTGATTTCTTTTTCCCTCATACCTCTTTGTCAAATAGATCAACTAAGGTGAAAATGTCTGTGGAGTAGTTCTCTCGTTTCTTGTTTTGTTTTTACAAGTGTAAGGCAATAAACTGTAAGAACATAGAGGTGATTTCATTCCCGATATAAAACTAATGCACCCGTAAGAGGGGTCTTGTACATGTAGTACACCCCATCTCTTTCCTAATTACTGGGAGTAATTAAACATGGGATGATTATATTTTGACTCCTATAAGACAAGTATCAGACTTGAACATAGTAGAACTTTTTTTCTACCATTTTAAAAGAGACTTTTCATTTCCACGTTTATCCATCGTATCTAATTAATTAATTAATCCTTTTCTTTGACACACTCGTAGAAATGGTCGGAGGTATATTAAGTTTTTCCCGATTTTTAGTTGTAAGGTCTTAGGTAATTTATTTCGAGATATTCGGTGTGGGGTGACCAAATAAAAATGAGAGAGACGAACTTTCACTGTTTATAGAGGAAACCTTTATGTGGTGTTGAGTCTGATCTGGGATCAGTAACCTGACTCAATTACTTCAATCATAAAGGAGTCCGATTAACAGTTATAATTCTTCACAAGTATAGGGTCCCTAAATCTTCTCTCAAGTAACACCACTTTATTAGAGTGTTATCTGAATATTGATTACCAAATCCAAGGATTTATCCTCGATGAAGAAAGGTCACTCTGCTTGCGAGTGAACCCCACAGATCCACACTGAGTCGTCACTCACCCTTGCTTGTCACAACGACATGTCTCCTCCGCTCCCCCGGTGGTTGATACTTCGGGTGTTCAGTAATCCATCTTTGCCCGAGTTCGGTAACCCACTCTCCGACTGATATATTGTAAAGACTTTAGGTGCCCTAATAGTAGTGTATAGGTGACCCCTAGATCGACTAGGTGATCTAAGATCAAGAAGGAATACTTGTCTTCTTTGTAATGATTCTCTGTATATATATTTTAAGACAAAGTAAACCAAAGGCATACCGTCCAATACCAATAACGGTTCGAACCCTTTTAGTATGGTGCGGTTCTTTTTAAGAAAGGGACTTCTCAAAAAGATTTGGAGGAGGGATCCAAATATTCTTCTTTACTCAATCTTTGACTAGAAGAGAAAAGGTATTCCGTGACGTGTGGTCGACCAGTATTTTAGAAGAATTGTACGAACCGTTGGCTTTTGGATGAGAGTTCCGAAACCGTAACAGTCACAAGTAATGACACGGGAAGAGGTTTATTGTACTTAAAGAAAGGACTTAGAACTCTAGACTAGTAACGTTTATTAGTTAATTTACCGCCCCCCCTCCCCTGCCACCATGTCTTGATTTTTGCTCTCCTGTTTGGTTCTAACAAAAACTTCAAGGTTTCATTTTAACAGTGGCAACTTTTAGAACCAACTTACTTTAGAATGTATACTTTTACATTCAAATGTTTTGTGATTTTAGGTAACATCCCTAAAGGTAAAGTTTTCCTCCACTTCCTCGACTATCCATTAAAGAAAGTTAACAATTGCGATGTTACGTAAAAGTGAAACAAGTCTATATTTCACAAAAAGAGTACTGAGAACGCGTCTACCCATCCGGTTATTAACGGGACTCCGTATTTTTGTACCTTCTTGGATTTTCTATCTTGAAGGTCTTAGAAGGAATGGTGTAGAAAGTCCAAATAGAAAAAGAACCTGGAATAACTCGGAGATGAAACGTCGGGTGGATTAAGAGAAGTTCCGTGAAGTCTCAAAAAAATCGAACGTTTTAGAACCATACCTTCTCTTCTAGAAACATACGTTTGAGTAGAAGTAAAGACAAATAGTCGTAACAGTTCAACGTTTTGTATAGAATCTATAGTTTATAGTTTTGTACAGAATATTATACATACCCTTTAAGTCAATTCTTATTAATGATCAAACAGGTATAAAGGTCTACACGATTTTCGTTTGGTAAATGTTTAGATTCAATACTGATGTACAGGTGTACGAGGTCAGTAGTCCCCCAGAAGATCTGTTAAACCTTACAAGAGTACATTTACACACTAATCAATTGTATCGGAGATTCAAGTTACATCCATGGTTCTACGTCTCAAGAGACCGGGATTTGTTATACTCACTCACAGTCATTGAATCAACATAGACTGAGAAACGGTAGGGTACCTGATATCGGGTGGTCCGAGGAGACAGGTACCTTAAGAGGTCCGTTCTTATCACCTCATCCATCGGTAAGAGAAGACGTCCCCTGGAAGGACTGGGTCCCTATCTTGGGTCCAGAGGACGTAACGTCCGTCTAAGAAATGGCAGACTCGGTGTTATCAGGGTGGATTTGTTATACCGAGAATCGTTTGGGTCCTTTCTTTTTACTCCTATATTTCAGGTTTGCCTTTCTTTTGTACGGTATTCATTGAAGAAATCTTAAAAGTTCTACTTAAAAAAGGAAATTTACCTATTTATGTTTAAACTCAGTTTTATGTTTGTCAAGGGTCCACCGTGATCACCATTTCTTAGACGGACGGTTGCGTCTTCTTCGTTCTCTGAGTCCAAGCTAGGGACCCAGTCCTTCTAAGGGACCTCGTCCTATACCGTCTCAACCTATGTTGACTCGTGTGTGTTTCTCAAGTAGGTAAGTCGTTTATGAATGACTATAATGGTACACTGTGGCAAGATTCATCACCCCCACGAAATCGTTTGTTCTGTTTTTGGGGTCCGAAAACACCGTGACTCCAGAGTTACTAAATAAAACCTCTATAAAACACTGTCAATCTATAAAGTTAGTAAATTTTACAGATCTTTTTATTTCGTTTGTAAGAGTACAAATTTCAATATCTGGTCAATCTTAAGTTTCATAGACGTTACAAACTCAGACGTTGATGACCTAAGAAACCCAGAGTTGAAAATATTGGATTCAAGTTAAACGGACATAAAATTGAAGTGTTGTCTACGTATTTACAGAAGACTCGTATAACAGATTACGAATTTTGTCCTAGTCCATCTCTTAACGTAAACGATACTAGGTAACTAAGCCTACTTAGTGCGCCAAATCAATTTGAAGAGTCCGGAGTCAGAGGAAGAAATCGGTATTCTGGTTATTATTATGATGATTTCATCAATTTTTGTAAAAAACACACACACACACCTTTCTGGACAGTAAACTTTCTAATTTTGACATTACAATGACAAGTGGTAGTTTGTACAGAAAGTAACATTTTTCAGTAATTTTTTTTGTGTGTAGATCGTATCAAGACGTTTTAATACGGTTTACGTTTATCTCCTTTTATTTCAGAAAATAGAAAAACTTATCCTTTTGGACTCCGTTAGAACCGTCTTTTGATTTCTACACTGTGGAAGTAGAAGACTCATTTAGTTGTCTTTTCTTAGTAAAATGGTTAGATTTTAATACGAGTTACTTGTAATTATATTATACTTCATAAAAGATAGAAGTAGTACATTTCTAGATTATTTGAGATCCAAATTTTAATACGAATAAAATGAATATATACACATTAAAGTTGGACTGTTTAAGTTGAAGGTCACTTTCTACTTGTGTACTTTTTAGGAGAGTGGGATCCATTTTTATAAAAGGGTATATATAAGTGGAGAAAACTATATCCTCCGTACATTTGTATTGACAATAGAATTGGAGTCGTGTCTTACTAAACTTTCCTTGATCCTTTATTGCTAGTCTTCAATCCTCTATGTATCAAATACTCAAAGTTATTTAAGTGAAAATTTCATTTTCATCTTTACTTTCTACATATTTAACACGATTAATGTGAACGGGTGAAAAGTCAAAACTTTACACTTTATCTTTAAAATAAGGACAAGACGTCTAAGATGAACAGGACAAAAGACGAATATTTAAAATAGACATTCTGGTAAGTCCATTATTCTTAATATTAACTTGTGGAAAATTTTGTATAAAGTTTCTTAAAACGAATCTTTTTTTTAGACTGAAATCAATCGGAGTAAAAGTCCCTGAACATATATTGGATACGAGTTGAGTTTTATCTAAAGAAAGTCAAGGGTTTGTACACCACGTACAGGCGTCATGGACTGAGACGTGTGGATAGGACGACGGACCTTACAAAAAAGAGGAGAAAAAACAGGTCACAAGAGGGGGAGTGGAGAGTTTTGGGTTGAACAGGAGACATCCAAAGGGATTGTGACGGGAGGGGGTACTGTAGTAAAGTGTATATGGAGACGTATGTTAACGTAATATTAGATTACTAAACTAATACTAAGACATAGGAAACGATCCGAAGGGTCCACCGAGTCACCATTTCTTAGGTGGACGGTTACGTCCTCTACGTCCAAACTAGGGATCTAGTCCTTCTAGGGGACCTCTTCCTTTACCGTTGGGTGAGGTCTTAAGAACGGACCCTTTAGGGTACCTGTCTCTTCGGACCACCCGATGTCAGGTACCCCAGTGTTTTCTCACTCTGTACTGACTCGGAGATTTGTTGTTGTTTGTTGTTTAGGAAACGATTCTTACACTAAAAGTATCCCTTCCTGGTATACCATACACAAAAATATGGGAATCGTGGATCATGTAACAGTGTTTGATCCGTGACTGTCATTGTTTCTATATGCAATACCCTCTGTGTAGGTATATTGAAATATGTGTGTCTGTGTGAACGTGTTTATGTACACGTGTGGACGTGTGTATGTGTCTTTCTTTGTCTTTATGGGGAAACCGTCGCCCTCTGCCTCATTTTATACTTGTTGCACGTGAGTCTTTTTTGTGTGCGCATTTCTTTTTCTGGAGTTTCCCTCTTTGTCGTGTGCGAGAGATAAAGGTTCCTTTTTGTCTTTGCACTTTCAATGGTGCACGAAAACGTCGTTATTCGGATACTCATCTCTCGGTGAAAATGGTTTTCGATCCACCTTTACTCCGGTCTACAACACTTAAGGTCACGGTAGATCCAACATATTAGTTCTGGTCCCATTTAATGTTGAGTCTTTTTGAGTTCATCTAACTTGTATTGAGTGTACCGTAAGTTCATGTGTGACTACACGGTGGTTGACGTGTATTTGATTGAGAAGATATCTACATTTGTTGTTTGAATACAACTAATTTATCGAGAAGATGTGACTCTGGCCGTGTCACGAGTGTGTCGGAGTCGGAACCAGTACGTTCGGTGACGGAGGGTTGTTTTCTTCTTTACTCTTTCCGTCCGATCCGGTCTCGAGTAGGAGTTATAGTGTACTAATATACGACGAGGTACTTATATTTAGTAAGTTGTGTTCATCAGTAGGTACGAGGTACGATACGACTGTCGGTAAGTAAGGGGGTCGTTATAAATGACTCGTAGATGAGACCCGAAGTGAAAGACCAGTCTTGCCCCCAGTGACTCTTCTTCTACCAGGAGGGTCGTAATTGTGGATAAACTGTCAAGGATGAGTAACCTAAGGACTACCAGAACCAACTCTTTGTAAGGACGACGGAACCAAAGTACCCTACTGTCTCTGACTCACAAGGTTGTCCGGTTCGGAACCGAACTACCTTTTACAAAAAACAATAAGTTGAGTCCATAAAATGACTTGGTAGGTCAAACAAAGGGTAGGAGAAAAACAAGGGAAGACTGCGGTCTTCCGTCCGTGAAGGATTGACAATTTCTAGTTCTCAAAAGATAAAGTACGTTACGAATCTGTGTATTGTCAGACATCCTCTTTTCTTGTGGAATCGTCGAACTTCTATAATTTATCTGGTCGTCTCATTGCTTACAATGGACCTACGAATCCTCGTTCTGTGTAACTAAACTAATGATAAATTATTAAGTTCAATGGGAGTAACGAGTCCGACCCCCATGACTCGAATTACTCCGTTACTTATTGCGGGACGTTACCTGATTTTAAGGGTATTTGAAGGACGTGGACGTGAAGACGTTTGTTTAGGATGTAGACGAAGGTTTTTGGATACCCCATCCTCCCCTCCAATAGACACATTTCACACACACACACGTGTACGTGCGTGTACGTACTCAGTGGAGTAGGGTCCAAACAAGAAAAATAAAAATAAATAAATAAATAAATAAAAATCCAAACAAGAAAAATCAGAGTAGAACAGATTACGTAGTAGATGAATGGGGAGATGTAAACTAAATATTTCTAAGATTTAATAATCATTTACTACAAAAGAGATTTGCATTGGCTAACTTTATATATAAGTTTTGGAATGTCAAAGTTGTAGGGTTCTTCATCTAAAAGTCATTCGAAAAAACAAAGGTCGTCTGTGCTTTTTTAATTATTTCGACCCTTCTAAAACCTCTGTCGTAAACTAATCTTTAGGTTTCTATGTTCTAATTCAACTTGTCCACAGTGACACGTTAATTAAATTAATTACTTAAAAGTTTCCCAATTTACTCAAACGTCAAGAAATTATTGTCTTTTTCTACTTCCTTTTTAAGTTTTTATATTTTAC
This sequence comes from Capra ibex, assembly GCA_006410555.1. NCBI lineage: Eukaryota > Metazoa > Chordata > Mammalia > Artiodactyla > Bovidae > Capra > Capra ibex. The sequence continues at coordinate 36,851,431 of SJYO01018757.1, read as the reverse complement.
CTTTAACTCTCTGTACAACATATAAATAGAATAAGGACTAGTGAAGAATTTTCTAGTTTTTTATAGCTCTTTTAAAATATCTTTTAATAGAAACTGGTTTTTTCTTGTAGTTGACTGTACCGTGTTCTGACTCATTGTGGGATAAGATTCTTAAACCACCAGTATAATTCTTGAAAGAACAGAGGTACTACGTCGTTATACGTTCTCTTGTCCATACTAGTGGACTCGTCTTAACCCCAAAAGGACATAAACCTTTCCCTATAAGTGTAGGAACCCACTCACATAGAGGCCTTGGGTTCCTGAAAAGGAAGTACCCTTGAAGGTAGAGCTAACCTTCGTTTAGGAGGCTCTCCCGGCACTCAGTATCGTCGTCGTAACACTCCTGGGTGCTCTTTGAGTCTAAGTGAGAAGGACAGATATGAATGCACCCGTGGATACGGTCTTTTAATCTTTTTGAGACACGAATAAATCAGAGTTGAGAATGTCACGACCCTACGTAGTTATGTCTATGTAAACCTTCATCATCTATTAGTGTTGGACTTTTACCTGAGACATTCCCACGGACTAAAGGACAAAGTAGTTAAATTTACTCGAGGAATCCCTCCTTTGGTATCTGTTTTACTTTCCCGTTGGATACCTGATCCTCTGTTATAAGTGTTTACTACACTGACTGTTCCCCAATTAGAGGTTTTATGCGTTTGCCAAGTATGTCGAGTTATAGTTTTTTTACTTGTTGGGTTAGTCTTTTATCCGTCTTCTAAGTTTATCTATAAAGAGGTTTCTTCTCTATGTCTGTCGGTTGTCCGTGTACTTTTCTATGAGTCGTAGTGATTAATAATCTCTTTGTGTTTAGTTTTGATATGGTGGAGTGTAACCAGTCTTACCGGTAGTAATTTTTCAGGTGTTTATTACTTACGCTAGGTAGTGTTTACTTTTCTATCAAAACTGGTGTGTCCTAAAATTTGGGAGGAGTTTTTTTTTTTATTTTGCATTTACTATTCAACTTTTTTTGATGTTTATGAAATGTCACTCGAAACGTTTAATTACTTTTCTTGGTGTTTTTTACTCGTGTTGTATGTCTGTAAAATGTAACAGATTGTCTATGTTCTTTTATCAGAGGATGGAGTTATCCGTAATTTTTTTAGTTTAATTTCCTTGTAACTCTTTGGTGAAAAGTGAAAAATTCGGTCGATTTGTCGATTGTACTAATTATTGGGTACAACTACTCTGACGTTATTCAGTCCGACAGACGGTGTGACGATCGGTTCCATGGTTGCCCACGTTGGAAACGTCTTTCATCAAACCCTAAAACCGTTAAACCAGATTCTCGGAAATTTTTTCAAGTTCAAGTATAGAAAACTGTGCTATTAAAATGGAGATTCTTTGATAAAATTGTTTTATTACTCTACTTAAAATTCTAAGACGATGTGTGTAATTATGTTGTTCACAAAAAACTTACGGACAAGATACGTCCCGGAACATAACTGTCAGCACCACATAACTGGTAGATAATGAAATTTTTTCTTACCAATGACACTATAAAAATCATACGTTTGGGACTTTTGTTAGATGCATTCTATGTTATTCCCTTGTATTTAATATCATACAAGTCTTTTATCTTATAATATTCGTGTAATTCTTGTTGAAAACCTTTTTAGATGTTACTGTACCCTTTTACGAATACAATTTTATAATTTTCGGTCTTTTTGTAATACATTTTTGTTAATAATGATGTTAATACATTTTTTTTTTTCTGAGTTCCGTCTTCCTTTATAACCTTGTACAATTGTATTCTCTAGAGACATAAAAAGATTTTCAGTAATTTTGACCCGAGATCAAAGTCGAAGCGGTGAATGATGATTATATACTGAAACCCTTTCAGTCAATTTGGAGTGTTCGGAGCTAAAAGATTAAACATTTTACCTCTACATTAAATTCGGAACTAAGAGAGGGTCTTGCACTTAATCTATTACGTACTTAACCACGAAACATTCGACTTTTCAAGATTTATGGATTGACGTATGACATAAAAGATTCGTCTCTTTCTACTAATCTAGACTTTCTGACTTGGGAAAAGAGGGTGAAAACGTACAGAGAAGAGATGAAGCTTAAGGATAAATTGTGTTACAAGTAAATCCCCTTCAAAAAGAACTAAATAAGGTAAGGGAGAGTTAGTGAATCAAACATAGAAACGGTGTAAATATACGTAATGTAATTAATCGTGAACAACCGGTTCATATAAAGTATGTCACTGAAAGTAAAAAATTAGACCTTAGTAAATACTTGACTTAAAAATCCTTTAAGATTTTGAAGGTAAAGAAGTGTGGATAGGATTAGAAAACAGGTTTCCTTTGACCCTGTATTGTTGACTAAAGGGGATTTTAGTTATCGAGAGAAGTTCTTTTATAGGACATTAGAGAGACTACCTACTGTAAACCTAGAGTTTATCATAAGGGTGGTGATAATATAAAATTCGTATTTGGAAACAGACTCCGTTTCTGGTGGGTGGACTACGGAACACTCCGTGACAAGGGTCTTCTCCCTATAACTGCCAACCCAGACGGTACTACGGAAATAGGTTCCTCGCGTTCCTGTCCTTAAGTATCTTCATAAGACGGATGTTGTCTTCCGTAACTGTTAGTCATGGTACCTTTGGTGTCTCTCACCCTTCCGTGAAGAGTTAAGTAGTAGGGAGACTACCTTATGACTGTAAAAAGTGGTATCCTTAAGACCTTGTGTACTGTGGATTTTATAACACATCCGTATTGAAAGAGAAGACCCAAAATCTTGAGATCTTAATCTGACGAACCTCTCTTCACTAAGAAGGTTTTGTAATTATTGTGTATAGGTTCTATAAATGTTCCATCGGAAAGTCGAATTTTCCTAACTCTTTTTACGAGACTTCCTTTATCCACTACAGTTTTGTTAGAAGTTGATCGGGAATATTTTAGGTAGACAAAGAACCCAGTAAAAAATTAAGAAAAGTTTACACTTCACTGAAAAACCTAGTCTTAAACCTTTCTGTATTATTTATTCACTATTGTTTCCGTTTTTGGACGTACGTTTTCTTCTATGCTTTCAGGTTTTAAATTACTAGAACACAATTGTAAATAAAAAGTCATAGTAAAGGAAACCTTCCAAATACATTGTAGAGTTAAATTAATACCTCTCTTTTCAGATTTTTACATTTTTGGTGGAGACGTTATACTGTTATTCGGTATTTTGAAACGTAACATTTGTAAAAAGTGAAAGGGTGACTTAGATCAACTCTTCTACTAAGAACAATGAACTTACCGGTACTTGATGACTATCATCATTACATATTAGAGTGACATCTTGAAACTACGAATTGACTAAGAGTAGACCCAATAATTTCCCTGAACATTACCTTTGTTACACAAGAACGAATCCCTATTTCTTGTTAGTTATTTAGTATATCTATAGTTTTGCTCTCAATCCGTCTGATTCACCAAGACGTCAATAGACGTCTCTATAGGTCTTAAACCTAACCAATTAATTCGACTAATGTATTTGTACCCGATCCTTCTCCAAATTTTTTTATGTCGGAAAGAAAGTACGACATATTTTATAAATGTACGTAATATTTTAAATAAAAGGTTGTACCTCCTATATTCTCCATGTACCATCTGTGACTGTGTTGAAAGACAAAATGCAGTGTTATAGTTACATAATCCGTAATTCTTGAAGTACTCATTCTCTTACATTTTCCAATTAGAATATTCCATTAGACATCCCTATAACAGTGTGGACATAGTTCGACTTTTCGTGAAGTTCCAAAATGGTCCAGTTTCCCTCGTGGAAATAATTGGTTTTAAGGTGACGTCGACAAAGAAACTGAACACCGTCACCAAGGCATTCTGGTGACCCTTCCCAAAGGACCCTCCCATTTTTACAACACACTTAATTAAAATGATTTAAGTAAGTAATCCTCCCGGAACTCTTATTTCTCAGTTGTTCCTCAATTAAGGATGGGACAAATTCCCTTCCGTCTCTTAACGTTCTTCAGACTACTTTCCTCATAGTAGTCCTCTCCAGTAAGTTAACTTTCTTAAGGAAACTTTCGTTCTTGTAATTAATACAGGGAAGTTCTTTTGGTTACTAATAATTTTTACCCGATGAAGAATCTACCGTAAAGTACTTAAGTTCACAAAATTTACAGAAGATGGTCGACATGAAGGGAGATGTGAAATGATCTAATATAAATAGTAAAGTGTAAAACAAGATTTTGTATAGAACCAATCGTAATATTTCCTAAACCACGACATACGGAAATATCAATCATTGAAAACCAATAAATATAATGGTTCATGTCATTATTATTGATGGTTGTTATTTTGTTGTAGTGAGTGCTTGCCGTATGATGTTCGGTTCTGAATGAGTTTTATAAACATAAACATCATGTAAATTGTGACCTTTTCCCAACTTACTTGTCTCATGTTTATACAACTTTTATTTTGTTAAGTCAAAATAACTTTTATTTTCAAACTTCGATATAACGAAGTTTATGGTGCAATAGTAAACGACGAGGTATTAATATGGAAACTCGAAATAGTGTAATATGTGATTTAGATACAAATACACCTACTATATAAAATTTTAACGTAAATATTTTTGTTTATATTAAAGTCGTTCAAAATTTTTAACAAAAATCCCAATTATTCTTTTTCCTACTTTCTGCTCGTTACTTCTAATTTTTCTTACTGACGTATCCTAACTACCATTGACTAAAAAACGGAAAAGAGAGAGAGGGTTTAAAAGATGTATACCAAGGTACGGAGAGTATCACTTTATTTATGTGAATAAATTGTTGTCTGTATTTAGTATATGAGACGAAAGTCAAGACACACCGACTACTATTAGTGGACGAGATGAACATATTTAGAGACTAGTATCTACTTTATAAGAAGAATCGGAAGATAAATCGTACCGACACGAGTCCATAAGTTTAGAGAACGAGAAGAAGGGCTTTGACACGAAGTTCTTTTGCTGTGAGTCATAAATTCGTCGAAGATTTACAGAGAAAGTCTTCGAAAACTACTACAAGTGGGTTACACCCTTTCTTAAAGTGGGTCAGGTTTTTGCATTGAAGTATCTTGGACACCCAGAGGACAATAATAGCAAAGTATTGTTCGTTTGTGCTGGAAACGGTCAAAGAAAAAGAAATAAAAAAAAAATTTAATAGTAAACAGTACAAAGTTCAGAATCAATACCGTACACCCCAGAAGCAACGTAGGACGTCCTAGAAAGGAACACCGTACGCCAGAGAGAACAACACTACCCGTCCGAGTCATCAACGTCGTGCACCCTAGATCTTGTGTGTCCGAGGCATCAACACCATGTGTCCGAATCAAAAGGACACCACACACCCTAAAATCAAGGGACTGGTCCCTAACTTGGGCTCTGGGGACGTAACGTTCCGTCTGACAATTGGTGACCTGGTGGACCTTTCAGGGACGACAACGACAAAAAGTCATACTAGTGCATTCCACCCAATCCTTCGTACTTACACGATATAAGTCAGGGTCTCTCAAATATTAATCGCAACCGTACTGGAGTGACGTCCTACATCGACCCAAATTACTTGAGTAGACCGGTTGGTTATGAGACTAGAATAGTTAGTGTTTAAAGTGTCATCCCACTGGGAAACTAAAGAAACTCTTAGTCATTTGTAGTACCGAAAAGACGATGTTAAGATTCTGACATAGTGTTTCGTCCTTGACCAATTTTACCGAAGAAGAAACCTAAAATAGTCGTTTTCTGTCAACGGTCTCTTTTGGTAAAAATAAGCAAACCGAAAGAAAAATCTCTATAAGTACGAGATTAGAGATTTTATTTGTCAAAAGAAGTATTACAATATAAACAAAAATTTTCTTCAAATACAGGTGACGAAAGAATTTTTGAGATTCAACTTTTAGTGAATCGTTAAAAAACAGACTATCACCTTGTCTGAAGAAAGTTTCAAAGTGACAGTAATATTTCGTTAGATAGGTTTGGTGGTTATGGTATATTTACAAAAATGTTTATTTAGTAGTAGTGGCACTCCATCTCTACTTTATTTAAGGAGTAAATTTAATTCCCGAAATCATGAAGGGAGTTTCAGTGTCTTTTACCAACTACTTTATTCACTATCTAAATAATTACAATATTGAGGATCTATCCTGAAAGACGAAAATGAAATAAATATTATATTATTGATAAGAATCAGGGTTTGAGAGAGGACCTTTTTGAATAGACCCCCGTTTATTTTGGATTTAAGATACGGTTTCCCTTGTCTCTCGATCGAAATTTCAAACCCTTGTTCAGAATGTTTAAAGTCTAAATAATCATTCTATTTTCCTCGGGTCTCATACTTGACATTATCCCTCCATCGTACGACCTTTCGTATTTTGGAGATAATTCTTTTTCATGTAAAACAATGTGATTCACTGTAATCACCTTTGAGTCCATCTCCATTGACCCCACGAATAAACCCTTTGTGTACTTTTCTAACGGAACATGAGTTTGTTTCTTACCCAGATAAGTCTTCTTATTAAGTGAAGATTTAATTCAGCGACTCTTAGAACGACCGGACCAAACGGTGCGTCATTTAAAAGAAAAGTATCTCTTCATATTTTCTGTGGGTTTATAATAGTTCTTTCCTCACGATCTCGGGTAAATTGAACGAAGGTTCGTTGAACCGACTTATAAGTCCAACAAGGAAGGTCTTCTCTACTTCTGTAGTAAATTTATTGTTTACCCTGTTGAGTCTTCCGGAAGTGAGACCGTGAGAAAAAACCAAACTGTATCTCTTTCCTTCGTCTCTTAACGTAATTGGAAACCTCCCTTACCTCTCTTAGGTCATAAAGAAAAAATGGAAACTTCAAGACTCAAATACCACATGTGAATTAGATTATTCGTGTTATTAACGTCCTTGGGGACTCAATTCTTAGTTTCCAAGAAGTATTTTGGTACCAAGAGTTTGGGGAAAGTGTATAATACTACAACCGGATTCGTAAGTGCCCTTTTGTGATTTTGTCATTTCCGTAGTATAGACAGGGGAGATTTTAAAGTTCATTAAGTTTTTATGTCTTATATCACGACATTTCAAACTTTAAGATGTTTATTGAAAACGATTCACAAATGATATGAGGTCAGTGACAAGTAAATTAAGAGTGTTGTTGGATGATGATAATATCGTATGTTCATACAAGGCTAATCGGTCCGGGACTCGCACTCTTAATGATTTCCTTATGTTTTATCGAGGATATATCATACACTTTCGGTTCTTCTTTTGATGATTTTATTCTTTCCTTTTATCAAGTTACAACTTCAAGGTTTGTTTTGCTTATTCGTACGGATTACGAATTTTATTAGACTGCGGACTTACAGATCTGCATTTTAACGGTCTAGAGTGTAAGAAGGAGTCGTAAGAAGAACAGTGGAGAGACGTTTTAAAGTAGGAAGTCTAAGTGTTGAGTAATAGGAACCTAAGACACTGGCAGACGACTAAGAAGAGGGTGTAGAACGAAAAGGACGTAAAGGAATAATTCCGAGGATAGTCGAGTTTTAGAGTCTTTTTAGTAATCCTGGGTTCGGAGTCGAGAAGTTAAAAATATAAGACAGTATGTTGAGGACGTGAACGTGTCTGACTTGAAAAAGGAGGACTCGTTGCTCTACGAGCCACACTTATCAAGTGTGGTGGAGTACCGGCACGAACACGTGTGTCTCGGAGAAAGTAGCGGAGGGGTTTTGTCGAAGGGGTGGAGAAAAGAATTAAAGACAACTGTCATAATAGTAAAAAAGTACTGTTTCCTTGACTTGGAGTCTCAACAGTAAAGAACGGAGAGGGTTATCAGAGAGGTCTTAGAGAAGACTCAGAGAGAAGGTAAGGGTAACGAAGGTGGAATTGAGTCTGAAATAAAGGAGTTCCACCGTAATGACATTTTAAAGACTTTATAGGAAGGAGGGACAGAGAAATTACGGTATTATTTTCGATTATATAGATTGACTTTGTAGTGAAAAAATTGTAGTGAAAAAATAATTTCATATTAAATGTTATAACACAACAAAAGTTCACATGGTATATCACTAAGTCATAAAAACGTCTAATATAAGGTATTTTCCGATAATGTTCTATCACCCATATTAATAGTCACGATAGGTCATATAGAAACAACGAGTAGATAAAATATATATCATCATAATATAAAGAATTAGGATATGAGGATTAAAAAAGAACCCCTACCAGAACTAGGGACAGAGGACATGTTACAGTACTTGGAGACAGGTATCAAGTAGTCCGTAAGACAGATAGTCTAGATCAGGGAATTTAGATAAACAGTGAAGGTGACATATTAGTTTTCCCTAAACTAAATCCAGTATGGACTTACCAGATCACCAAAAAGGGTGAAAGAAGTTAAATTCAGACTTAAACCGTTATTCCTCAAGTACTAGACTGATACGGTTTCGGAAACTGACACACCTAGTGTTATTTGACACCTTTTAAGACTTTCTCTACCCTTATGGTCTGGTGGATTGGACGGAGAACTCTTTAGATATACGTCCAGTCCTTCGTTGTCAATCTTGACCTGTACCTCGTTGTCTGACTAAGGTTTATCCTTTTCCTCATACAGTTCCGACATATAACAGTGGGACGAATAAAGTGAATATACGTCTCATGTAGTACTCTTTGTGACCCGACCTTCTTCGTGTTCGACCTTAGTTCTAACGACCCTCTTTATAGTTATTGGAGTCTATACGTCTACTGTGGTGGGAATACCGTCTTTCACTTCTCCTCGATTTTTCGGAGAACTACTTTCACTTTCTCCTCTCACTTTTTCGACCGAATTTTGAGTTGTAAGTCTTTTGCTTCTAGTACCGTAGACCAGGGTAGTGAAGTACCGTTTATCTACCCTTTGTCACAGTCTGAAATAAAACCCCCCGAGGTTTTAGTGACGTCTACCACTAAAGTCGGTACTTTAATTTTCTGCGAATGAGGAACCTTCCTTTCTATACTGGTTTGATCTATCGTATAATTTTTCGTCTCTATAATGAAACGGTTGTTTCCAGACAGATCAGTTCCGATACCAAAAAGGTCGCCAGTACATATCTACACTCTCAACCTGATATTTCTTTCGACTCGTGTCTTCTTAACTACGAAAACTTAACACCACAACCTCTTCTGAGAACTCTCAGGGAACCTGACGTTCCTCCACGTTGGTCAGGTAGGATTTCCTTTAGTCAGGACCCACAAGTAACCTTCCTGACTACAACTTCGACTTTGAGGTTATGAAACCGGTGGACTACGCTTCTCGACTGAGTAAACTTTTCTGGGACTACAACCCTTTCTAACTTCCGTCCTCCTCTTCCCCTACTGTCTCCTACTCTACCAACCTACCGTAGTGGCTGAGTTACCTGTACTCAAACCCATTTGAGACCCTCAACCACTACCTGTCCCTCCGGACCGTACGACGCTAAGTACCCCAGCGTCCCTCAGTCTGTGTTGACTTGACTGACTATGTTGTACCTGACTTGACTTCACTTGACTTTACTATGAGGATTAAACGGAAAGGAATTAGGGGAGACGGAAAATCATTAGTGTTCAAACAAAAGAGATAGACACTCAGACAAAGTCAAAACCTATATTTAAAAGGGACTACCGAGTCTACCATTTCTTAGACGTATGTTACGTCCCTTGGGCTCAAACCAGGGACCCAACCCTTCTAGGAGACCTCTTCCCTTACCGTTGCGTACGGTCATAAGAACGGACCTCTTAAGATACCTGTCTCCTCAGAACTCCCGATGTCAGGTACCCCAGTGTTTCTCAATCTACACTGACTCACTGATTGTGAATAAACATAATAAAAAAAGTCTAAGGTGTATACTCACCATAGTATATCGTAAAAAGAAAAGAAGAGTGAATGAAGTGATTCGTATTGTAAGAGATCTACGTAGGTACAACGACTTCTACCGTCATCAAGAAAGAAAAAATACCACCTCATTATAAGGTAACACAATCAACAAGTCAACACAGACTGAGAAACACTGGGGGTACTTGACATCGGGTGGTCCGAGGAGACAGATATCTTAAGAGGTCCGTTCTTATGACTTCACCCAGTCGGTAAGGGAAGAAGTCCCCTAGAAGAGCTGGGTCCCTAGTTTGGACCCAGAGGACGTAACGTCCGTCTAAGAAATGGTCGACTCGGTGGTTCCTTCGGGACCTAAATCTTTTCCGTCTCCTTGGTCTCTAGTTCAACGGTTATAGACAACCCAGAATCTTTTTCGTTCCCTTAAGGTCTTTTTGTAGACGAAGTAACTGATGTGATTTCGGAAACTGACATACCTAGTGTTGTTTGACACCTTATGAGAAATTCTCTACCCTTATGGTCTGGTGGAATGGACAGAGGACACTTTGGACATACGTTCAGTTCTTCGTTGTCAATCTTGACCTATACCTTGTTACCTGACAAAGTTTTAACCCTTTCCTCATGTAGTTCCGATATATAACAGTAGGACGAATAAATTGAAGATATGTCTCACGTAGTACACTTTACGGTCCGACCTATTTAGTGTTCAATCATAGTTTTAACGGTCTTCTTTATAGTTGTTGGAGTCTATACGTCTACTGTGGTGAGATTACCGTCTTTCGCTTCTCCTTGATTTTCCGACAACAACTTCCACTTTCTCCTCTCACTTTTGGACCGAATTTTGAGTTGTAAGTTTTTTATTTCTAATACCTTAGACCAGGGTAGTGAAGTGCCATTTATCTATCCCTTTTTACCTTTGTCACTGTCTGAAATAAAAGAACCCGAGATTTTAGTGACGTCTGTCTCTGAAGTCGGTCCTTTAATTTTCTACGAACGAGGAACCTTCGTTTCGATTCTGTTTGGATCTCTCACATAATTTTTCGTCTCTGTAGTAAAACGGTTGTTTCCAGACATATCAGTTTCGATGTCATAATGGTCATCAGAACATGTCTACACTCCCAGCCTGGTATTCCTTCCGACTCGTGATTTCTTCACTACGAAAGTTCACCACGACCTCTTCTGAGAACTCTCAGGGAACCTATCGTTCCTCTAGTTTGGTCAGTTAGGATTTCCTTTAGTTAGGACTTATAAGTAACCTTCCTGACTACGACTTCGATTTCAAGGTTATGAAACAGGAGGAATACTCTTTTCGTCTAAGTGACCTTTCCTGGAACTACGACCCTTCATAACTCCCGTCCGTCTCTTCCCCACTTTTCCTACTCTGCCACCCTACCGTAGTGGCTCAGTCACCGATACGACGACGACGACGATTCAGTGAAGTCAACACAGGCTGGGACACGCTGGGGTATCTACCGTCGGGTGGTCCGAGGGGGCAGGGACCCTAAGAGGTCCGTTCTTGTGACCTCACCCAGCGGTAAAGGAAGAGGTTTCATACTTTCACTTTTCACTTTCACTTCAACGAGTCAGCACAAGCTGAGAAGCGCTGGGGTACCTGACATCGGATGGTCCGAGGAGACAGGTACCCTAAAAGATCCGTTCTCATGACCTCACCCCACGGTAACGGAAGAGGTCAGTTACCTGTACTCAAACTCGTTTGAGACCCTTTACCACTTCCTGTCCCTTTGGACGGCACGACGTCAGGTACCCCAGTGTTTCTCAACCTGTACTGACTCGTCGACTTGTTGGTGGCATAAGCCAACATACATACATGGTGTAGAAACGACTGAGGAGACGACCTGTAGATCCCACGAAGGCACAGGACCGATAACATTTGTCACGACGATACTTGTGTCCCCACGTACGTAGAAGAACTGAATCATAGTGAAAACAGTGTAGTGGCAAGGGGATAAAGAGGAATAGAGGTCCTATTCCGGAAATCGGACAAACTTACGAGCGGTGTTAAACCGAGGTACAAAGAGAATAAAGAATTATAAGGCGTGGTCCCTGTACGACGACCTCGAGTTGACCGGACGAGACTTGTATGGTCTCGGTACGGACATAAGGTCACAAAAGTGAATGTGACTGGGCACACACACACGCGATTCAACGAAGTCAGCACAGACTGAAACGTTCAGTCTGACACCGGGTGGTCCGAGGAGACTGACATCCTGAAGGGTCCGTTCTTATGACCTCACCCAACGGTACGAGAAGAGGTCTCCTAGAAGGACTGGGTCCCTAGTTTGGACGCAGACGACGTCGAGGAGGTCACGTCCGCCTAAGAAATGACGACTCGGTGACCCTTCGGGTAAGACTGGACACTATCCTGAATTTGGTTAAACCGGGAATTTGTACATGGTGGTACATAATGATACTTTGAAAAGTGTACCCATATAGTACATAAGAGTAGATGTAGAACCTAAGAAACACCATTCTTACCCTAATATAAAAAAAAGGTCGTGAGATGACCTCTAAGTGAGTCGGAACATGTGTCGTGTTCCCTAAATTATTTATAAACAACTTACTTACTTACTGGATGGTCCTTCGTAAGTCTACACATTCGGGTCACGTAGGTCTTGTGAGACAACACCACTTCACCGTAATCACAGACTAAGATGACTGTACGCCGTCGAAGAGACAAAACCGTTAACCATTTAATGAAAATGCCCAGCTATCTCAGAGAAAATAAAACGACAGACCGGTCAGTGGGCTCGTATGTATCTCTTATCTCTTCCAAAACCTTCTTTTCTAGTTTGTTTGTAACTGTAAACTATAGGTCGGTCAGACCCGTATCAAACATTGACAAAGTACGAACAAATCCCTGTTTTGGAACCGTTAGTCCGAGGGTCTTTCTTATGTTCGTTTATTATATTTATTCCAGGTCAAGATTTTTGTGTACTGAAACAGGTCACAAGAAGACCAAGTATAAAAGGTGAACGCAGAGAGGATATTCAATGTATACATATTAATATTTCTGTTCATTAAACATGTTTAAAATTTCAATTAATTTAAACACTTTAAGTGAGTCAACACAGGCTGAGAAACGCTGAGGTACCTGATATGTCCGGTACCTTAAGAGGTCCGGTCTTAGGACCTCACCCATCGGATAGGGAAGCGGTCGTTTAGAAGGACTAGGTCCTTAACTTGGTCCCAGAAGACGTAACGTCCGTCTAAGAAATGGTTAACTCGATGGTTTAAACATTTCAACATATTTTAAATGTATTTGAAACACAAGACAGTTAATGTTATACGTTAACGTTACAGTGATTTTATAGTTGTTACTGAAAAAAGGACGAAAGAAAACTTTGACCGGGATTCTCCTTAAACGAAGTCTTTGTTTTTCTTTTTGTGGAAGAGTACGTCCCATCAATAAAGTAGTACAGCGACCGAACCTACTTTAACTGTGACTCTAATTGTTCCGAATTTCTCTCTTAAAGCTAGACGGATCAAGAAGATAAGATCATTAGTAAAAAATGTGTGGGATCTGATCTGGTGTCAGTCACCTGGCCAACTCCCTCACTTCAATAACCTTATATTACCATTATGATTTTGAATTTCAGGTTCATTTGTGTGGGCCCTGGTGTTCTCAAAACATTTGATTTTGACCGTCCTCTAGTGTGCCAAACCGAAGTGTACTTAGACTTTATAGATTCTGTAAAAGGTAAAAAAGGAGGATCCCAAACCTTGATAGGAACGAGTACGTTTGGTTTTTGTCTGGACCAATAGGCTGTTTAGGGACCGATCAGTGAGAGAAAATTCTCAGGATTTCTATCCTTTCGTCACGTTATCTCTTAATTTAACAATAAAACATAATCTATTTTGGTTTTCAATCCTAACAAATAAATAAATAAAAAACACCCTCTCAATTATTCCTTCATCTTTTCGTTTCGTAATTTGTTACTTTTTCCAAAAGAATTCAAGAAAACTTCTGACTTTTTTACCCATAGTCACATTTCTGGTACGGGTCGAAGGGACCACCGAGTCAGTCATCTTTCTTATACGGACGTTACGTCCGCTGGATCCAAACTAGGGACCCAGCCCTTATAAGGGACCTCTTCTTTTACCGTTGGGTGAGGTCATAAGAACGGACCCTTTAGGGTGCCTGTCTCCTCGGAGGGTCCGATACCAGGTACCCCAACGTTCTCCACCTGTGTTGAATCACTAATTTGGTGGTGGTGATCGTGGTATTTTTGATACATCCGAGATTTGTATTAGCACAAGTCGTGTGTGAGTAGTCTGAGGGTTTTAAAAGGAACCTTTCTCGTTACCTCCACTCCATTCTTTATCTACCCAGGGGTCTGACTTTTCAACCAAAAACAGTTCACCTTATTTTAACTTCTAAACAAGAGTAAGTCTGTGAGCTTCCTGTTTCGATTACCGTCTTCGACTCGAGACGATTTCTCTATTCTACTGGAAAAGACTCCAGTTCCTTTTGAAGGGACAGAACGTGTACACGTCCTTCCGAGGAACCCCCAATTTTTTCCTCCCCAGTGATGGGGTATTATTCACACCTGTAAAGGGTTGTCCGGAGACGTCCCCCTGGGTAGAATCGTTTTCCGACGTGTGTATATAACCCGTCCCAGTTAGTTAGTCAGCCCATATTCCTTTTTTTTTTTAACCGGTTTTCATTTGTTTCTGGGTCTTCATGATAGGATATATTCACTAAATTTAGTGAAGAAATGGCACGGGGACGAATCTCTCCTCCGGGTATACGAAAGAGAGACCCACACGTAGAGACGGATCGAAGACTGAATCGACACGAAGAGTAAGTCCTACGGGTGTGAGGAGAGACCCACACATAAAGACGGAACGAAGACAGAATTTGACGAAGACACGAGAGTGTACAATCCGACAGGGACTACTGTTTGAGACACGGACAAAAGTGTCAAAAACGGAGATACTTTGTAAGAACGAAAGTTTCCTCCATTCTCGGTCCCTTTGAAACGGAGATCGGGGACCCCCGGATCGTCGATCCTAAGGACCAAACATAGATCCAATGGGTCAAGTTGAGGACCCGTCCCTTGATTCTAGGGTGAAATCCTGACAAGTGACGATAGAAAGACTCTAGTGTACGTCGTCACCCCGGAGACTGGAGTTCCGAAGACCCTGTTCATGGAGGAAGAATCTTATTAGAACGGGACTAAGTTTGTAGACGTTTCAATACCCAGTGACGGTTGGATTGTTAACCCGGGATTCTTCCTCCTGATAGACCCCGTTATAACTCACCCCATTCCATTCCCTGACTCCTTTCTTTTGTAGTAAGGTTCTCCACGTCTACCGTGAAACCTCTGGTCCCTGTCAGATATTCATACCGTCTTCTTGTCACACCTCCTTGAGTCCTCGTGTCGATGTTAAAGAGGGTTCATGATTCTGTCTTTTCAATAGCCTCTGACACCTTCCCGATTATTTCGTCAGACTTACGTCCACAGGATCTCCTCTACCCTCTCCCTCCCAAGTCAAGATTGTTTCTTTTTCCTTATGAAAAAGATAAAACAGGAGGTGTAGAGTCCTAAATATAAACTTATATAAAAAGAATTTCGGAGTCTTCGCAGTAACCCATAAGTGCGTAACCTGTCCCACCCCCTCTTACATGATTCTCAATAAGGAAATGATTAATAAATTTTTGACTCGTTAGTGTGAATCTGGAGTAAATAAGAAGTAGTCGTAGAGTAGAGGAACAAGAGGGGAAGTGTGTTAAGTGTACCATCACATAAAGTCGTGTAGTGTAAAACGTCCCCCATGTATTGTTGTGAATATTTTACATGGTTATTTAAACCCCTCATGTAGATGTGTCGTTTCAATTATAACGTAAAAAAAGTCTCAAGACATATTATATATCAATAGAGATCTCCATATGTATAAAGTCAGATAACTATTTTTCACGATTTTAAAAATTACCCGAATTTTTATAACCCTCTATAACAGTTACTACCGAACATGGTATAAATTATAATCCAGAATAAAAAGAATCGAAGTCGAAGTCCATTAAAGGAAGTTAATAAATTATATAAAAAGAACTTAGGTGTACCTGTCATAATTGAAGAAACTATTTTTAGTATTTTTGGTCTGTAGAGGGGAATTGAAATACAAAATTTTTTCTACGTAATTTGATGGAACCATTACCGACACTCTATACGGAATTAAACTGAAGAAACAAGTATATTAAAGTTAAAGTATATGATCTTATGATACACTGTTCTATAGAAGATTACGGGTCAAAAAGACAAGGATTCTCGGTTTGTCTTTTTTTTTAGACATTGGAGTATTAATCTAAAAGTCTCCGGTTTTAAATGTCTTGATCAACTCATTAGTCAAGTCAAGTCAAGTCAGCGAGTCAGTACAGACTGAAAAACACTGGGGTACCTGACTCCGTACGGTCCGGAGGGACAGGTAGTGGTTGAGAGTCTCGAACGAGTTTGAGTACAGGTAGTTCAACCACTACGGTAGTTTGTTAGAGTAGGAGACAGAAGGGGAAGAAATGGACGGAAGTCAGAAAGGGTCCTAGTTCAAGGTCACTCAGTCAAGAAGTGTAGTCCACCGGTTTGCTAACCTCAAAGTCGAAGTCGTAGTCAGGAACGTTACTTATAAGTCCTGACTAACGGAAATCCTACCTGACCAACCTAGAGCATCCTCAGGTTCCCCGAGAGTTCTCAGAAGAGGTTATGGTGTCAAGTTTTCGTAGTTAAGAAGTCACGAGTTGAAAGAAATATCAGGTTGAGACTGTAGGTATGTACTGGTGACCTTTTTGGTATCGGAACTGATCTACCTGGAAACAACCGTTTCATTACAGAGACGAAAAATTATACGACAGATCCAACCAGTATCGAAAAGAAGGTTCCTCGTTCGTAGAAAATTAAAGTACCGATATCAGTTGTAGACGTCACTAAAACCTCGGGGGTTTTTATTTCAGATAGTGACAAAGGTAACAACGGGGTAGATAAACGGTACTTCACTACCCTGACCTACGGTACTAGAATCAAAAGACTTACAACTCAAAATTCGGTTGAAAAAGTGAGAGGAGAAAGTGAAAATAGTTCTCCGAGAAATCAAGAAAAAGCGAAAGACGGAACTCTTACCACAATGGACGTATAGACTCCAAAAACTATAAAGAGGACCGTCAGAACTAAGGTCGAACACGAAGTAGGTCGGACCGTAAAGCGTACTACATGAGACGTATATTTACTTTATTTGTCCCACTGTTATGTCGGAACTACATGAGGAGAGGACTAAACCTTGGTCAGACAACAAGTTACAGGTCAAGATTGACAACGAAGGACTGGACGTATGTCTAAAGAGTCCTCCACCAGACTATAAGGGTAGAGAAAGTCTTAAAAGGTGTCAAATAACACTAGGTGTGTCAGTTTCCGAAACCGTATCAGTTATTTCGTTTTCATCTAGTAACAGACCTTGAGAGAACGAAAAAGTTACTAGGTTGTCTACAACCGTTAAACTTGGAACCAAGGAGACGGAAAAGATTTAGGTCGAACTTGTAGAACTTCAAGTGCCAAGTACATAACGACTTCGGACCGAACCTCTTAAAACTTGTAATGAAACGTCGTACACTCTACTCACGTTAACACGTCATCAAACTCGTAGGAAACCGTAACGGAAAGAAACCCTAACCTTACTTTTGACTGGAAAAGGTCAGGACACCGGTGACGACTCAAAAGGTTTAAACGACCGTATAACTCACGTCGTGAAAGTGTCGTAGTAGAAAATCCTAAACTTTATCGAGTTGACCTTAAGATAGTGGAGGTGATCGAAACAAGTATCACTACTAAGGATTCCGGGTGAACTGAAACGTAAGGTCCTACAGACTGAGATCCACTCACTAGTGTGGTAGTACCAATAGACGCAGTAATTCTAGAAAAAATATATCAAGAAGACACATAACAACGGTGGAGAAGAATTATAGAAGACGAAGACAATCCAGGTATGGTAAAGACAGGAAATAACACGGGTAGAAACGTACTTTACAAGGGAACCATAGAGTTTAAAAGAACTTCTCTAGAGATCACAAAGGGTAAGATAACAAAAGGAGATAAAGAAACGTAACAAGTGAATTCTTTCGAAAGAATAAAGAGGAACCGTAAGAAACCTTGAGACGTAAGTCTACCCATATAGAAAGGAAAAGGGAAAACGGAAAACGAAGAGAAGAAAAGTATCGATAAACATTCCGGAGGAGTCTGTTGGTAAAACGGAAAAACATAAAGAAAAAGAACCCCTACCAGAACTAGTGACGGAGGACATGTTACAGTGCTTGGAGACAGGTATCGAGAAGTCCGTGGGACAGATAGTCTAGATTAGGGAACTTAGACAAACAGTGAAGGTGACATATTAACATTTCCTAAACTAAATCCGGTATAGACTTACCAGTCACCAAAAGGGATGAAAGAAGTTAAATTCAAACGTAAACCGTTATGCCTCAAGTACTAGACTCGGTGTACTAGACTCAGTCAAGGACCAGAATAAAAACAACTTGCTATTCTGTGACTTTCTACTTGAAGGGTCCAGCTATCACGGGTTATACGATGACCTTTTCTCACCTCTTTATTGAGGTCTTTCTTACTTCTCTGTCTCGGTTTCGTTTTTGTCGTCGGTCAACAGTTACACTGACCACTACCTTCATTTTGACCTACGACATTTCTTGTTATAACGTATCCTTGGACCTTACGATCCAGGTACTTAGTTCCATTTAACCTTCACTGGTTTGTCCTCTACCGTTCTCACTTGTAGATGTAAAATCCTTAGTCACTCGATTTTATATGACCTTACCCACTTAAATTGAGTCTCCTGGTAATATAGATGGTGACACCCGTTCTTAGGGAATCTTCTTTACCGCATCGGGAATTTTCTCAGGTTTTACGTCATAAACCTATGTCAGAGTTTTTACTGTCTTACCAGAGACAAATAGAGGTTCCGTTTGGTAAGTTACAGTGTAATTAGGTTCAGATACGGGGCTAGTCATTACGACTTCTTCGACTTCAACTTGCTAAGATACTTCTGGATGTTCTGGAAAATCTTGATTGTGGGTTTTTTCTACAGTAAAAGTAATATCCCCTGACCTTACATTTTCGTCTTTCAGTTCTTGATGGACCTCATTGTCCTTCAAACTGGAACCTCATATTTTACTTCGTACCGTTTCCGATTGTCTCAAAACGGTTCTCTTGCGTGACCAGTATCGTTTGTGAGAGAAGGTTGTCGTGTTCTCTTCTGAGATGTGTACGTGTAGCGGTCCACCAGTTGTGGTTTTAGTCTAACTAATGTAAGAAACGTCGGTTTGGACCTCCTCGAGATAGGTCAACTCATTGTCAGTGGTGATATTTACAAAAAATATGAAGTCCTTTTTGGTAACGGATCTTGTACATTGTGTTAATCGGAAAAATTAAAAGATCCGAGGAGACCTATAAACGATAAAATTTAACAATGAGTATGTATGTGGTTAGTAGGGAGAAGTTCTTTGTTTTAGTTTCCTTAAAGGACCTTTTATGGTTACGACTTTTAGGTATCAGACTCCTGATCGATTTAGATACACCGGCTAAGGTCATCAAAGGTTCCTGGGGGACTCGTTAAGAAAATTTGTAGAGAAGAGGATGTGTGTAAAGGTATCTGCAGGAGACGGGTAAGGATGAAACAAATGAGTTTACTACTGTTATAGAATAGGTGTTCTGACAATCTGTCCTTATGAGAGGTGAAAGGAGGTAAGTAGATGTTTGTCCGTGTAGGTGTAAGGTAGAACGAAGGAAGGGTATAGGACTCAGACCGTCGTAGTTATTGCAGTAGAAGAGAGTAAATATAATTACGTTACTTTTCCCATTTTTGGGCTGGAACAGAGATGGCCCGATAGAAAGAAGGAAGGACAGTAATGCTACGACGGTCTCCTGCCCGAACCCGGTATGAGTACCCGAACCAAAAGGACGGGTAGTCAGAAGACGAGTGATGTCATACCGAAAACGGAAGTAATGATTATTGTACGAAAGAATTTTCCAGTGACTACTGAAGGTTCAACAATTTAGGTAACTCTCGACCTGGAACGAGGAACCTTCTTTTCGATACTGTTTTCTTTTCGATCCGTCGTATAATTTTTCGTCTCTGTAGTGAAACGACTATTTCCAGACATATCAGTCTCGATACCAAAAAGATCATCAGTACATGTCTACACTCTCAACCTGGTCTTTCTTCCGACTCGTGACTTCTTAACTACGAAAACTTGACACCAGGACTCTGCTGAACTGCCAGGGAACTTGTCGTTCCTCTAGTTTGGTCAGTTTGGATTTCCTTTAGTTGGGACTTATAAGTAACCTTCCTGACTACGACTTTGAAGTTATGAAACCGATGAACTACACTTCTCGGCTGAAAAACCTTTTGTCGGACTACGACCCTCTCTGACTCACGTCCTCTTCCCCTACTGTCTCCTATTGTACCAACCTACCGTAGGTTTAGTTACTATATTCAAACTCGTTTGAGACCCCCTATTCCTTCCTGTCCCTTCGGACCGTACAACGTCAGATACCCACTGTTTCTCAGGTTGTTCTTAGTCACTGACTTGTTTGTTTTTATAAGAGAATTTACAAAAAATAATGTTAGTTAAAGAGAAAGAGAGAGAGAGAGAAAAAACTAGATATGTAATGTTGTTAAAGAGAAGAGAGAGAGGAAGAGACTACAGAAAGAGATACTAGAAGTGTACGAAGAGGAAAATATTGACGGGGAATGTCTCAGGTCTACACCCGGATCTGTGGTAATCTCTTAGGTATCGAAAACACAAAGGTATTTACACTGACAAAAAGACCCCTCTCATCTGGGAGCGAAAATAGTGTAAGAATTTCCTCAGGTACTGAGTTCTTTTCCCAATTCTTGGTGACGGAAGTTCCAATTACAAAGGTCCTATGTTGAAGACCCGAGGAGAAGGACGAAAACGAGAGAAGAACCCCATAGAATAGACAAAGAGACAGAAGTTGAATGTGGATACAAAGGCACTAGAGGTGTAAAAATAGAGGTCAAAAATGGGAAGAAGACTCAAGATCTAAGTATAGTTGTTGATAGGTGTTCTGTCGAGGGGAATCTGAATTGTACAAACTTGGTTTGGGTAATAGAAGGGTTTCTTAGAGAAGTGAAAATAAAGGATTCTATCGTTCGTCAGGTATTGGTCGACAGGTTGGATATTTACACAATCAGAAATATTTGATAAAAAAGTGGTTAGTGGAGGTGTTTAGGAGTAACTAAAAAGTCTAGCAGGGAAAGAAAAGGAAGGGTAACAATGATGGTTTTAAGTCTGTGAAGAGTGGGTACGACGACAATTAACAGGGACTGGGTAGAGAGATAATTAATTACTGAGGGTCTAAATAGGGGAGGTTAGGTGTAATAGTAGGTCAAAAAGGAGAAAGTACGGTCGACCTGGTGTAGTGACAAGGGTGAATTTTGAGAATTACTAAAGACTAGTGTTCCTCCTCAAGTCGATGTCGAAATGTAGTCCGAGACGGGTGTTGAAGAAGAGAGTACAGAACGGAGTGTTCCGAAATTAGGTCCCTGTCGCTCAACACTCAGGTAAGTCGACGGTACGAAAGTGTGTCTGGGACGAGGGAAGAGACACAGACTTTACAAATGGTGGACGGGAACGACCTATACTGACGCACTGACTCGTACGTGTGAAAACAGATGGTTCGTTTGAAACTGAATTGGAAGGTCTGAGTCCATGTTACAGTGGAGAAACCGTTTTGAAAGGGTAAGGTCTACTTAGAAAGGACATGAAAGGGAATAGAAATGATAACGTAAATATGATTGTTAGATAAATGAACAGGAGGGTGAGAGGAGACACCGTTCTTGAAACAGAGCACAGACAAAAATAAACTTAGGGGTTACTGATTATAATCCAATCGGTTTTTCAAGTAGACCTCAAAAAGTTTTGTAGAATGTCTTTTTGGGTTTACTTGGAAAACCGGTTGGGTTATATATAAAAACACCGAGTTTTCGATAAGAATAAACTTAGGGGTCATTGATTATATAAAAACACCGAGTTTTCGAAATCCAGGTTAATCAATATAGGAAATTTTTTTTTTATCCATTTAGTACAGAATGGTACAGATCAGGTTCAGTACTTTAAAGACTAAAATTTCCTTTGTCTTCGGGGTCATATGAACACTTCGAAACTGACTCTCTCCATCTGACCCTAAGGTTAGTGTTGAATCGTCCTTTCCCACTGTCACTCCGGCGTGTGTTCCTTCGATGCGACCAGGGCTCGGACGAGAGGTACCTCTGTCGATCGTCAGGTTTATTATAGTAGGTCTCCGACCCCCCTTAAACACGATGTCAGTCTGGTCGAACCGAACTTAAAAGTAGGGTGACGAATAATCGACCGGAACCCGTTTCAGAATCGGAGAATAAGAAAGTTGGGTAGAAGGACTCACACGGTCCGTGACCCGTAACCCATACGGATGTCACGGTTCCATGTTTTGGTCATAAACAGGAATACCTCAAACGTCCGATCTTCCCTCAACTAGTTTATTAATTCTGACACTATTTCATGAAGTCTCCTCTGCACACATCACGAAACTCTTATCCATTAATCTGAAGCGACCCGAAGGATCCACCGTGGTCACCATTTCCGCCGTACCGTCGGGTGAGGTGATAAGAACGGACCTCTTAGGGTACCTTCTTCTCGGACCGTCCGATGTCAGGTCTCCCAGCGTGTCTCACCCTGTGCTGACTTCTCTGAATCGTGCATGTGTGTCGCCCAGTTCTTTCCGAACGGACTGAAGACGACGTACTCACCTTCAATTTGTCCACTTTCTCCCTCGTCGCGAAAACCGTCACCTTTCCAGTCCATTCCTTCGAGACTGTCTTGAAACCGTTCGTACTCCTTGACCTCCCTCCGGTCGGGGAGGAAATGTCGTGACAACGTTCCTAATTCTATTTATTGCACATTTCATCCCTCGGTTACAACCGTGAATCATTCGTGAGTTGTTTATAATCCTAGATACGCTCAGGGAATAACTACCCCACACCGTCGTTTTCAAAGATCTGTCACCCTCTTGGGTGTCCATCTTTCTTCGTCAGACCTCCAAAGACCTACAAGCCCCACCCTCCTTACTTTAGTTTGGTAGGACTTCCTGTAGTCGGTACTCGACTCCACTGTCTTCTCAAGTTTTCCCTTCGTCACCGACTCTTTTATCAGATTTTTTGAAAAGGAAAAAACGAATAACGTCTGTACGTAAATATCAGGTACAACAGTATGTACCGGTTTAACGTTAATGGAATAAAGAAGAAATCGAATTTTTGTTCAATCTTTAAGAATAGGTTCATAATTAAATCTATACCAATTTTATCCCACAAAATATAAAATACACTACAAATGGTGTTATTTTTTAAAAATCTGAAAAAAGGATGTTTAATATCATATAGACATTTTACCGTATAATACAAAGATAATTTGTGTGATTCCATATCGATGTTTTTTTATAATTAAATCTTTCGTCTTCTCGTTCACTTTGATGTGGTGTTTCTACATTAGATGTTTTAGATCCAATACCCTTGGCGATATCCGGTTTTTGGATCAGAGGAGTTGTTTCTAAACTTCGTTAAAAATTTTTCTCTCGTTGCTTCCCGTTTGTGTCTAATGTTCTCTGGATTTTCTTAATCAAGGTGAGAGTGTAGGTATTGCTGCTGATCTTTTTGGTGTCGACACTGATCTGCCTGGAAACAACTGTTTCATTACAGAGACAAAAAAATTATCCGACACTCTCAACCTGATATTTCTTTCGACTCGTGGCTTCTTAACTACGAAAACTTGACACCATAGTCTCTTCTGAGAACTCTCAGGGAACCTGACGTTCCTCTAGGTTGGTCAGGTAGGATTCCTTCTAGTCAGGACCCACAAGTAACCTTCCTGACTACAACTTCGACTTTGAGG
Organism: Capra ibex; assembly: GCA_006410555.1. Taxonomy (NCBI): domain Eukaryota; kingdom Metazoa; phylum Chordata; class Mammalia; order Artiodactyla; family Bovidae; genus Capra; species Capra ibex. Next base: position 36,827,602 of record SJYO01018757.1, on the reverse strand, counting down.
TTATGAAACCGGTGAACTACGTTTCTCGACTGAGTAAACTTTTCTGGGACTACAACCCTTTCTAACTTCCGTCCTCCTCTTCCCCTACTGTCTCCTACTCTACCAACCTACCGTAGTGGCTGAGTTACCTGTACTCAAACCCACCTGAGGTCCTCAACCACTACCTGTCTCTCCGGACCGCACGACGCCAAGTACCCCAGTGTTTCTCAACCTGTGTTGATTCGTTGACTTGACTTTTCTAAATTGGTTAGTGTTACACACCTGGAATAAGACCTAGGAATAAGTTTATTTGTTTAGAAATTTTTACATACTGTAAAGACTCTCTATCATCCTTTACATTTGTGATTGGTCTACAAACAGATATAATTTCTTAATAAAAATCATCAAAACATCCCCTCAACATCAATAGAAATATCGATGTATGCTTTTATAAACACCTACTTTACTATATGGTGGACTTTAACGAAGTTTTACGATACCCCTCTCCTTCATCCATGTCTCATATCTATTTTATTCTGGTCGATTTCAATTATTAAGAACTTAAACCTACTACCTATGTACCCACAAGTAGAATGATAAGACAGATATAAACATATACAAATTTTAAAAGGTATTATTTTTCGAAAAATTTTTTCCCTTGTTTTAGAGTATAACTGTAGACACACCTTACTTATTCGAAGTTAAGTGTCTCTTATTGTGTAGTTCAGTATGTCGTCTCAAAGGGACCGTCAGGTCACGAAGGTCATGTTCCCCGTGTCCAAGCTAGGGACCAACCCCTTTATTCTAGGGTGTGCACCGTGCCGTTGTGTGTGTGTGTGTGTGTGTGTGTGTGTGTGTGTGTGTGTGTGTGTGTTACTTTGAAGTAAGGGTTCACGATATCGTCACGATTGGTAGACCGACCTACAAGTATTGGTTCCGAGGGGTGTGTGAGAGCAGGTCTGTGTGGTCGAAGGAACGACAACGGAATCGTACGGTCCATGGAAGGGCGGACCCCTCGAACCCGTGCTTGATAAGGAAGACGATCCCACGAACGGGGGGTCTATACGTGTGTCAATGTGGGACTTAAAATAAGACCAAAGTTCATTTTACGGTAGAGTGGGTTCGTTGGAACGAGTATGGAGGAGAGACTTTATTGTTGAGGGTGGTACGTATAGGAATAAAAGACGAAATTGAAGGGTGTCTTGTGAATAGTAATGAACTGGATACAGGTGAATGTAAAAATGTTAATATAGAGGAAGATAAATGGTGTACCTTTCAGTCGGGGTGTTCCCGGTTGTGAAGTGGAGAGAAGAGACGACGCAGGGATGGTGGAACTCGTCACGGACGGCGTGACGTTCACGAGTCAGTCGAGTGTCCTACTTCTTCTCTGCCTTACTTATTTCTGGTCGATGTATGTTGCTGGATAAGAAGACGAATACTAAGTTAGACCTCTTATAAAACAATAATTGATTAGTCTTAATCAAATGAAATTTTGGAAACGGTAGCAGTCTCGACAACCGACTTTACCTCGACATTCTATTTTCCGTTCCAGATTCTTTTAGTTTGTACGAAAACCTTTATATGTGTGTCATATTCAATTGGTGTCATAGTAAAAATAGATAACACACGGAAGAAAGACAAGTTTAACTTTATATCCTTTAACCAACATACCCTCTTTTGTAATGTAAATCAAATTCGTCTTCGTTCTGTTACCTGGGAGACGTAGGTGACCAAAACGTTAGATAGTGGTTGGTGACCACCTTTTACCTACTTCGACGTCTATATCTTCCGGTTGACACAAGTAACGTGACGCGGTAGTATATAAGATTCCCCATCTTGTAGTAGTCTAAACCCACAAGTACCCCCGAGGACCTATGAGGGGTCTACCACGATCACCATTTCTTGGATGGAAGGTTTCGTTCTCCGTGTTCCCAAGCTAGGGACCCAACCCTTCTACGGGACCTCTTCCCGTACCGTTGGGTGAACTCATAAGAACGGACCTTTTAGGGTACCTGTCCCCTCGAAACACCCATCATCAGGCACCCCAGTGTTTCTCAGCCTGTACTGGTTTCACTGAATCGTGTACGTTGGTTGTGGGACACGTATGAATATGGGAATTCATTCAAGTCAGTTCATCATCAAAGAACTTCTGTCTCCGTTTCTGCTGAAGGCATCAAGAATGGAACAGATTGTGACATGATATGTGATCTGTTATATCCGTTATTTATGATGACCGTTAGTACTACTACACTAGTGATTAGATCTCGGTCTGTAGAACCTTACACTTCAGTTCACCCGGAATCTTTCGTAGTGATGTTTGTTTCGATCGCCTCCACTACCTTAATGTCAACTCGACAAAGTTTAGGACTTTCTACTACGACACTTTCACGACGTGAGTTATACGGTCGTTCAAACCTTTTGAGTCGTCATTGGTGTCCTGACCTTTTCCAGTCAAAAGTAAGGTTAAGGTTTCTTTCCGTTACGTTTTCTTACGAGTTTGATGGCGTGTTAACGTGAGTAGAATGTACGATCATTTCATTACGAGTTTTAAGAGATTCGGTCTGAAGTCGTTATGCACTTGGCACTTGAGGGACTACAAATTCGACCTAAATCTTTTCCGTCTCCTTGGTCTCTAGTTTAACGGTTGTAGGTGGCCTAGTAACTTTTTCGTTCTCTCAAGGTCTTTTTGTAGATAAAGACGAAACAACTGATACGGTTTCGGAAACTGACACACCTAGTGTTATTTGACACCTTTTAAGACTTTCTCTACCCTTATGGTCTGGTGGATTGGACGGAGAACTCTTTAGACATACGTCCAGTCCTTCGTTGTCAATCTTGACCTGTACCTTGTTGTCGGACCAAGGTTTATCCTTTTCCTCATGCAGTTCCGACATATAACAGTGGGACGAATAAATTGAAGATACGTCTCATGTAGTACTCTTTGCGACCCGACCTTCTTCGTGTTCGACCTTAGTTCTGACGACCCTCTTTAGAGTTATTGGAGTCTATACGTCTACTGTGGTGGGAATACCGTCTTTCNTCTCCTCTCGCTTTTTCAACCGAATTTCGAGTTGTAAGTCTTTTGCTTCTAGTACCGTAGACCAGGGTAGTAAAGTACCCTTTATCTACCCCTTTGTCACCTTTGTCACAGTCTGAAATAAAACCCCCGGAGGTTTTAGTGACGTCTACCACTAAAGTCGGTGCTTTAATTTTCTGCGAATGAGGAACCTTCTTTTCAATACTGGTTGGATCTATCGTATAATTTTTAGTCTCTGTAATGAAACGGCTGATTCCAGGCAGATCAGTTCCGATACCAAAAAGGTCACCAGTACATACCTACACTCTCAACCTGACACTTCTTTCGACTCGCGACTTCTTAACTACGAAAACTTGACACTATAACCTCTTCTGAGAACTCTCAGGGAACCTGACGTTCCTCTAGGTTGATCAAGTAAGACTTCCTCTAGTTGGGACCCTAAAGAAACCTTCCTTACTACGACTTCGACTTCGAGGTCATGAAACCGGTGGAGTACGCTTCTCAACTGAGTAACCTTTTCTGAGACTACGACCCTCCCTAACCCCCGTCCTCCTCTTCCCCTACTGTCTCCTACTCTACCGACCTACCGTAGTGCCTGAGCTACCCGCACTCAGACTCACTTGAGGCCCTCTACCACTACCTGTCCCTCCGGACCACACGACGCTAAGTACCCCAGCGTTTCTCAACCTGTGCTGACTCGCTGACTTGACTTGAGTTGGTCATGATATATATATATGGACAACAACAAAAACTGTCTTTTTACAGATATAGTTAGTTATGTTCATCCACTGATACTCCGACTCTTTAGACCATTTATTAACTTGTTCATAGACCCTCTTCTCGTGTAGTCGTGTTCCTTATCAAGGACGGTTCAGGGAGCCCACCCTACCCTGTACCCTGTTAGTCCTTTGTCGTACCTTCGGTTACACCGTTCTGGTCTCGTCTGACCCGCGACGCTAGTCCCCGCGGGTCCACCCTCCCTTTCGTAACGGGACCGTGTCCGTTTCCACGGTCTAAGAGGGTCTCCTCCCTGAGTCCTTTAGACGGGAATTATTGTTCTAGTCGAGATTGGTAGGAGACCTCCAATTAACGCAAACTGACACCCACTATGGTTGTGGGACGGAACGTAGAGCAGAGTGAGAAGGCACCGGGAGGGTGGACGTGGGACCAGTAGGTCGGACCCTCCTCCAGATCACTCTTGTCAGTCGGTACCACGGACAGTCCAGGGTCGGTTCCCGCCCCTCCTCAAAATTGATACTTATGTGCGAATGATGATGTGTCTTTACCTGTAAAAATAATAACTTTACTCTTGTCAAAATCGTGATTAGTCTTCTGTAAAATAATAGAGACCGACTGCTCGTTTTAAGGTCCTAGACGGACTCCTAAACAGGTTTCCGGATCCTCTTTCTTTGGGTGTATCATCTAAACCTCCACGACAACACTTTTTCTAAACCTCTACGACAACACTTTTTCTGACGAGATACCGCAAAACGAATAAACGACATTATCAAAATTCAGGAATCTAGGAATGTCTTCCTAAAAATTCTCGGTTTCTGTCCTGTCGTGTAAAAGGTAGGCTCACATTCGGTTGGAGTGTCGGAGAGTAAAACGGGTGAATTGTGTACAGTCTTCTAATCGTGGTAAGACTTGGGAGGAAATAGTGATAGATTAACAATACAATGTGTCAACGAAAAAGTAAAGATTTTCAATAAAGGACATCTAATAAATCATTAGATGTCCTATTATTTTACAGGAGACTAATCACGATTTTGACAAGAGTAAAGTCATTAGTTTTATGGGTAAAGATACATCATCATTTGTCCATAAGTATCAATTTTGAGGAGGGGCGGGAATTGATCTTCAACTTTTCGTGGTACCGACTGACATCAAGGAGAAGGTTCTCCCTATTCGTGACAGAAGGGTTCGTGTCACTCACTCACACGAAATGTCCATTTTATTTGTCAATACTCCGTTTACGTTCGTCTGTGGTGTCAATCAGTTCGCCTAAGTAGGTTTTTTTTTTTTTTTTCGTGTAATTTCGACTTAGTTGATAGTAGAAAGGTACTACTGACAACTAGACTACACTACTCTCTTTCAAGTGTGTGCACCTACTCAGGTAACCCGAGGGACTACCAGACCCTGCAACAATTGAGTATGTCTGACTAAGACCGGGACCAAGTTTGAAGATTCGGAAACAAGAACCCCGAGTCTCCTACCGAAACTTCAAGTCCTATTTCGAGAAGATTGTGTGGTAATGGTTTCTTATTGGAAAACTAATACTAGAGTACTTTCAGATTAGTTATTGAATGTATTCAATTTTGGTACCGTTTGTCACTGCTTGGACATTAACCTGGAAATACTTAAGGTATACAATGTTAGAGCCGTAATCGATCGTCAGAACGCATTATGTACATAGAGAAGGGGTTTGTGTCGGCGACTTGAAAAATTTTTCCGATACTTTGAAAAGTGTCGATGACTTTTCTCAAGTCGGAACTTGAGAGACCCGGGAATTTAATCCCACATCCATGGATTGCCCATCCTTAAACCCCTTTCGAATTTTCCGATGAAGGAGGTTTAGGTTGTCTGTGAGTAAACACATTTCGTTAATTTAGTTTCGGTCATTGAAAAATGAATTAACGTACCGAACACACGAAACTTTTTTATAATAGTCCCCTTATTTTCTGAAGAGGTTGTTTAGTGACAATTTTGACAATTTACCTTTGATATAAGTAAGTCGTTTTCCGTACGGGAGGACATTTCAAGAGTTTATTGGACCTGGACCGTTCCTTCGGTAGCAGTAATAAATATCATAGATTCTAAGTATAAATGAAGATCGAAAGAGAGAGAGAGCGAGTAATTTCGATTTAATGTAATAATGATTTAAAATTTTACACCTACAAGTCACATCGAAGTGATCGAAGTGAAACCCACCTTCCCGTGCATCGTTCACTCTCTTCTAAACCTTTCCTTTCATGGATTGGGTCTCGGTACCCTCAATTTATGTTTGTTTTGTTTAAGTCTCAAAAGACTAGATACATTCTCCTGTTCCTTCAGATTTAACTTCCTTGTGAATTACTGTCTTATTTTCTATAGGTTTCTAGTCAGGATAGAGAAACCTGATTTGTAGTCTAGAAACTTCTCTTTACTCTTATATTTCGGTTTTCGTTATCGTTTCTCTCCTGTGCAGGTTCCTCAATAAAAACGTACAACCGGGGAGGGAGTTTTGACAATGATGGGTCCGGGTCTCAGTGGATAAGTCAAATTAATGGACATTCGTGCTTAAAAAGGGGAAACGTTATATAAAATTTCAACGGTTTAGATAAAGGATCGTTTACATATATACGGAAATCTATGGAATCAAGTTTTGTCGTGACGATTTAGAAACATTAAGATGACGATAACATATCTTACAGAGGTGAACGTTTACATTGATCGAAAGTTCAATTTTAAACTTAATGATTGAGTGTTACGAAGTGACATGGGTAGATGTTTCTTTATACTATAGGCCGAAGTATAGAGGAGATAAACTAATGTTAAGGATTTCCGACTCTGGTATTAACAAATCGTTAGAGAAAATTTATCAAATTACAGTAAAATATTTTCATTTAAGTTTATAGAACACGTACGTGTGTGTGTGTTTCGTCCGGTATTGTAGTTTACCTTCTTCGTAGTCCGAAAATTGTAGAAGTGAAACTAAAAAAAAAAAAAATTCTTTTATAGTCACTCGACTAAAGCCAGGTCCAAGTTAAGGACCCATCCCTTAATTCTAGAACGAAGTACGGGGGAGAGTAACGACGGAACGACTCCAGTCAGGGGTCAACACTGTCTCCTATTGTCCAATGTATTTGTCCTTTTCTTTGTCTGGTTATCCTCTTGACATACATACGTTGAGTCGTCTCGAATATACTAGACTTAGTACTAAACACACTTACACACCTTTAATTTTTTATGACTTTTTACCCAGAGACCATAAGTCCTCCCCGAGTTAATTGAAGTCTTTACAGGAACCAAGACCTGAGGTGAAGACACCGTGACCATGTTCTGAAGAGTGGACAACGGACCCCCGTCCTGAGCTGTGATACCCTGACGGGACCCCCAGGTCACCGGTTCTGAGGTGCGAGGGTTCCGTCCCCCGAACCCGAACTCGGGACCGTCCCTTGATCTAGGGTACACGGTGTTGCTTGTCAAAAGTAGGGGGTTGATTTTCTAGGGTGAACGACATCGATTCTGGGAAAGTCCTCCCCTTTTTTTCTTACCGAGACTTTTAATGTTTGTTTAGTCGTAGTTAGAGAGAGAAAATTATCGATTTCCCTATTCAATCTGTAGTTGCATCTCATTGTTCTGTGTTTGTTACGGACTGAATTGACTACCAAAAGGAATTCTCTCTCATGTCCATTGTTACCTCTTTCAGATGAAAATGAAGTTTTAGTGAAACCTAAGGAAGGGTGTTGACCCTGTAGATCAGAAAGATGCTACGATACCTTACCACTATGTTAGTTTGATTCTCCATACCGGTTTCGAATTTGGATATCTTCCGATCAGACGTGTGACCACAAAGTAAGTTTGACTAGAACCTTTTGGTTGTGAATCTATAAGAGTAATCACTGAAAATCTTTGTTTTACACTTCAACGAGTGTTGTCGACATCTGAAAGAATTTAGTTCATCTAAAATTATGTGACGTCCTGTCTCACAGGTGTAGAATTGGATAAAATTAACCAATTTATTTTGTGATAATTTTGATCTTATTTTATACGGTTGGTGATTTCGTATTGCCCCGTTGGCTTTGATCCGTTTAGTTAGATCTTTTAGTATCGAATAGTGTTGGACTTAAACTCGTTCATTAAAGTACGATACGTTTTTCAGTTGAACTAATACTTTGGATAACGCACGTTTTTAGGAAAGTACGGTACGTAATTTATGATGATAAATAAATTTACTATACTTAGGTTTTAAAGTCTCTTTGTATGTTTCTCGAATGATTTCGATAAATTTTACCGAATACTTTCGACGAAGACTTTTAATTCATAATGAAAAGATTAAAACATAAAACAGAAATTAAGAATCACCCCAAAAGAAAGAAAGAAAGAAAGAAAAAAATGTATAGTCATACCCTTTGGTCAGAGACTACAGTCACTGAAAAACGATTTACCGACAAGAGTTCAGGAATTCCCATGTTGTTTTTCTTCACTCTAAAGTAACGTCGTTCACTCTAAGACCTACCTATCCTTCACACCCGGTAGTTGTACTGCTTTCAGACCTATCGGTTTTACTACCCCCTCAAGAATGTTTTCCGTGAACTTCTAGGTGGGACGTTACGACTCTCCGACTCGAGGGAAGGTCGAGACGATTACTTACTAACTGGAACTTTCACAGACAAGTGTTCGTCGGAGAGACAGTTGTAGAGGAGGGATGAGGACAGACCTGACCACGTGACCGAGGAAGAACAAAGCTGAAAGAGGTGAGGGCTTGAACCATTAAACAAGTACGATGAGAAGGACTCGCCGGGGGGGTGGTTTGACGAAATAAGACCCTTGTTGTTGTTGTTTTTTTAGGAGGGTATGTAAATAAAGATTCAATAGAGTGAGGGTGTCTTGAGAAAGGTAGTCGAAAAAAAATTCTCAGTAGAACCGTAATAGGGAAGATAAAGACAGAGCTTACAAAGGGGAGTTAAAAGAAGCCAACACGGTATAGTGAAAAGTATGATAATCTCCTTTACTTTCATCCTCTTCAAGATCATGGTACCCCCTTTTAGTACAAATAATTTGCCTTCTTCCTTCCTTTTCCTCTCTCCGACATTCAGATTCTAACCACCTAAGATCCCCTTTCTTAAATCGGGGTTCTTTTCGGTTGTAGGATTTTGCTTTACTCTCTTCCTGGTGCCTTGCATTCCCAGTTCCCAGTGATGTGCAACACGCCTGTATTACTGAGAGAAGGAAGAATCCGTCACCTGTTTTCTGTTTCGGATAGAAAACGAAAAGTTTCAGTTCATTTTTGTCACGATACAAATTTCTATATATAATAGACTGATAATTTTTGAAAAGTCGAGAGTAACTTTTTAGATATAGATATCAAAGCAAACTACGACAACCTTAGAGGTGTTAAGTCCTAGAGTCTCTCGAGACATTTGTCCAGTCAGAAGTATTTCGGGGAGATTCCATTTTACCATCTTGTACCATCGAAACTCGACCTTCTTAAGATCCTCTAGTACACCCCTTTAACTTCCAGTATCTCCAATCCAATATAAAGGTTCCAGTCGTGATCACCTTGACCTGGTCGTATAAAAGGTACTATAGTGTGACGGAGGGATTGGTAAAGGTACTGAGATTGCAACTTTACTTTCCCCTTTTTGGGTGTGACTATGATCGGACCCTAAATCCCCTGACGGTAGTAATTTATAGGTGACTCAGGATCCGTGACACGACCTACTTTGTATGGTACCGGTCTCGACTCGTCGCAGACATTCCTAAGGTAGGTTGACGACGGGGGTTTAACTTGAAATTTCACACACACACATACACACACACAAATAACCTGACTTATTGTGTTCTTGTCTACTTGTCTAAAGGAACTGAGGTAGGGCCTTCTTTTTAACATCCGTTAAGAGAGGAAGGTGTAAAATACCCTGGTGACTTAACACTACACCACTACGATGATGTGGAAAAGTGTCGAATTTCTAAGTCTGATTTCGTTTCACCTTTCGAGACGAGGCCGACAGTCGACTACACACGCGACACCGATCGAAAGAGACACTAGGAGTCCTTCAGTCAGTAGTAGGGACCAAAACTTAAAAGAGTAATCTTTTTATTCCGCAGACTCCTTAGAAATTCTAAGGAAGAGAAAATTCTCAAATAGTAAGATCCACCTCCGTCGGGAACTGTTTAAGAAGGTCCCAAATTGGATCTCAGACTTGTGAACCCTTCTTACATCAAGTAGGACGTATCTATTGATCTACCTCTTGACCCGAGTCACTTCTCAATCAAGAACTTGAATGTCAATGGTCCCCTTCCTACCCCCCCTTCCCTATCAATGCCTCTAACACTAGTTGTACATGTGTGACGATATAAATTTTATATTTGGTTGTTCTAGGATGACACATCGTGGCTCTTACAACGAGTCACAATATCCGTCGGACCTACCCTCCCCTCAAACCCCCTCTTACCTATGTGCATATACATACCGACTAAGGGAAACGACAGGTGGACTTTGATGGTGTTGTAACAATTAGCCGATACGAGGTTATATATTATCTTTCAAAATTTTATACTATATATATATGTATACAAAATTTTTTTTTTATCAAGAGTTACAATTTCGGTACCATATAATCGAGACACGAGAATCACTGACCTCTGAGTACGAAGTAATCGCAGTAGGAACGTCTCGTATACCTTTGTGCCTATAAACTGTGGGTCTGTAGGAACAAACGTGTAAAAACAGAAATAGTTACAGACTCAGGAAGTTTCACGTCTCTATGTAAAACTATTCGTTCATTTGTCAATTGAATCTTGCTCCTTCGGTCACCCTACCGACTCTTACGAATACGAGTGAAGTCAAGTCAAGTCAGTGAGTCAGCACAGGTTGAGAAACGTTAGGGTACTTAGAGTCGTGCGGTCCGGAGGGACAGGTAGTGGTTGAGGGCCTCAAGTGAGTCTGAGTGCAGGTAGTTCAGGCACTACGGTAGGTCGGTAGAGTAGGAGCCAGCAGGGGAAGAGGAGGACGGGGGTTAGGGAGGGTCGTAGTCTCTGAAAAGGTTACTCAGTTGAGAAGCGTACTCCACCGGTTTCATGACCTCAAAGTAGAAATCGTAGTAAGGAAGGTTTCTTTAGGGTCCCGACTAGAGGAAATCTTACCTGACCAATCTAGAGGAACGTCAGGTTCCCTGAGAGTTCTCAGAAGAGGTTGTGGTGTCAAGTTTTCGTAGTTAAGAATCGCGAGTCGAAAGAAGTGTCAGGATGAGAGTGTAGGTATGTACTGGTGACCTTTTTGATATCGGAACTGGAATCAACTGTTTCATTACAGAGACGAAAACTTATACGATAGATCCAACCAGTATTGAAAAGAAAGTTCCTCATTCGAAGAAAATTAAAGTACCGACGTTAGTGGTAGACGTCACTAAAACCTCGGGTTTTTTTATTGCAGACTGTGACAAAGGTGACAAAGGGGTAGATAAAGGGTGCTTCACTACCCTGGTCTACGGCACTAGAATCAAAAGACTTACAACTCGAAATTCGGTTGAAAAAGGTAAGAGGAGAAAGTGAAAGTAGTTCTCCGAAAAATCAAGGAGAAGTGAAAGACGGTATTCCCACCACAGTAGACGTATAGACTCCAATAACTCTAAAAAGGGTCGTTAGAACTAAGGTCGAACACGAAGGAGGTCGGGTCGTAAAGAGTACTACATGAGACGTATCTTCAATTTATTCGTCCCACTGTTATATGTCGGAACTGCATGAGGAAAAGGATAAA